>VZQC01014082.1:2815858-2901073 GCA_009823505.1 Rhizomys pruinosus
AAAAAAAAAAAAAAAAAAAAAAAAGTATTTGTGTAGATTTAAAAAAAAAAAGGTTTTGCTCACAAAAGTTAACATTTTAAAACTTAGAGCTCATATTAGGATGTCCAGTCCTCAAGGCAATCCCAGGTCTCCCCTACACATTCCTACAGGAGACGAGTGCTTCAAAGCACAGCCATCCAGAAAGACCATCTTAAAGAAGGAAGACTTTCTAGAGAACAGAGCCAGACAGCGGGGTTCTATTCCTAAGGAACTCCACAGTGTAATGTAGCCTTGGCTCCTGCCACCTCTGTTAGGACCCCATCTTCTGCACTTCCCACATGATTCTTGTGACAGTTCTGTTATTCTTTCTTAATGAATAGTTTGTACATTGGTTAGGGATGATTAAGAGGATTTATTAATGTCATGACTGCTGGACCACAAGTAGTCACAGCTAGACCTGAATGACAAAAAGAAATCATATCACCTAGATATTCCAAAGCTGAAGATCATCTCGGTCATTTGATATTCCAGAATGGTTTTGCAATTCTTGTAGCTACGAAGTTACAAACTTGAAATTGTTAGGGTTAGTCACATGAAAAAAACACCTTATAACATAGAAGTGTAGAGGTGTGTGCGTGTGTGTGTATGTGTGTGTGTGTGTGTGAGAGAGACAGAGAGACAGAGAGAGAGAGACAGAAAGAGACAGAGACAGAGAGATACAGAGAGAGATAGAGACAGAGAGACAGAGAGACAAACACAGAGAGAGACACAGAGACAGAGAGAGAGACAGAAAAAGAGAGAGACAGAGAGACAGAGAGAGACAGAGAGACAAACACAGAGAGAGACACAGAGACACAGAGAGAGACAGAAAAAGAGAGAGAGACAGAGAGATCCATGAGCACTATTATTGAAGACTGAATTTCTTCTTTAGCATTTGCATCAGAGTCAGGTATTTTAACTCTTGCAAGTAAAAAAAAAAAAAAACAAAACTCAACCAAATCCAATAGTACTTCAATAAATGAAAAGATTTCTGGCTTAACTTAAAATGTGGCGATAACAACCAAGGCCCCCTGACTCACTAGCAACCACAGTTGCAGTGTCCACTATCTTCATAACTCACTGCGTGGTCCAACTTATGGAGACCTAAGAGTCTTCATACTTTGCTGATGGGTATTAAGATGCAGCAATTCATTCAGGGATGTTTGTCAAAATTACAAATTCATTTACCTTGAAGCTAACACTCTTTCTCCTGGAACTCATGCTAAAGCTAAGCTTGTATACGTGACATAGAGATTCATCATTACATTAGTTTGTAAAACATGTCAGTCAACATGTCCATCAGAGGCGGATGTAAAAACATGGGATATTTCCATCCAGGGAGACTGTGAAGCTGTGAAGAAGAACACGGCATTTCTTTTCATATTGATATAGACAGTCCTTTCAAGATACACTCTAAGAATCTTCAAGTACAGTTATTTGTGTAAAACATTTGTGCAAAAAATAAAGAGAAGAGAAAAAGATCTTTTCATATCTGCTCTTATGTTTGTGACTATATTAGAAAAAAGAAAAAAGAGAAGAGACTGAAAAGACTGTTTATGAGATGAATGTGCACGGAACCTAGGGAATAATATTGAGTTCGTTTGTTCATTTACATATATTTTAATTGAATTTTTGTACATTCCGTACAATATATCTTATTGAAATTAAGACCCCACCCCTATCTGTACCTCCATACCTTCCCAATGGAGTTCATTCATTCTATCATATATGTTAAGGCCTGCCGAGTCGAATTTGTATCCCCAGATATTCCCCAATGCGAGTTCGTCTGCTGTAGCCTGTCTAGCCTATCTAGATCCGGGGGTTTATTTGTTTGTTTGTTTTACTGTATTAAAACATTTGGAATTATATAAACTTCACAAATATTTTCAACACGTATGGATTTTTTAAAACACAATAACAATAAAGTTGCATTCTGTAATTCTAAGTTGTATGTGAGGTACTGTTGCTGAAATGTCAGCTGTATAAATTGGACAGACTTTCTTCCAAACCTTCTAGCACATTTATTTGTTCTGAAGAGCTAAGTGCTGAATCATTGCGGCAGTGCTAGCCTGTGGCAACAGTGCCATCTAGAGGCTACATTGAGAATCTTCTCTTTGTTTAGTTTTCAGAGCCTTGCAATAGGATGTGGATGATATTATGACCGATTTTCCACTGCAGTTGCTGGACAAAAGCATGCTGACCGTTCCTATGGATTTATTGTCGTGTTCTTTGAGTGCAAATGCTGTCCCTACAATTTGCTGTCTCCATAGCTTCTGACAAAAGCATTTTAAAGATTTAAGCCATGATTTCTTCACTTGTCAAATTCAGATAATATCTATTCTATTTTGTTGCCTGTTAGTATTTTGAGTGAATCGTGCTCCTTGAGGAATAACGACCCTGCCCCCTAAATTGGCTCGTGATTGCTCAATCTCAGGTCCCCAAACCTGCATTAATAGAAAGTGAGACCCTGAGCAAACGCCGCTCACAGAAAGAACTATGATGTGCAACCAGGGAATTTTTTCAGCCTGCAAGCAAAGAGGGCTGCAGAACAGGAGGGGAGCCGTCGGCAGAGAAACAGGCAGAAAAAGGAAACGGGAGGAGGGGAGAAAAAGAACAGCACGGGCACTGGGTTACAACCCTGTTATCCAAGCACACCCCGATGTCTGAATTTGCCTTTGCCTTGTCAATTCAAGGACACACGATCACTTTTCTCAAAGCCTAGATGAAGTAGTTTGTTTGCTTGCTTTTCCTACTTGTCATTAGAAGACTCCAAAGCATTTCTAGCATTTTGTATTCGAAGATGTTTCACCTCATTCATAATAAAAGTAGAAATTAAAAATTGATAATGTTAATACATTATAAAGGCTCACTTCAGAGAAATAGGCACTCTATTTTAGTAGAGAGAATTTAACAAGTCCTAAAGGAATCAAATTAGACATAGCTGCTTAAACTGTTACTACTTGTATCTGTTGGTCTAGCAATTACACTTTCCCATTGTGTGCCAGGCAGATGCATGCCCACATATACAGAATGGGGCATGCATGGATTGCTGGGCACAACATCTTTCCAAAGAGTGAACAATGAGAGTCAACCTAAATCTCCAGAGAAGCAGTTTCATTCACAGGGCACAAGACACAAAGACTATCAAAAGGAATAAGCCATTTCTTTATTAGGAGCTGATAATGGAAAATTCCCTCTGATATGTAGCTGTATAGAGGAAAAGAATAGAGGAACATGAACAACTTGCAATCTTTTGTGTTTGAAAGGGATGTGTGAAGAGCTTATGTTGATATTACTAGTATATACATTAAAATAGTTAAATGAACTGTTATGATCAGTATTAGAAAGAAAAAATTAGTGGGTAGCTAGAGAGATGGCTCAGTGGTTAAGAGCACTGCATCTTGCAGAAGACCTGGTTTGATTCCCAGCACCCACATGACAGTTATCTTTAACTCCAGTTCCAGGGGATCTGACACCTTCTTCTGGCATCCACCCATACTGTATACATGGGTTCACTTACATACATGCAGGCACATAAAATCTAAAAAATATTAAAAATTAGTGGATAGCTAACAGACATGAACAGTTTCATTTTCAACAAAGACCTTTCATTTTTGAATTTGTTTTGGGTAGTCCATTTTAAAATGGTATAAATAAAAATTCAGAGGAAAGGAATCTTAACATATGCTGGAGCTAGGGAACGCTATGCACATGGGGGTTGGAAAAGTCCTTAGATTGAACAATATATAGGACTCTATTTTCTCCATTCTGGAGAGAACAGGCAGCAGAGCTGGAAAGAAATATCTCATGGTAACAATGACACCTGTAGGACAAGCTGAGAATGCCGCAGCTTTTTTCTCTGAGACTGAGGGAAGACTTCAGCCAGGCCCAGGCAAGGAGTGATGGTTTGCCTAAGACCGGAAGTCTAGTTTCCATAGAAACATACTGGAGGCTTAAACCTTGTTACAGACATTAGTTTGCCGTTCATTCTTTTTTAAACTCCAAGTTGCATGCTTAAGGTAAAAGTAAAGGACCTTAAGATTTCTGCATGATGTCTACAGTCATGAAATATGCAATATGTAATCTATGGTGTAGGTTCATGCTTCACAGTGTGACAAAGCACTCATCTGGCCATAGAAACTCCAAATCTGGCAAACACTAACCGTAGTCCTTAAGGTAATTCTAGCAATCCAATGTCACCCAACACTAAGGGCTGCTGAAGAGACGAGACTCTGGTAAGGTCTTCTGCCCTGCAGTCCTCAGCTCCTAGGGGCCACAAAGGATCCAGGACAAAGATTATCCTTGCAGACAGTGGAGCAGAGCGTCCAGTTGGCTAGAGATCTCATGTTAACTCCAGGCAAGGGAGCCTTTGCTTGTTTCTGCCTATTTTGGGGGCTTGTTACGAACCAAAGACCACATTTCAGCTATTCTCCATTCTCCTGTTTGAAAAAATGGATGTCTTTTGGAATTATCCTATCCTTCCTCTGTCCCTTCATGCATTGCAGGTATGGTTCTATTGGAATCACTGGTTTCTACACCAGGAAGAGTCACACCAGGATCTGTCCAAGAACTAACCAAGATCTGGATCTTGGAACAAGGATTAGATGTGTGGTCTGTGAGGCCTTCTGAAAAGAGAGGAGTGCAGTTTTTACAGCATCTAATCAGAACTGGGTTAGGTAGGTATGGATGTTATTGAAGGGATGATGTGAATAGAATCATATCTGTGCAGTGTTCAGCTATTGAAGAGTGCGGTGTGTGTCAGCCAGCTGCATTTAGACTTCTTCATACATTGCTTTGATGTTTTACCCAGTCCACGTATGTGGGTGATTCTGACTCTGTTCCTGGCTCCAACAGTGATTACATGATTCAAAACTGATCATAAACCTGAGAGTGATTATATGATTCAAACGTGGCTGATCAGGACCCTGAGAGTGATTATATGAGTCAAACCTGACTGATCAGAACTCTGAGAGTGATTATATGATTCAGATCAGGACCCTGAAGAACATGGGTTGAATGAGCTAATTCTCTTCGAGAATGTCTAGTCTGTTACAAACATGTCCTGTGATAAGGGTGGCACCTGCAGGACAAAGTGAGAATCTTTATTCTTTTCCATTCATTTTTTTCCTGACCTGAAAACAAATTTAATGTGGCATGGAGTGTGTGTGCTGTGTATGTGTATATGTGCACAAATGTGTGAGCACACGCAGGATGGGTAAGCATGAATATCTCATTTAGAGTTGCTGGATATGAAAATTCTGTTAATAATAATAGAAAGATTGCAAATAAATATTTTACAGAAGACACACAGGAAAGATGTGTGGAAGAAAAGGGTAAAAGTAAAGTCCCTGATTTTATTTTTTTATTTTTTTTTAATTTAATTTTTATTGATGGTTTGTGCATTTCGTACATCATTTTCCAATTCAGATCAGGCATATTTCCCTTTCCCTTCCCCCCCCCCCCCCCCCCCCCCCCCCCCCCGTATTTTTCCCTAACCCCTCTCCCTCTTTCAGCAGGTTTTTTTTTTCTTCATTTTTTAGCTATAAGTGATAATCCATGAGTATAAGCATCCTTCGTGCAAAACCAATCTACAGACTGTTGTGCCCAAACTCCCTGATTTTAAATACTTGCTGCCTGATGCCCAGCTCCATGGCAAAAATAAAGCCACTTTGTTCTATTAAGCTTTGAAATTAGTATGACAAAGCTGATGACATGGGAGTCATGGGGTGGTTGCCTTGCCTCTTTTTAAGAGTGTCATAATTAGGGACACTCCATGCCAGGCAAACAGTCCTTGTGATGGCTCAGCTTTTTAGGTGATTTCAGGACCACAAATCCCTTCCCACAGAAAATGAGATCTGCAGCAAAGGCAGCCCAGGGAAGAGGCATCCTTACCAAAGGCCCTTGCCTATAATGACCTATGAAAGACCAAAGAAAAGGGACTACTTTCCAAGGAAACTGAAGTTGTGTGCTGTTGGTGACCCTGGTGAGTGTGCAGTTACTCTATGTCTATGGCCACTGGGCCATTTCCTCTTCTTTGCCTTTCCACATGAAAGATTCCATTTCAATCATTATCATCTTCCCCTGCAGGTACAATATGAGTTGTGGAGTTTGTTGAATGCACTTTTTGAGAAGTCATTTTCAGACCTGACCAGGAAGAATGTTCATATCCTGTTGATTCTGAACTTTGAGCAATACTTCTGGCTTGTTGATGAGTTAGGGGTGTGCATCTTAGTTCTCTTTGGTATGTGACTAGGCTGACTGTCTGGTAGTGACAGGAGCACTCGTGATGATGTCTGTGTAGGTTGTCCTGTGGCTCATCATGGACCAAGAAAGTCAGGCATGTCCTGTGCACAATGATGTGCTAGGGATAGGCACCGAGAGTTGAGACTACCAGAGCCGGGCCTCACTGCTGGACCAACTTGGAGCTGTAAAGATGAAATCCTGGTGCTGAGAGACATTAGGATGCAAAGTCAGATTTGATGAGATCGTCAAAGTCCTCAGACCAAAGTGTGTCTTTAGATGGGTCTAGTTTCTTTTATGTGAGCCGTATTTCTCCCTACTGCCTATATGAACTGAGTTGCTTTCTTTCTACCTATATTTGAATTTAAATGAAAGAATATTAAGCATCTTTTCATAAAAAAGAGAAATGTAAAACCAAAGTATTCAGAGGCATTTTTCACTTGGGTTAACAAAAGTTCAACCATTTGATAGTACATGACTGCACAGGTGTGGGGCGGTATAATCACATGCAGACTTCAGTGAATTTTGTGAATTCTATAAAAGTGACAAGTGACCACGCCTGGGGCCAGGAGGACACTTACGTGCACCTGTACTGTAGCTCCTTGCCCCGCCCTCATTCCTTGTTTCACTTTCTGCAGTTTCAGTTCCCAGGGTCAGCCTCAATCCAAAAATATTAAATGGAAAAATTCCAGAAATAAACACTTCATAAAATTTAAATAGCACACTCTTCTGAGAAGCATAATGAAATCTCATACAGTCCCAGTTCATCCTGCCCAGAAAGTGAAGCATCCCTTTATCCAATGCATCTCCATTGTGCATATCCCTGCCCTCTAGCCACTTAACTTAGTTATCAGACTATGTACTCCTGACATCACCATGGTTCGATGATCCTCATTTTGAATATCGTTATAAGGTCAGCAGTGGCTTAATGCTGTGTCCCAATATCTGCTTTATTCAATTCACTTAATCTCAGCATGCAAGCATTGCTTCATCTCACATCTTTACAAAAGAAGGGTACAGTAAAATGTTTTGAGACAAAGAAAGAGGGAATTCACATAACTTTTATAGAATGTATTTTTATAGTTATCATTCATTTCTAACCATGTCTATTTCATAAACTTTATTATTGATATGTATGCATAAAAATACAGTATACATACATTTCCATTCTCAGGTGATTTTTGATAATACTCTCTACTAGCCTCTGCAAGCAACTACAAGTACATATGTGTATATGACAGACATAGACACACACACACACACATACAAATAAACAAATAATAAATTCTTTTTTTTTTTGGTCTTTTTGAGACAGGTCTCCCTGTAGCCTCAGCTGGCCTGGAGCCTGCTATATAGATCAGGCTGGCCTTGAACTCAAAGGAGGTGGATTTAGATACCTCCTTTATGAGTAAAGGGGGACCGGAGGGAGACAAGAGGGAGACTAGAGTGCTGGTTTCTAATCTATGACCAACCTCAGTCCTTTACCACGTTTTGTCTGCTAGACGATGACCTGTAGAGTACAGAAGAGGCTTTTCTACCTTTGGGCTTCCTTATAGAATAGACCAGTGCACTGAGTGGAGAGGTAGTGCACTGTGAGTGTTTGAAAAGGAGAGAAAGAGACTCTCAAGTTAAGAGACTTAAGATTATGTAAGAGATCACACTTCTCTATGCTCACAGGTATGTCAGATGTAGCCTTCCATGGTTAGTGCTATCACCAGACTCCTTTGACATTAGTTCTTCCATGGTACCTAAAGAAAGATACTGGTAACCGATTTCTGCTGCAGCTAATCTCGGCATACATCACCTTATTTCAGTTCCTATAGCTTAATAAATTGTGATGTGCAGCATTCATTAGTACATTCTATATGTCAATTTAAATTTACATAAGTATATTGAATATACTTAGCACCCGTAAGCTTCTGTGTTCAACTTGCCTAGCCCATGGTATGCCTAGGTATTTGTTAGAACTCACTTCTGAGATGGTTTCTATGAGAGCATTTTAGATGAGATTATCATTATTCTGATCTGTAGACTAAGAGGAGCAGATTGCTCCTCATTAATACATATGGGACTCATCCAATCAGTTGGAGGGAAAAAAAAAAGGCCGAGTCTACCTTTGAGTCAACAGAATTTTTCTGCCTGATGACCTTCAAATTAGGATATCGGCTCTATGTAGTTCTATAGCACTTCATTGGTCAAGCTTTAGACTCAAACTAGGACATGAGCTCTAGAAATGTCAGACTTGCCTGCCTCCCTAATCTTACAGCCAACCTTAACTACATGTCATTCCCTTTAAAATATTACATTTGTTATGTTCTCCTTTGAAGGGAGCTTTTCTTTTTATGCCAAACAGGGACTACGTGGTCTTGCTAAGGGGGGATGGCGACACAGCACCTGCTTTGCAGACACTGTGGGGAGCTGGCCTCTGGGCGCAGAGACCAGCCAGCTACTTCCGTAGCCCAGCCTAAGTGGTAATTCCAACTTAGGCTCTTAGCCTGGACCCACGAGACACGTGTTTCACTCTTGGCCTGGACAGGTATTTCAGGCTGATGGCTGATCACCTCCCTTCAGCCAATACTCACTCACAACAGCTACCCAGATCGGTGGTCCGCAAAGGGAACCTTTTTCCAACCCACTGTCCACCCAAACGAAATGCAGGCCTACCTTAGCCTGTATGGGTGCAATAATTAATAAAAACGGCCGGGAATTCCGTGATGATGTTACTACAAAATTTAAATTTACTACTTGCCACAGCTTGCTTTTATAAATCAAATGATGTCAGTTCCCAGGACCAATCATAAGCTCCCCAACCCCGAGCCACTGTACACTGGTGCCCCACTCAGGATCACGCACCTAGGCCACGCTGTTTGCAACTCCTTGGGGCGGGGCCAGACCCTCAGCCACGCGGTGCCCTGAGGGATGCTAATTGGAAAGCTAGCCCACAATTCAAGTTGGATTTCCCTACACTCCTTACTTCAACTCCTTGACTATAATGCTTGTTTCATATGTGTATCTTGAGGGATACAGTAATTGTAGAAAATGATCTAAGGAGGGGCTGGAGAGATGGCCTAGCGGTTAAGAGCGCCGACTGCTCTTACAGAGGACCCGGGTTCGATCCCCAGCACCCACATGGCGGCCGAGAACCGTCTGAAACTCCTGTTCCAGGAGAACTCCAGTTCCAGGGGAATCCGAAACCCTCTTCTGACCTCCGCTGCATTGCACGACACGGGTGCACAGACTTGCATGCAGACAGTACATTGATACACATACAGAGATAAATAAATGCCGGGCGTGGTGGCGCACACCTTTGATCCTGGCACTTGGGAGGCAGAGGCACGCGGATCTCTGTGGGTTTGGGGCCAGCCTGGTCTACAGAGTGAGTTCCAGAGCTACAGGGAGACTCTGTCTCAAAAAAAAAAAAAAAGAAAAGAAAAGAAAATGATCTAAGGAAACATACATTCAAATGGGATTTGGGGGTGGTGGTACACACCTTTAATCCTAGCACTTGGGAGGCAGAGGCAGGGGGATCTCAGTGAGTTCAAGGCCAGCCTGTTCTATATAGCAAGCTCCAGGCCAGCTGAGGTAACAGGGAGACCTGTCTCAAAAAGACCAAAAAAAAAAAAAAAAGAATTTATTATTTGCTTATGTGTATGTGTGTGTGTATGTCTATGTCTGTGTATACACATATGTACTTGTAGATGCCTGCAGAGGCTAGTATAGAGTATTATCAGAAATCACCTCAGGGGCTGAGTTATAGGCATCTGCAAGTAGCTCAATGTGAGATCCAAACTTCAGTCTTCTTCAAGACCAGGAAATAGTCCTAAACCTAACCATCTCTTAAGCCCCGTGTTGAGCATTTAAAATTATTTATTTATTATTTTGTGTGTGTGAGTGTTTTGCCTACATGTATGTAAGTATACCTTGTGTATCATGGAGGCCAGAAGAGGGTGTCAAATGCCCTGGAACTGGAGTTGTGTATGGTATTTAGTAGACATGTGGGTGCTGGGAACCAATCTTGGGTTTTCTGCAAGAGCGTCCAGTGCTTTTAATCACTGAATCATCTTTTTAATGCCTTGACCATATTTTTATGAGCCCACAGCTGTCCTCTGCAAGGGTAAATTAGAACACTAACATTCAGCATTATTAAGATTACTCAAGTTATCACTGGTATGAGATATAGAACAAGAGAAAAGCAAGGCAGGATCAAATGCCTGTGTTCTAGTTAATTCTTTCATTATTGAAGTTTTGTACATTTCATACATTTCTTAATCAAATTTAGACCCACCACCCTTCCATGCCCCCTACCCCGCCAGAGCTCATGAAGTCTGCCATATATGTCTTGCATCTTTTTTCTCAGTCTTTTTAAAAATTTCAATGCAGTTCTTTGACCCTGTCTTTGTTGTTGTTATTGTTCCTTCCCATTTTTATCATTCCAAAATATGTATATATACATGCCCACACATATACCAAAATTGTGAGTTCTGAAAATAAACTATAGGTTAATTCTAAAACATCTTTAAGGATTCATATTTTAACAGTAGAGTTGTATGTAGGTAAAGAAAAGAATGTTAATTTACATTCCTACATTACATAGCAAGTTGATGAGTAACATCAGGTATTATATTTATTAAGAAAGAAAAAAAAAGAATTATTCAGTTTGCTTTACAAATAGAGATTTAGTGCTAGGATCTACAAATGAGGGACACCATATACCATTTATTTTTCTGGGACTATATTACTTCACTTAGCTTCTAGATCCATCCATTTACCTGCAAAGTTCATGATGTCCTATTTCTTTTTCTTTTCTTTTTTTTTTTTTTTTTTTTTTTTTTTTTTTTTTTTTTTTTTTTTTTTTTTTTTTTTTTTTTTTTTTTTTTTTTTTTTTTTTTTTTTGGTTTTTTTTTTCGGAGACAAAAAAGGGGGGCCTCCCTGTAGCTCCAGCTGTCCTGGAATTCGCTCTGTAGACCAGGCTGGCCTTGAACTCACAAAGATCCACCTGCCTCTGCCTCCCAAGTGCTAGGATTAAAGGCATGCACCACCACGCCCGGCTGATGTCCTATTTCTTTACCCCTGCATAGAACTCCATTTTCTTTATCTACTCATCAGTTGAGGGACACTTGGGTTGGTTCCAGCTCTTCCTTACTGTGGAGATAACTGTAAGAAACATGGATGTGTATGTATCTGTGTGATAGGATGAATCTTGTGGGTATATACCCAGGAGTGGTATGACTGGGTCAGTTGGTAGGCTCATTTTCAGTCTTTTAAGAGTTCTCCACCTCAAAATGAGCCTACCACCTGACCCAGCCATACCACTCCTGGGTATATAGCCACAAGACTCATCCTATCACACAGATACATGCACATTCATATTTCTTACATGTAGGGAAGAGTTCACAGTAGGGAAGAGTTGGAACCAACACAAGTCCCAGAAAAACAAGTGGCAAGTGGTCTCCCTCATTTGTGGATGCTAACACCAAATTCTAAGATGAAAGGCAAGCTGAATAACATTATTGTTATATTTCTGTTTATCTGAAAGCAACTATGCTGTTATAATGTAAATCTCTTAACAGGCTGTAGAATTGATCCACCACTTACTCGCAGACTCTGTAATTACTGTATATGAGTGGAAAGCATATATGCATATTTTAGAGTAATATAAAATTAAAGGAGGAGAATGTGAATTCCTAAACATAAAAAAAAAGTATCCCATAGGCTTAAAAAAATGAGTTCTCCACACTGCTTTCCATAGGGGTTGCATGGGTTTGCATTCCCACCAAGAATGGATGAGTGTTCCCCTTTCCTCACAACCTCTCCAGCATTTGTTTTCTTGATTATAGCCAGTCTTAACCAGAGTAAGTTGAAGTCTTACAGTGGTTTTAATTTGCATTTCCTTAATTATTTGCGACTTTGAACAGTTTTTAAGATGTTTCTCAGCCATCTTTACTTCTTCATTTGTGAAGTTTCTATTCATCTTTGAATTCATCTTTTGAGTGGGTCATTTGTTTTCTTGCTCCTTTGTTTTTTGAGTAGTTTATATACTGCGGATGTTAATTATCTGTCAGATGTAACACTGGTGAAGGTTTCCTCCCACTCTGTGAGTTTTCTCTTCACTTCTTTGATTGTTTATGGAAGCTTTGAGTTTAATAAGGCCCCACTTGTCAATTCTTGACCTTATTTCCTGTGCAGCTGCTGTCTGATTTAGAAAGTCTTTTCCTATGCCTTTGTCTTGTAAGTTATTGACAATGCTTTCCTCTATCATTTTCAGAGTTTCAGGTTTCACATTGAGGTCTTTGATCCACTTGGAGTTGACTTTTATACAGGGTGAGAAGTAGGGGTTTAGTTTTATTCTACAAGTGATGATCCAGTTTTGCTAACATAATTTGCTGAAGATGCTGTCTTTCCTCTATTGAGTCTTCTTGGCCCCTTTGCCAAATATGAGGTGGCTGAGATTTCATATGCTCAATTTTGGATCTTCAGTTTTGTTCCATTAATCTACAGGTCTGTTTTTGTGCCAGTACTAGGCTGTTTTTATGACTATAGCTCTGTAATGTAGTTGGAAGTCTGATATAGTAATCCCCCCTTCATTGCTCTTTTTGCTCAAGTTGCTTTGGATATCTGGGGTCTTTTGTTTTTCCATATGAACTTCAGGACTTTTTTTTCTAGGTCTATGAAGAAACTCATGGGGATTTTAATTGGGGTTGCATTGAACCTGTATATGACACTGGGTAGGATGGTCATTTTTACTATATTAATTCTTGCAATCCATGAGCATAGGAGATTCTTCAATCTTCTGGTGTCTTCTTCAATCTCCTTCTATGACTTCAAACTCCTTCTATAACTCTACTGTTAAAATACGAATCCTTAAAGATATTTTAGAATTAACCTATAGTTTATTTTCAGAAGTCATAATTTTGGTATATGTGTGGCATGTATATATACATATTTTGGAGTGATACAAACAGGAAGGAACAATAACAAGGGATTTAAAATTTTTGTTGTAGAGATTTTTAGTGTCTTTGGTCAGATTTGTTTCTAGATTTTTTTTTAGGTCATTGCAAATGGGAAGATCTCCTTGTATTCCATCTCTAATTGCTTGTTATTGGCATACAAAAAAGGCTACTGATTTTTCTAAGTTAATTTTGTATCCCACAATTTTACTGAAACCATTAATAGTTTCTAGGAGCTTTCTGGTGGAGGTTTTGTTGTCCTTTAGGTGAACTATCATGTCATTTGCAAAAAGGGATACTTTGACCTTCTCTTTTCCAGTTAGTGCTCCTTTAATTTCCTTTTCTTGTCTTATTGCTTTAGTGAGCATTTCAAGCACTATATTGAAAAGGAGTGGCCCAAGGCGGGCAGCTTTGCTGGGTTCCTGACTTTAAGGAGAATTCTTCTAATTTTTACCCATTTAGAATAATGTTCACTGGGTTTGTTTTATATGGCTTTAATCATGTTGAGGAAAGTTTCTTCCAGTCCAGTTCCCTCTAGGACTTTAAACATGAGGGCATGTTGTATTATGTCAAAGGCCTTTATGCATCTATTGAGATGACCATGTGGTTTTTGTCTTTCAGTCTGTTTATGTGGTTTATGACATTTATTGATTTAGGTATGTTGAAACATCCCTGCATCTCAAGTATGAACTTGACTTGGTTATGATAGATGATCTTTTTGATATGTGCCTGTATGTGGTTTGCCAGTATTTTGTTGAGAATTTTTGCATCTATGTTCATTAATGAAATGGGTCTATAGTTTTCTTTTTTGGTTGTATCTATGCCTAGTTTGAGTATTAGAGTGATGCTGGCTTCATAGAATGAATTTGGGAGATTTCCCTCTGTTTCTATCCTTTAGAATAATTTGAGTAATAGTGGTTGTGTGTTTTCTTTAAATGTCTTGTAGAATTCTGCCATAAATATGTCTGGGCCTGGGCTTTTTTTAGTTGGGAAAATTTTTATTACCGTTTCAATTTCCTCATACATTATTGGTCTGTTTAAGATGTCAATCTTTTATTGGTTAAGCTTTGGTGATTTCCATGATTTCAGATATTCATGCATTTCTCTTAGGTTTAGGATTTCTTTTTTTTTTTTTTTTTTTTTTTTTTTTTTCGAAAAACCTTCTCTTTTTCCTCAGCTGTCCTGGAACTCACTCTGTAGACCAGGCTGGCCTTGAACTCACAAAGATCCACCTGCCTCTGCCTCCCAAGCGCTAGGATTAAAGGCGTGCACCACCATGCCTGGCTAGGTTTAGGATTTCAAAATTAGTACAGTGTAGGTTTTTAAAGTATTCCCATATGATTGTCTTGATCTGTTCATTATCTGTTGTGATATTTCCCTTTTCATCTCGAATTTTATTGATTTTGAATTGCTCTTTCTTTACTTTGGTCAACTGGATTAGAGGTCCATCTATCTTATTTATCCTTTCAAAGATCCAGCTCTTGGATTCATTGATTCTTTGTATTGTTTTCTTTGTTTCTATTTCAGTGATTTCTGCTCTGATTTTTATTTCTTCCTGTCTGTTGAGTTTAGGATTCATTTGTTGTTGTCTCTAAAGTGTTTTTAGTTGCAGTGTTAGGTCATTTATTTGTGCTCTTTCTGTTTTCTTAATGTAGGCACTTAGGGCTATAAGTTTCCCTCCTCCTCCAGAGAGATCCACCCACCTCTGCCTCTGGAGTGCTGGGATTAAAGGCATGCGCCACCACACACAGCTATTTCTGTTTTCTTAATGTAGGCACTTAGGGCTATAAATTTCCCTCTTAGGACTGCTTTTAAAGTGTCCCATAGGTTTTTTTGTGTTATATCATCCCTTTCATTTAGTTTCAGGAATGCTTTTATTTCTTTATTCCTTCTTTGATCTATTTGTTATTCAAGAGTGTGTTGTTTAGACTCTTTGAGTTCTTGTAGATAGTAGAGCTCTTTCTGGTGTTGATTTCAAGCTGTATTGTACTGTGTTCTGATAGAATGCATGGAATTATTTCAACTTTTGGAAATCGTTGTATTTGAAATTTTTCGTATTTGTTGAGGTTTTCTCTATGTCCCAGTATATGGTCGATTTTTGAGAATGTTCCATGGGATGCCATGTAGAAAGTATATTCTTTGGTTTGGGGGTGGAATATTTAGTAGATGTCTGTTAGGTTCATTTGATGTATCATATTGTTCAGTTCAGATGTTTCTCTGTTTATTCTTCAGCCACTTGACCTGTCCCATAGGCACAATGGGGTATTGAAGTCTCCCACTATTAGTGTGCTACAGTTAATCTGTGCCTTGAAGTCCTGCAGAACTGTGCTTATGATGTTTGGTGCACCAGAGTTTGGAGCATATATATATTTGTGACTGTGAACTCTTCATGGTTAATTGCTCCATTGATAAGAATGGAGTAACCCTCTTTATCTCTTCTGATTAGTTTTAATTTCAAGTCTATTTTGTCTGATATTAGAACAGCAACTCCTGCTGGCTTCTTGGTACCATTTGCTTTGAATATTTTTTTCAGTATTTTCACCTTAAGATGCTGTCTGTGCTTGAAATTGAGATGGGTTTCTTTCTTTCTTTCTTTCTTTCTTTCTTTCTTTCTTTCTTTCTTTCTTTCTTTCTTTCTTTCTTTTTCTTTTTTTTGTCTTTTTGAGACAGGGTCTCCCTATAGCTCTGGCTGTCCTGGAACTCACTCTGTAGACCAGACTGGTCTTGAACTCACAGAGATCTGCCTTCCTCTGCCTCCCGTGTGCTAGGATTAAAGGCATGCGCCACCACACCCAGTGAGATGGGTTTCTTGTAGACAACAAAAAGATAGGTTTAATTTCTTAATCTATTCTCCCAGTCTGTGTCTCTTGATTGGGGAGTTCAGACCATTGATAGTTAAGGTTATTATTGAGAGATGTATATTGCTTCCCTTTAATTTATTTTCTGCTTGCATTTTACTTCTGCATTAATACCTTCATTAATTACTCTCTCTTACCTCTTGGGGATCATTTCTCCTTTCTTCTGTCCTTTGAATTGCTTTGAGTATTTTCTGGAGGGTTGGTTTTCCGGACATGTATTCTTTCATCTTGTTTATGTCATGAAAGATTTTTCTTTTTCCTTTGACTATAATTGACATTTGTGCTGGGTAAAATAATCTGGATTCACGTCTCTAGTTATTTATTACTGGGAATACTTTGGTCCAGGCTCTTGTGGCTTTCATCATTTGCATTAAAAAGCCAATTGTAATTCTGATGGGTTTCCCTTTATATGTAACTTGTCGTTTTTCTCTTGAGGCTTTCAATATACTGTCTTTGTTTTGAGTATGTAGCATTTTAACTATGATAAGATGTGGGGAATTTCTTTTCTGGCCTTGTCTACTTTGTGTTCTATGTGCTTACTATATTTGTATGGGCATGTCTTTCCTCAATTTAGGGAAATTTTCTTATGTAATTCTGTTGAAGATATGGTCAATATTGTTATCTTGGGATTCTTCTCCTTCCTCTATACCTATGACATGGAGGTTTGGTCTTTTCATGGGGTCCCTCATTTCCTGATTATTCTACTCTTATGTTTTTTTTTTTAATTTTTATAATCTTTGCTTGAGCATTTTAGGCCTTCCATGTTATCTTCCAGTCTTGATATTCTCTTTTCTGCTTCATCCATTCTGTTATTGAGGCTTTCTTCTGTCCTTTCCTGTTGATTAAATGAGTGTTTGATTTCCTTTTTCATTTCAGCCTGAGATTTATTCAGTATTTCCCTTTCTTTTCAGTTTGTCATTCTCTCCCTCTAGTTCTTTGGTTCATTTGTTTGAGTATTCTTTATATTTTTTGTTTTCTTTTGAGTTGTTTGAGTATGCCTATGAGAGTTCTTTTAAGATCTGTGTCCTGGGTTACCTCCAAGGAGTTTTCATTGTAGGAATCATATAAATGACTGGTAGAATTTGGTCCAGATTTATTATTGGGTTTTCACATATTATTGTTTTTTTCTCTATGGTTTTTGGCAGGTGGATTTTTTTTTTTTTTTTTTTTTTTTTTTTTTGTTTTCTTTTTAAAAACTCCAGTGAGCTTTTTTTCCTCAAAAAAAACAATCAAGGAAGTGAAAAAAACCCACAGTGGTTGGAGGAAACCTCACTGAAGATACATCTGAAAAGAATTGATTTCCAGAATAGAAAAAAACTACTCAAAAGACAAAAGAGAAGAAAACAAATGACCCCATTCAAAAGATGAGGCAAAGAGCTGAATAGAGACTTCACAAGTGAGAGTAGAGATGGCTGAGAAACATCTCTTAAAATATGTTCAACATCACAATAATTAAGGACAGCAAATTAAAACCCTTAAGATATCATCTTACCCAAAAGACTGGCTAGGAGTCAAAAAACAAATGATACCAAGTGCTGGAGAGGTTGTGGGGAAAGGGGAACCTCATCACTGGTGGGAATGTAAACTTGTACAGCCTATGGAAAACAGTGTAGAGAACCCTTAGAAGATTGGACATGAAGTGACCACTACGCCAGCCATACCACTCTGGGTATGTCCACAGAACTCATTTCCACAGAGATACATGCACAGCCATGTTTATTGCACTCTCACAATAGCAAAGAGCTGACCCAACCCATTGCCACCCATCAACTGACTAGTGGATAGAGACAATATAATACATCTACACAATGGAGTTCAATGCCAGTGTAAGAAAGATGACATCATGAACTTTGCAGGTAAATGGATGGGCTAGAAGATATCAGGCTGAGTGAAGTAACACCCCCCCAAAATAGCAATGGTATCCCTCATCTGGGATGCAAGCACCAATACCCAATTGTACGGCAAACGGAGCAAGTGTAAGGTTGATCGAAAACACTGTGCCTTAATGTAGAATCCCTAAAAAAATAACAATAAAAATTTAAAATATGTAATTAAAACAAACACAAGGCAAATTCTTTTATTAAAATATAGTATTCGGGCTGGAGAGATAGCCAGCGGTTAAGAGCACCGCGCTCTTGCAGAGGACCCGGGGTTCGATCCCCAGCACCCACATGGGCGGCTAAGAACCTATCTGTAACCCCAATTCGGAGAACTCTTCATTCCAGGGGAATGCCGAGACCTCTTCTGACCTCCGCGCATTGCAGGACACGGGTGCACAGACCTGCATGCAGACGTACAATTCATACACATACAAAAAAAAAAAAAAATTTAATAAAAAAAAAAAATAGTAATTCAAGTGTTTCTTTGTTGAGTTGAAGGCTGACTTTGCTTGTTTTCTTCAGGTGGCTTTGTTGTCATCTTATTAGTTATCAAAGGCCAGGTGGTCAAGGCTTTAGGTTTTCGCTTTTGGTTTTGTACTGGAGGGACTATCCAGTTCTCACCCTTTTAGTCAGGAGCTTCTCCAGAGGTTCAGGAGAGGTAACAATTAGGTTGGCTTGAAGCTTGCACCACTTGATGTGACTCTACTGGTTCCTTAGGGATGGCTGCAAGGACCTGTAAGACTGGGCCTCTCTGCATGGTGTTCTCAGAGCACTGCTAGATTCAGCCTGCCTACACAGGACTGCCTGAGCCGAGACTCCCCACCAAATGGTCTTGGGCACCACTTGCTTCAGCCTGCCCTCACAGGCCTATCTGGGTTGGGCCTCCCCAATGGGTTGTCTCAGAGCTCCACCTGCTTCCCTAGTTAATTCTTAATTGCCTTAGGGAATTCACAAAAGAAGAACAAAGAAGAAAAGAAGAGAAGGAAAGAAAAGGAAGAACCTGAAAACTGAGCTTCCAAATCAAAGTACAAGGAGAGAGTAAAGGAGCTAAAATGGCGGTCTTTGAATGTTCTTAACCAGCATTTAGATGTGACTGAAATGGGGAAAATGGGATACTTTACATGGGGAGGACATGTAAAGGAGAGAGGATTAGATAGGGAGAGAGAGAGAGAGAGAGAGAATGAATACCTAGACAGTGTAAAACAAAAACAGAGGGAATCATATTTCTCAAAAAACCTACTGATCTGGAGGTGGGTCTCAGGTCCAGAGGTCTCATGGGAATCTGGAACTCCATCCGGTGATTTTTGCAGGTAAATGGAAGCTCCAGACCGGAAAAGAAGGGAAGGTCCTTCTGGTCTATGCCATCTTGGGTTTTTGCCCAGAGCTACAACCTATCATCCCAGACTCTCAGGGTATAGGGGGTGACGACTCTGCTCTGCCTTCTTTCTGCTGAGCTGAGCTGGATGTTAAAGGGAGGGAGAGTTAGGCGTGGCACAGGGATGTAGGGATGTAAAGGCCACTCTGGAGACCTCCTGGATGTGTTCCTGCAAGAATGGGGAAGAGACCAGATGCTAAAATCGGAAGGAGTCTCCTGGCTGAGTTTGGAGAGGCTCCTCTTACTGTTAGATGGTCTTGGTTGCAGAACAGCATCTAAACGTGGGCTATCCAGTTTCATCTGTCCCGGTATCCCAAGCATGGACATGCCAGCAGTATGTTGAATCTGGCACAGCATCACCTGGTCCAGTGAAGATTGAGACAATAAAAACACAAAGGGCAACTGGGCAGGGGTGTCACAGAGTCTGGTACCTGTGGAAGCAGGGGGAGCAGAGGAAGGGTGAAAGTACAGAGAGCTAAGGCTGTCAAACCCGACCATTCAGACCTGTCCTTGAGGGTCTCTGGAAAACCTGAGAATAGTGGGTCCCAGCTGTTTGAAAGACCATCCATCCTGGGGTGGGGTTTCTTGAGTCTGAACAAATGGTATCAGTGTGGGTCGCCTAATAGTTTGGCTGCCGACAGCATAGTAAGGATGAAGATGTGGGTTCCAGTCCACCTGGGATCAAGAGACTTAGGAGATGAAGTTTTAAGGAGAATACTGTGTCTTGGTGTGAGAGAGGGCAGGTCAGTGATTGTGGACTCCACTGATGTAGGAATATGCGAGGGTGCAGGGATGGGAAGAGAGGAATGACAAAGGAGGTTTGAAAGCTTATGCAGAGAGTACAGGGTAGTGGGCTGGAGAAGGGCGAGTGTGCAAGCTTCCCAGCTGCTACTGCCTGTGCACTAAACACAGCGCCATCTGCAGATAGTGAGGTCAAGCTGTTTGGAGAGAAATGCTACTGCCCAGTATGAGGGCTCAATGGGTTGGGTTAAGGCCCCTGGGGCCACTCCCAACTCTGTCTATAAAGAAGTGGGAAGGGTGTGAAGATACTGGGAAAGCCAACATAGGGGAAGTTAGAGGCATTCCTGAGGGAGGACAAGTGGCATGGGGCATTGGCAGGGTGAGAGAGAGGCCCTGTCGGGGTCTCCTTAGCTGTCTGGTGCACAGTTTTAGCTATAACAGCAAAATTAGGGATCCAGTGATGGAAGAAGCCCATTAATCCTAGAAAAGAGAGGATGTCGTCTGCTGTCTCTGGATGCTGTAGGTCTCACATGGTATTGACTGGATCTGACCTAAGAATATTGGAAGGGTACTAGGACCAGAGTCAAAGGAGGAGAGATCTTGGCTGAGATGGCCAACATGGCCAACATGGCCAATGTGGTTTCTTTATCATGGTGGTACCAAACATTTTATAAAACAGAATTACATCCAGTTTCATCAAGGAAGAAGCTAAGGGATAGGGAGAGAGGAGTCATTCGGTCCTGCTGAGGCAGTGCAAAACCAAGATAATTCAGCAATTGACAATATCAAAAGGATGAAGTTGGGTACAGGAGAATGGTATTCAGGAACCTAGAATGAGAGAGGGCAGAAATACAACATACAGTGTTGGGAGTAACAGCCAGAGCAGTGGTGCATACAGTAAAAAATACCTTAAAACAGTCAATTCGGGAGAAACACCCTACATAATTTGGAGATCAAATTCACTCTTAACAGATAAGGAACCTGGGTTCATTTTGACCTTTGGATATAATAGGTTTTGTGCATAGTATAACCTAGAAGTGGCCACTTTTTGACAGACACATGACAGACTTTAACACACATGAAACAGTTAACACACATGAAGCAGTTAACACACATGAAACAGTGAACACACAGACAGCTTGGACCGATACATGCATGTGCATGACTTAATCACATATACTGATCACTTATCAGAGTGAAACTGCAAGGGGGGGCAGCTTTAACCACAGGAGCCTGGCTCACAGCAGCAAAAGCTTGCAAAAGGGCAAGTTACTGTAAGTGGGACGGGTACAGAGACAGCAGATCTGGCTCATGGCATGCTCACCTGTGTCTAATAGGTGTTGGTTTTACCTGCTAATTTAATGAAACAGAATAAAACCAAAACCAAAACCCAAACAATGTTTGTTAAAAGCCAGGAGCTTAAGCAGCAATCCTGTGACAAAAATCTAAAATGGAAAAATTATTTTAATTAGAAACAGATGAAAACACGGTGATAAAATCATGAAACTCTAATAGTGGACATTTTGGGATTAATTTGTTAGTCTTCCTGGTAAATCCATTCATGCCATGTGCTTAGATAAAAATGGCAACCATGTCAATTTGAATCAGGCTCTGGAATGGTAGAGGAGAGATCAGAGTTGGGGGAGGGGTTATATGAGAGAGAACAGATCCTGGAAAGCTTGCACATAGCCACTTTAGAAAAAAGAAAAAAAATCGTCTGGTGGGTAGGCTTTGACCCAGAGTTGCCCATTTCCAAGCCTGGAGATCTCGGGGGGGGGGGCAGAAAAGTGTCCTCTACTGCACCCTGAGACCTAGCAGTGGGGTAGGCATTTGGTGGAATCGGGATGTATGTTTCAATCCAGTGAGACCCCTCACAACAGAGCCTGGCTCTGCACTCCTCCCCCAAAATGACCAGTGGACCCTGGGTCCACTGAGCTAAGGTCCCTGAGCATCCATAGGCCCTGGGACCCTGGGCTGAGGAAAGAGAGCTTTCCCTGGCATTGAAAGGATTTAGGCAGGGGCTCTGGATAGCAGAAATGAGGCAAGAGGAAATGGACTTACCCCAGGTCAAAAGCTGGGTGCCTCGGGAAAGGAGAGGGCTGTCCCGGAACCTCCATAGGCCCTGGGCCTCT
Source organism: Rhizomys pruinosus (assembly GCA_009823505.1). Lineage (NCBI taxonomy): Eukaryota > Metazoa > Chordata > Mammalia > Rodentia > Spalacidae > Rhizomys > Rhizomys pruinosus. The sequence continues at coordinate 2,838,050 of VZQC01014082.1, forward strand.
GGGGCTGAGGAAAAATATCCCCTCTCCCCATAGGGCCACCAATATGAGAAGTATCTGACACAGAGGTAAAGGTCAAATCAGTATGAATTAAAAGTAAATAAACTTTGGCAGGCATTTATTCCAGGAAATGCACTCTCAGGCAAATCCATGGCTGTCCAGGGCCATGAAAAAACTGGCATCTGGGAGTCGGGGAGAGCCTTTTATAGAGAGGAGGGAAGATGGCGATGTGTTGGAATCTGGCCTATTAAGCCAGGTCAGGGGCTCAGGAGGTGGGTCTCAGGTCCAGAGGTCTCATGGAATCTGGAACTCCATCTGGTGATTTTTGCTGGTAAACGGAAGCTCCAGACCAGAAAAGAAGGAAAGGTCCTTCTGGTCTATGCCATCTTGACTCTTCACTCAGAGCCCTGACCTAACAGACAGAATATATCAACTCCAGTGGGGAGGCTAGGGGCCGGTAGGGAAGGGGGCGTAAAGGTGATTTAAGATTGATTGAGATATTCTCTATGAAATACACCAAAATTCAATGCAAAAGTTTTTCAAAAATTCAGATTTAGTAGGTTTGTAATAAGGATGGGTATGTTACCATGTAATGGAGTTGATGTCAGTGGAAATAATGGAATCATGGAGTGGAAGATGCCAAGTGTTTTATTTGGCTGTCAGAGATAAAATGGGAGTGATTATTTTAATGAGTCACAGCAACCCAGTGGTAATCAAGGTGTTTTGACTCATAGGTTCATTAAATTGATATTATGCTAATTGGAGCGGGTAAACAGGAAGTAGAAAGGACTATTAAGATACATGCATGACAAATGCAGAGACTCCTGCTCCATTGATGAAATTTCTGGGGGGTCAATGCTCTGCACATCTGTGTGAGAGGCAAATTACTTTACATGGGTGTCATTGAAAAGGAGGGACAGTGAGCATTGAGCTCTTTGGAGAGTCCAGCCAAGATAGTTCAAAGTTTGGCTGCATTGCTTCAGCTTCTTACAGAGGAAACCTAGAAGGCCTATAGTTTTATTGAAGCCTAGAGCAAGAGATAGCCAAGCCTAGTGGTATATTGATAAATATTTAACCACTAGCTTTTTAGAAAAGCAAAAAGCAGAGATCTCCTGAGACCAGCAGAAGGAAGAGCAGGAAGGCAGGTAGGAACTGGATGCCTCAGCAAGGCTGATTGTTGATCCGTTAATCCAGCTGTCTTTGGCTTAATTGGCTTTTGTGGCTGTGGGGGTGGAGTTATCCTCCCAGCTGGTATTAAAGGTAGGGTTGTGTGACTCTTGAGATCTGAGATCTCCTGAGACCAGCAGAAGGTACCGCCTCCAACTGGGATTACAAAGGCATCTGAAGGAGGCAAGCAAAGCAAGCCTTCAACACATTGAGAGGCATTTAGGACTCACATTGGAATACAGGCAAGGAGAAGCACATATGCCAGGAACACGAAGAAGAGACAACACTGGAAAGGGGCAGGATAATCCCACACCAAGCTCTACCCACCCTATGGAAGACTCCTGCAGTGGGATCCCTCTGGGGATGACCCAGGACACAGACATCAGAAACACAATTGGGAACATATTTAAAGAACTACAAAATTATAAAGAACAAATCAAAGAACTAAGAAAAGAGAATGAAGAACTCAAGAAGGACCTAGAGAGAGAGAATGACAAACTCCGGAAGGAAGTAGAAACACTGAAAAGATCCCATGCTGAAAAAGATAAGGAAACCAACAAGCAAAGCAAAGAGCTACAGGAAGATATTGAGAAGCTCCAAAAAGAAGTAGAAATACTAAAGAAATCAGAAGAGGAAATGAAAAAGGAAATCAAACACTCATCCAATCAAGAGGAAAGGAATGGAAAAAGCCTCAGAAGCAGAACGGAGGAAGCAGAACAAAGTATACCAGACCTGGAAGATAACACAGAAAAACTAAAAACCTCAAGGAAAGATTATATGAAAAATTTAAAAATACACAAAAGTAAAACAACCAGGAACTGTGGGACATTATGAAAAGATCAAACCTCCACATCATTGCCACACCCACTCCAGTGTCATCTGTGTGAGCAATGACGAAAGTCATAATAGCAGATGGGAGATATGTGTCTTTCGAGGCTAAGCTCCCTGGAGGTCCCTGGCAGAATGCTCGGCTTTAGCTTCCAAGATCATGACACACTCTAAAGATGTTACGCTTTCTGGGGATCGGACTTTGCATATTGTCTTTTGATTCTTTTCCTGAGTACAGCACAACCTAAGCTTCAGTTAATTACATTAACCCAGACAAGGGGCAGTTAAATGGGTCTGGAAATAAATCAGGCAAACAGAAGCTTCCACCCACTAACATCTGACTTACACAACATGCATGGATATCTGTGAACCTAAGCAAAATCATGCAGAGAAACATTATCTAAAGACCCTTTTTGTCCTAAAAAGTCCCTACAAAGATATTGCAAATAGAAAACACTGAGTGATATCATAGGTCAGTTACAAATAACAAAAGTGTTTTTCCAGACTTAATAAAAGCTCAGTCCCTAAAGCAAAGAGCTACACCTGATAGAACTAGTAAAATAGAAGTCTTAGTTACAGTTTTGCATGTTAAAATGCGATACTTGGTCAGAGGCAAGTGGCGGGCTTCTCCTTTAAGAAAAACAGAACTAATTAAGAGACTCTCCCAGGCCATGGCTTGAATTACAGCCTAGAGATAACAAGCGATGGATAGATCGGGCACCAGGAAGAATGGGAAAAAACCAAACTGAAGCTTCAAAGGGAGATAATGTCTCACATCTCACAAAAAAACTCTGTGGTTTTATGACCACTGTTTGTTCCTGGAGATGTGCTGATCTTGAGCAAAGTGCCATGTGTAAAGTGCTTCTGGTTAGTGCTTCTGGTTAATGTGTAAAACTTAAACTCTTTAGTAAAAGGGCTTAATTGTTCCTGGGGATGTATTAATCTTGATCTGTCTTTTCTGACATTTTCTATATAAATAGTTGCTTGCTCTTAGTAAAATGCAGCAGATTCAAAAACCAATTCTGGTGTCATTTCTGTCTGACATCGTCGAACCTGTGCCCTCCTAATCCAAGACCCTGTTTCCCCGAAGTCAGAGGAAACCCCCTGCTGGGACAGTCTGCGGCACATCATAGGAATAGAGGAAGGAGAAGAATCCCAAGAGAATGGTATTGATCAGATCTTCAACACAATAATAGATGAAAACTTCCCCAAACTAAAAAAAGGACAAACCAATACAAATACAAGAAGCACATAGAACACCAAACAGACAAGATCAGAAAAGAAACTCTCCACGCCACATCATAGTTAAAATGCTAGACACCCAAAACAAAGACAAAATCCTTAAAGCCACAAGAGAAAAACAACAAGTGACCTATAAGGGGAAACCTATCAGAATTACAACTGACTTCTCAATGCAAACTATGAAAGCAAGAAGAACNAAGCAAGGAGCTACAGCTGATAGAACTAGTAAAATAGAAGTCTTGAGTTACAGTGTTTGCAAATGTAAATGGCGAAGTACTTGGTTCAGAGGTCAGATGCTAGGCGGGTCTTCTCCTGTTAAGATAAAGACAAGGAAACGTAGAATATAAAGAGATATCTCATCACCCAGGTTCGTCATGGCTTGAATTAACAGCCCTAGGAGATAGACAAGCGATAGGAATAGGATTGCGGGGAGAAAGTTTTGTGCTAGCTGGCAGGAAGAGATGGGAAAGAGAACCAAACTGGGAGCTTACAATATGGGAGATTATAATGTCTCTTCACTATGGTGCTCATCTCAGAAATAATACGCTGTTTGGTTTTAATTGAAGCACGGTTGGTTTGTTTGTTTTTGTTTTTTGTTTTTGTTTTAGGTTGTGGGTTCCTGGAGATGTCGCTGATATTGAGGGTCAAAAGTGCCATGTGTGGTAAGGTGGCTTTCTGGTCACTCCCTTTGGGCTATCGTAGAGGTTAATGGTTGTAAAACTTAATACTCTTTCACGCTTGTGGGAAAGGGCTTAAATTGTGTTTTTCCGCTCCCCTTTTTTGCGGTTGTATGTATGTAATCTTGATCTGTCTTCTTCTGACATTTGCTATGATAAATAGGTTCGTTTTTGCCTCCTTAGTAAGAATTGCATGGCAGATTGCAATTAACCATTCTCGGCTGTTGCAGTTTGTCTGTGCCTGACCAGTCGCATCCCGGATACCTGTGGCACCTTGCTCGGGTCTTGCTAAAATTGTTCATGCCAAGACCACTGGGTTTGCCCGCGAAGGTCAGAGGATAACGCGCCTGGGTGCGTGGCGTGCGGAACAAGTGGCATTGCGGCGATACATAGCCATATCGCTATCAATGCGCTGGAGGTTTCATATGGACATTAGAGGAACGCGCACGATAAGAAAAAAATCCACATTGGGTGTGCTATATTTCAGTGTGTTTTAATTCATTTTTCAATTTCTGTATATGCAAACCTGACAAATTCTGTAAATTCCAGAGCTTAAATGGATTAAATGTTAGATCTCAGATCTTCGAGCTTAGCGAGTGAAAAATTAGAGAATGAAATAAGCTATCCCGCAAACTACTTATAGCAAAAGGTGAACGAAACCATAACACAATATCTATATAGAAAGCACATTAGAACACAAAAGAACCAAGAGTCGAAAGAAACTCTCCACGCAAAACAGCATACGTTAAAAAATGCTAAGAGCATTACCGCAAAAACAAAAAGACAAAATCTTAAAGCCACAGCGAAAAACAACAAGTGGACCTGATAGAAGTGGGATGAACCTACCTCTAGTATATTAATATAATGACTCGGTCAAATGCAGAACTATGCAAAGAAGCAAGAGCTAACACCTTGGTGCATAATGTCTACTAATGCTCCCAAGTTGTTAGGGGAGCACACTTGAGATAGGCCAACCCAGGTTACTATAATCAACAAAGATATTCATCGTGAATCTGTTAGGCCCAAGCCAAAATGTAATTCAGTTTGAAGGAGAGGGAGAAAACCTTCCGAGTGACATAAACAGTTGAAAGAATACATTCCAGAAAACCACCCTTCAAAGAATATTTGAAGAAAGTTCAAAGGACAGAAAGAAGGAGCAACCATCCGCTGCACCTAGAAAGAGAAATTCAAAAAAGCATAACTGCAGAGAGTTAAAAGCCTAAACCAAAACTGCAAATGGATAACAAGGCAAAGAGAAGCAACAACAAACTATCAGTAATAGACCTTAGTATTGAATGGCTAATTCCGCCAATCAAAAATTCGATAGACTGGGGAGATTGGATTAGGAGAACAGAAATAATGCGATATGGCTGTCTACAAGATCCATCATTACCTTCAAGGACAGCATCACCCTTAAAGTGAAAGGATGGAAAAAAAATATGTCCATAGCAAATGGTGACCAAAGAAGAAAGCAGGTGTTTGATTGTTAATATCAAACAAAAAGAGACTTCAATAGGTAAAAAACCAAGAGGCCAAAGAAAGGCCATTTACATTTTTGTCGAAGGAACAATTCCACCAAGAAGATTTCACAATTATGAATATATATGCACCAAATATCTGGTGCACCAAAACTCTTATAAAGACACATTGCATCGAGGCCACAAGTCAGCATCTTAGAGCATGTACTTCTACACACTAATCGCCAGTGCATCAGTAGGTGAGGGAGATTTCAATATCTCCAACTGTAGTCCTTTGGAATGGTCATCACATGGACAAAGAATAAACAAGAGAAGACTCTGAGCTGAATCGTATTCACTGGTTACACAACACTGGATGGCCTCATAGACCTGCTACCGATTCCCCCTTGAATACAGAGAATGACGACTTTCTACTACAGCACCCCACGGGAGGCATGCTTCTTCTCAAAATGACTACATACGGGACAGACACAGAAGAAACCTACGCGCAAGCAAATAACAAAAAGATATTGAAATAATTTGATGCGTTCTATCTAGGACCACAGTGCAATAAGATTCAACATCAACACGCAGGTACTAAGCCTGACTGCCTACAGGCACTCAAGTTGGCACGCGATACAACAAACGACTCGTGGAATAATGAATTGGGTCAGAGAGAGAGAATAAGGAAAGAGAATAAAAGCCATTACTCCTGGGAACTGAATGACAATGAAAATACAAACAAAACAAAAAAAACCTATGGGATACCTGGTTAAAGAGCAGTCCCTAGGAGGGTAAAGCTGTTATGAGACCCTATGAAGTGGTGCCTAGGGTTAGTTGAAAAAACAGAAAAAGAGGACACACTCGGGGAATTGATCTAAACCTACTACAAGCTAAATATGACTTGAGAGGGGCAACAGCATGATGGAAGTCCGCCTACACATTGCGAGCAGACAAGGTAAGAAATAATTATTAAAATCGACAGAGTAGATTCAATGAATAGAAACAAAGGAAGCAATACAAAAGATCAAGAATCCAAATTGTTCCTTTAAAGAAAAGTAGGACAGTCTCCAAGTTGTGTAGAAGAGAAGCGAACAACTCAATCAGGAAACATAGCCAACTTAAACCAAAAGACAGATCGCTTATCGATTTATTGTGATGAATAGGCGGGGAAGGGAATATTCAAACAGACAAGGAAAGCAGATCCAGACAAAATCATACGGGAATATACTTTTAAGAACCGAATTACTCTCTACCAAAGTTTTGAAAACCTAGAAGAAATGGGAATAAAATATCTGAACTCCTGAGAATGCCAACCAAGGGCTCAAACCAAGAGATTAGATCGACAGAGCTTATACACGAACCGTCATAACACTGAGAGGAGATAAATAGAAGATCGTAAATAAGAATGAGTCCTCGCGCCAACTAATAGAGCCTCAGTTCCCAGACACGGTTTCACACGCACGAAATTCTATAAAGGCTATATTCAAAAGAACCTACAACCATTATTACTGAAAACTGCTGTTTATGAAGGATAACAGAGGAAATTCTCCGCGACCAAATTCATTTCTATGAAGCCAGCATCAACTGCTATTAACCCTACCCAAACCGAAAAGAATCACAACTAAAAAAGGGAGAAGTATATAGACCCATCTCCCATAATGAAGACAAGATGCCAAATTCTCTAAACAGGAATACGGACAAATTGCATACAGACCCAAATAGAGAAGATCAATCCATTCATGACCAAGTCGGATTCATACCCAGAGATGCAGGGATGGGTTCAAAAACCAGCAGACAACATCAATAAACATCATCAACACACATAAATGGAATAAAAAGCAAAAACCAAACACATCATCTCATGTGAATGCGCAGAAAAAAGCGCTTTAACAAAAATGGCCAGACTACTCCCTTCTCAATGCTTTAAAAGTCCTAGAAGGGAACTCTGGATTGGAGGGATCATTCCTCAATGATAATCAAAAGCCATACCAGGAAAGCCACGAGCCCAAATTATCTATCGCGAAAGCTGGGAAAATGGCAGAAAAAATTCCTATAAGGTAGGGGGGAGGAACTCAGCAAGAGCCTGCCCCTTGTCACACTCCTCTTCAATGAATAGTGCTTGAGAACATTGCTAAGACGCAATAAGGCAAGAATAAGAAATTAAAGGATGCGCTTACTAAATTTGGAGAAAGAGACTAGTCAAGCTATACCCCTTTGTGTTGATGATATGATGTTTACTTAAGGGATGCTAAACTCCTCCAGAAAGACTCCTGAAGAGAATGATTATATTGTTTCATGCTATATGAATGTTGGCAAGGATACTAAAATTAAAGCTAAAAAAATCTAATGGCCTTCATCTTGTTCTTTACACCCAATAACAGAGCAACTGGGAAAGAATTCAAAGAGGACCTTGCCCACCACAATGAGCCCTCAAAAACACACTGAAAATACCTAGGAGACAAACACTATACCAAAGACACACAGCAAAGATCTTCTCACTTAGACAAAATTTTTAAACCTTTAAAGAAAGAATATTATATTGAAAGAAAGACATCAGAAGATGGAAAAAAAAAAAAACCGTTGCCCATGCTCGCATGGAATTGGGGAATAAATTAACATTGTAAAATGTCCATTCTAACTTGAATACTCTTGTAATAAAAGATATAACTTGAACGCAATCCCAATCAAATGCCCACAAGTTTTTTGCACAGACTTGGAAAGAAAAGTCCTGTAATAAATGTGCTATTTTGGAAATATAAGCAATAAGACCCTGAAGATACCCAATAACAACCCTGGAGTGAAAGAGCCACTACACATGGCGGGATTTAATGAGACTTTCAAAACTAATTCAACACCCTAAACCTAGGGCTGATTAGTCATGAGAAGAATATTGAAAGAGTTCTGGGTTACTGTGCACAGAAAACAGAACCTATAGTTGACCAATGGAACAAAACCGAAGTCCAAACCTGGAGGCACAATTACAATTTCAGCCATCTTATATTTGACAAGGGGGGCAAGAAGTACACAGATTGGGAACTAGACAGCATCTTCAAGCAAAGGTGGTGTCTTGGCAAAAACTGGAATTCAACCAATTGTAGAAGAATGAAATGTAAACCCCTTCCTCTCGCCCTGTACAAAAGTCAACCGCCAGATGGATTCAAAGACCTCTACAACAACATGAAACCCAAACTCTGAAGGTAGATAGAAAAAAAAGTTTTGGCAGCAGAACCTACAAGACATAGGCGTTAGAAAGACTTCTAAATCAGCAGCAGCTGGCAAGAATTAAGGTTGACAGTGGACAAATCGGACCTCATTAAACCCAAAAACTTCTCTGAGTTCCATCAAGAAGAGAATCAATCAAGGAAAGTGGAATGAGATAAGTCCCCACACGAGTGGGAGGATATTCCTTCAACGCAACATGAACATACCTGATAAACATTGTTTTTCAGAATATATAAACTACCCAAAACACAAAGAAAAAAAAAACATGACCGGCAGCCCACTCAAATTTATTGATGGAGGCAAATAAAGCGTGAACAGCAGACTTCACACAGTCGAGAGAATTATGACGATCGCTGAGACACGCTTAAAGTAAGTGTTCACACGTATCACTTTAATCATTTAGGGAAATGCAATCTAAAACCACTTTAAGAATTAATATCATTTCTTATCTGGCAATAAGGACTGGCCTAGAGGATCAAGAGAACAAATGTTAGCAAGTGCTGGAGAGGTTTGTGGGGGCAAGTGGGCAACACCTCATAGCCACTGCTGGTGGGAATGCAAACTTGGTGGCAGCACTCATGTGGGAAAGGCTAGTATTGAGAGAAACCCACTTGGAAGACTTGAGAATGAACTTGCCAACCGCGATCCGCAGCGCATGACAACTCCTGGGCAGTGTAGCCCACAAGACTGCAACCCACTGGCAGAGATACTGCAACAGCCTGCGTTGTTTACTCTTCATAGCTCTCTTCACAATAGGCAAAGAGCTGGAACCAACAATGCCCTTCAACTGAGGAGCGGATAATGAAATAAATTGTGGTACTTATTAGTATTAATATCCAATGCGAGGTGTCCTCATTGCGAGGCAATTATAAAATAGAAAAGTACGGATATCCATCAGGAGCTTTGCAGGAAAAGGCTGGAGCTAGAAGACATCATAATACCTGAGTGAACGTAAACAACAGTGCCCAGAAAAAACAAAACGCTGAATGGTATGGCCTCCTGCTGTGGAAAGGCTAGGTGCCAATTACGCCAGTTTGTAAAGTTTTTCCGTGTGATGGCTCCTTGAGCGCTTTTGTCCAAGAGCAGTTTGGGAAGAGTGATGCTATTATTGGGAACAGCAAACAACAGAAAGGACTGCAGTAAAGAACTGACTGAAACATGTTGGAACTTCTGCTCAAGAACAGTCAACTTCCCCATTGAAAACATTGAGAATGACTAAGAGATAATAGCCAGAATTTTTGGGCAGAATGGCCATGAGCTGCTGGAGGGGTGGGGGGAAATGGGGGGACACGGGTCTAGATTTGATAAAAAATATTGTATTAAATAAAAAAGTAAAAAAGATATGGGGCTGGAAGAGATTGGCCCTAGGCGGTTAAGAGCGGGCCGACCGCGTCTTCAGAGGATCTGGGTTTGATCGCCAGCATCCACATGGCGGCCCGAGAACCGTCTGAAACTCCAGTTCCAGGAGAACTCCAGCTCCAGGGGAATCCGAGACCCTCTTCTGACCTCCGCGGCATTGCACGACACGGGTGCACAAACTTGCATGCAGACAGTACATTCATACACATACAGAAATAAATAATAATAAAAATAAATTAAAAAAAAAATAAAAAATAAAAAAATAAAAAAATAAAAAAAAATTAAAAAAATTTCATTACCTTTAAAAAAAAAAAAAGAAAAGCAAAAAGCCTGGTTTGATGTGGGAATGACTTTTTATAAATGGACTAATTACTTTTAATTAGCCTGTGCAAAACCATGTAGTCTTATGCCTTGGGATCTGGGCAGCTATTTTGTTCCCTTGGTAACCTCAATTTGGCACTCCACCCAAGAAGATAATGAATGAATGTGGATATGCTTGGAATGAACATATCAAAGCGCTGCAAGGCAGTGCACCCATCTCCATTACACACAATGGAGATCTGGAAAGATGATTGACCTCAGGTGAGTGAGATATTCTAGAACTAGTCATGAAAAGGCTGGATGGTCTCTTAAGATTAGCTTGGAGTCAAAATTGAACTTCCCAGTTAAAGCTGGAGAAGACATTTTGAATAAAATTATTGGTGGGGTTGGGCTTAAGGACAGAATTCCAGAAACAGACTTCCAGAGGCAGTTCTGTCAGCACAGTTCCAGGAGACAGACAGTTCTGATAGAAATCTAGGGGAATGAGTGTCCTGCAAGTTCTTTAAAACTAAATTTAAAATTTAAGCTTTTTTTTGATCAGGTAATTGTAATGTTGGTGTGGCCATGTGAGGGAGATACACTCTGATGCATGCAGTCTACCCAGGCGAAGTAGGTGACAAGTACAGGCTGTCTTCATAGCTCACATTGGTCTGCATGAATAATTCTATATTCACTTTTTGCTTTTACTTCTTTTACCAGGCCCAAACTGCAGGGAATTGTGCTCAAACTTCTACTTTCTGCTTTCAGTATGAGGATCTCTTTATCTCCTGAATTGACTTTGTAGGCATGCTTACTTACTGAATTTTCTTAAATGAATAGTAACTAAGGTGGCATTAAAACAAATTTGGAAACTTTAAATGTTAGAGACATTTTCTCCAATATCCTAAACATGGGACACTCAATTTGGAAAACCATGGGAAGAAATGATAACCAATTAAGCTACTGCTTAGAAACAATTCAGTTGAAGCATTTAACTCTTTGGAACCAAATTAAAGTAGACTCACAATCTTGCCTAGAGAAAAAAAAAGGAAAAAAAAGGTGTACTTTCAAAATAATGACCTCTTCCAGAACCTCACTGACCTCTTCCACATAATTCCTGAGACCTTGCCTGAGACAAAAGGTGACAAAATATCTGGAAGTATTGTACCTGTTTGGTACAATGTTTGGCATTTGCTAGGCTGAAAACAGCAGCCCTTTCTGCCTTGCTTCTCTAAGCCTGTCTCTTGCTGAGATTACAAACTCTTTCACTGTCTTGTTTGTGTCATAATGCTGCCTTTTCAAAAGAAGAATTTACCTTATGAGCCATCCTGTTTACCTACAAATTATTTTTTAAACATGTCAAAGGTAATGTTTAAGGATATTTTAATTTAGCCCATAAGGAAGTCAAGACTTCCTTAACTTACAATCATTGGAAGTTGACTGACTTCTGAAATGTATGTATTTACTCCAGAAAATTTAGGAATGGTGATATTTGCACAGACAAATAAAAATAAAATAATAAAAATAAAAATTCATTAAGCTCACAGTAGCCACATTGGTGAGTGTGACTATTCCAAATAGGCTCTACTTTCCTTAAGGTCCCTAATAAAGAAGGATGAAAGACAGGAAAATTCAGGTCCTATCATTGAGATTAAGCAGCTATATCTGGCAAGGCCTCTCTCTTTGTCAGGCACAGTGGAAGAAAATAAAGCTCTAGATAGGAAAATAAGGGAAATTTAGATAGGGTTAACAAGCTGTGCCTAGACTGTATCCACTTGACATATAATTTTGATTTTCTGCATTCAAGATTGGACTGAAGTTTATCAGAAGAATAAAAGTGGGCTCAATGGAAAATATCATCAAAAAGAAAATGCTTTAGTTTGGGGGGAAAAACCCAACTTAGGTGATAGGAAAGGCAGATAATTTTGTTGCCTTGGTTCTCCTTTAGTATGAGTGCTAACTGCCATGTATCATGAACTTACAAAAGTTTAGAAATATAAAAGAGTGACCCTTCAAAACCAAGTGTTCTGACTTTTGTTGTCTCCAGTTCCCATTCCAAGACTAAGATTCAGCTTTCAAAGAAACAAGTATCTTTTGGAACGTGAGTAAATTGTCTTGTGTTGCTCTAAGTCAATGAAGAAGCTGGCTCTGGAGTGGCTTGCCACTCCCTATACATGATAAGAAACTAGCCAGCTCCCTCCTTATCCCTAGAAGATTTTTTTATTGCTTTAGTTGAACAAAAATTTTTAAGATCCCCAGAAGCCCACTGAGAGCAGCAGGTGGCCCACCAGTGGGCTGCCCCCTCCCCAGTGGTCTGCAAAGGCAGAGAGGCAAGGAGGGGCCCTGCTACAGCCCGAGTTCTGGGCCACCAGGCTCCACCATCTCCGCTCCTCGTGCCCTGCACCCGGTTCCTAAAAGCAGGCTCCTGATGCCCTGTAGCTACAGTTCTAGCTTACAGGGATAAGGATCCAGTACTGGTACCCAGATCCCGGTTCCTAGGAGTTAAGACAGAGCATGGCACCTGTCAGTGTGCACCTATTTCAGCTGCCTGCTCTCGGCTCCCAGCAAGCAAGGCAAGGCATTCCCTCCCATCCGGAAGCTTACAATTGAACCAGAACACTGGCTCTGGATCAGCTCAGCCTCAGCTCCTGGAGGCTCCAGCTCCAGCTCCTACCAGTTGAGGCAGAGACTCACCCACCCTCCCTGAGTCCAGACTCTCACACGAATGACTCAGAACCCAGCAAATGAGACAGAAGCCCAGAGGCCAATACAGCTAGGCTCCAGCAATATTTCAGAATCCCAATCCTTTAGCTAGGGAATACCTCAAGCTCTTCCCCCACCCCTGATCCAGACTAAGCTTCCCTGGCCCCGGACCCAGAGCCAGATGCTTACAGCCAGCCCAGAGGAACTGGTAAGCTCACCTTATGTGGTGCGAGGTTCACCAACCTGAATGTTAACTGTCCTGGGCCTCTGAAAAAGCTCCAAATTAGAAAGGTGAGAACTAGCTGGTCCCTCCAGTAAAAGGTCAAAAGTGAAAACCTGAAGCCTAGACCATCCAGCCTTTCATAACTAATAATAAGAAGAAGACAAAGGCACCTGAAACAAACAAGCAAATTCACTCTTCAACTCAACTAAGAAATACTTGCATTTCATAAGAGAATATAAACCACAAAACAAATCCACATGCCAAAATCACAACAAAAAAATAACATGAAAAATCTACATAATAAGTCCCCACTAAATACTACCAATCTGGTAGAAGACTCCCTACTATGAGGACTCCCAAGAAGTAACCCAGGACACAGATCTTAAAAGAACTATCATAAATGAATTAAAAGAATTCAAGGACTTTAAATAATTAAAGGAATTTAAAGAACACACAAAGAAATGAATCAAAGAACTAGAAGGAGATAAAGATAGACTAAAAGAAGAGGATGATTAACTTCAGAATGAGGTAGAAATATTGAACAAAACTGAGGCTAAAATGAAAAAGGAAATCCAACACCCATCCAATCAGCAGGAAAGGATGGGAGAAAGCTTCAGTAATGGAATGAATGAAGTAGAAAATAGAAAAAAAAAAAGCACTGAAAGAAAGCATGGAAGTACTGGAATGCTCAAGCAAAGATTATGAACATTTCAGAAAAACACTGGGATGGAAAAAAATCAGGAAATATGGGACACCATGAAAAGACCAAAGCTACACATCATAGGTATAAAGGAAGGAGAAGAATCCCAGGATAATGGTATTGGCCAGATCTGCAACAGAATTATAGAAGAAAATTTCTCCAAATTGAAGAAAGACATACCCATACAAATACAAGAAGCATGTAGAACACCAAATACACAAGACCAGAAAAGAAATTCCCCATGCCATATCATAGTAAAAATACTAGATGCCCAAAACAAAGACAGAATACTGAAAGCTACAAGAGAAAAACAAGTTACATATAAATAGAAACCCATCAAAATTACAGCTGACTTTTCAACGCAAATGATGAAAGCCACAAGAGCTTGAACCAAAGTACTCCTAGTTCTAAATTATTATAGATGCCAACCCAGCAAAATGTCAATTATAGTTTGAAGGCAAAAGAAAAATCTTTCATGACACAAATAAGATGAAAGAATACATGTCCAGAAAACAAACCATTCAGAAAATACTTGAAACAAAGAGCAGAAGAATGGAGAGACTATTCCCAAGTGGCAAGAGAAAGTAATTAATAAAGGTATAACTGGAAATACAAACCTAGACCAAAAATGCAAACAGAAAATAGATTGATGGGAAGCAATATACATCTCTGAATAATATCTTTAAATATTAATGGTCTGAATTCCCCAATAAAGAGACATGGACAGGGAGAATGAATTAAGAAATGGAATCCATCTTTTTGTTGTCTACAAGAAACCCATCTCACCTTCAAAGACAGACACCATCTTTGCTGGATAGCTTTAGTGTCAACTTGACACACCTGGGTTGAGGGAGCCTCAATTGGGGAATTCGCTCCATTGGATTGGCCTGTGGCCACATCTGTGGAGTATTGTCTTGATTGTCCAACAGTGTGGGAGGGCCCAGCCCACAATGAGTAGTGCCACCCTGGGCAGGTTGTTGTGTACTGTATAAGAAGGTGGGCTGGGCATGAGCCAGGAGTGCAAGCCAGTGAGCAGCATTCCTCCATGGCCTGTGCTTCAGCTCCTGCCTCCAGGTTCTTGCCCTGAGTTCCTGCCTTGGGCTCCCTAAGTGATGAACTGTGACCCAGGAGATGTAAGCTGAATAAACCCTTTCCTCCCCAAGTTGGTGTTGGTCAGAGTGTTTTGTCACAGCAATGGAAGACAAACTAGAACACCATCTTAAGCTGAAAAGATGGAAAAAAATATTCCAAGGAAATGCTACTAAGAAGCAAGGAGGAGTTGCTATTCTAATATCACACAAAACAGACTTCAAATTAAAACTAATCAGAAGAGATAAAGAAGGTCACTACATTCTTATCAAAGGAACAATTAACCATGAAGACTTCACAATCACAAATATATATGCTGCAAACTCTGGTGCACCAAACTTCATAAACACAATACCACAGGAGTTTAAGAAATAGATTAATCCCAACACAATAATAGTTGGGGTATTCAATACCCCACTGTGCCCATTAGACAGGTCAAAAGGACAAAGAATAAACAAAGAGACATCTGAACTGAGCAATATAATGCACCAAATGGACCTAACGGACATCTACTGAATATTCCACGCAAACACCAAAGAATATACTTTCTATTCAGCACCCCATGGAATGTTCCAAAGTCGACCACATACTGAGACACAAAACAAATGTCAACAAATTGAAATAACCCCATGCATTATATCAGACCACAATGCAGTAACCTTTAGTATCAACACCACAAGAAGCCCTATTATCTACAAGTACCCATGGAGACTAAACAATGCACTCTTAACTAATGAATGGGTCAAGGGAGAAATAAAGAAATAAATAAAAGTATTCCTGAAATTAAAGGAAAGAACACAACAACATAACAAAACCTATGGAACACTTAAAAAGCAGTCCTAAGGTGGAAATTTATAGCCCTAAGTGCCTACATTTTAAAAAGAAAAAAAAAAAAAAAAAAAACAGAAGGAGCACAAATAAAGGATTTAACATTGCAACTAAAATAACTTGAGAGACAACAAAAAAATGAATCCCAAACCCAACAGACAAGAAGAAATAACAAAAATCAGAGCAAAGATCAAAGAAATAGAAACAAAGTAAACAATACAAAGAAACAGTGAATCCAAGAGCTAGTTCTTTGAAAAAAAAATAAGCAAGATAGATAAACCTTAGCCCAGTTAACTTAAAGGAAGAAAGAACAACTCCAAGTCAACAAAATTAGAGATGAAAAGGGAAACATCACAACAGACAATGAAAAGATCCAGGGAATCATATGAGACTACTTTAAAAACCCATACTCTACTAAATTTGAAAACCTAAGAGAAATGGATGAATATCTGAAATCATGGAAAGCACCAAAGCTTAACCAAGAAGAGATCAACAGTTTAAACAGACCCGTAACATATGAAGAAATTGAAACTGTAATAAAAAAACCCTCCTAACTAAAAAAAGTCCAGGTCCAGATGGATTTATGGCTGATTTCTATAACACAGTTACAGAGGACCTACAACCACTATTAACTCAAGTTATTCAAAAGGATAAAAACAGAGGGAAATCTCCCAAATTCCTTCTATGATGCCAGCATCACTCTAATGCCAAAACCAGGCAAAGATACAGCCAAAAAAGAAAACTATAGAACCTACTTCTTTAATGAATATGGATGCAAAGATTCTCAACAAAACACTTGCAAACAACATACTGGCACATATCAGAAGATCATCCACCATGACCAAGTCTGATTTATACCAGAGATGTGAGGATGGTTCAACATATGTAAATCAGTAAATGTCATAAAGCACATAAATGGATTGAAAGACAAAAAACACATAGTCATCTCAATCTATGTGGAAAGACCTGAGATAATATCCATATGCCTTCATGTTTAAAGTCCTAGAGGAAAATGGATGGGAGGGAACATTCCTCAATATAATTAAAGCCATATACAACAAACCTGCAGCCAACATCATTCTAAATGGGGGAAAATTAGAAGCCTTCCCCATAAAGTCAGGAACCCAGCAAGGCTGCTCTCTATCTCCATCCTTTTCAATATAGTGCTGCTATAGCAATAAGATAATAAGGAAATGCTTACTATAGCAATAAGATAAGAAAAGGAAATCAAAGGAGTACTAATTGGAAAAGAGGAGGTTAAACTATCCCTTTCTGCAGATGACATGATAGTATACCTAAGGGATGCCAAAAATTCTACCAGAAAACTCATAGAAATGATTTACTGTTTCAGGAAAGTGGCAGGCTACAAAATTAATCTAGAAAAATCAGTAGCCTTTCTTTATGCCAACAGTAAGCAATTGGAGAAGGAATACAAGGAGATCTTCCCATTTACAATAGCCTCAAAATAAAATTAAAAATAAAATACCTTGGAAGAAACCTGACCAAAGACAGTGAAGATCTCGACAAAAAAACTTTTAAATCCTTGAAGAAGGAGCTAAAGGAAGACATCAGAAAATGGGAGGATCTCACATGTTCATGAATTGGAAGAATTAATATAGTAAAAATGAGCATCCAACCCAAAGCAGTATATAGATTCCATGCGCTCCCAATTTATATTGGGACTTTCTTCGAAGAATTAGAAAAAAAATCCTAAAATTCATATGGGAAAACAAAAGACCCTGGATAGTCAAAGAACCCTGAACACAAACAGCAATGCGGGGCGGGGGGGATTATTATACCAGGCTTCCAAATATATTACAGGGCTATAGTCATAAAAACAGCCTGGTATTAGCACAAAAACAGACCCATAGATCAAGGTAACAAAACTTGAAGGTCCAAACTTGAACACATGGAATTTTAGTCACCTCATATTTGACAAAGGGGTCAGGAAGGTAACAAAACTTGAAGGTCCAAACTTGAACACATGGAATTTTAGTCACCTCATATTTGACAAAGGGGTCAGGAAGACTCAGTGGAGGAAAGACAGTATTTTCAGCAAATGGTGCTGGCAAAACCGGATCACCATCTGTAGAATAATAAAACTAAACCCCTACCTCTCACCCTGTACAAAAATCAACTCCAAATGTGTAGACAATCCCTCAGGCCTGCTGGGGAATTTTAGGGTGAGACCATGAAGGAACGTGGATGAGAGGCTTAGAGTCAAGACACAGCCTCTGGGAGTTGGGTGAACGCAGACAGAGGGTGAGCTGTCATGTACTCATTTATTGGGGACAGGGTTAGGATTTATGTGCTATTTGCATTCCCACTCTTCTCTTAGTGCAGTGTCATATCACCTTGTGATTGGCCCAGGTCTGCAACTTGGCAGCTTGGATGGTTTTGTCTGCCTAGGGCAGGTTAGGTTGATGAGGGACAAGCTCTGCACATGCATAATTCCCAGCATACTGGCTACTACACAAACGGATCAAAGACCTCAATGTGAAACCTGAAATTCTGAAAATGAAGAAAACGTTGGCAGTAATCTACAAGATATAAGAGTAGAAAAAACTTTCTAAATCAGACAACAGTTGCACAGGAAATAAGATCAACAATCAACAAGTGGGACCTCAGTAAACTAAAAAGCTTCTGTACAGCAAAATTAACAGTCAAAGAAGTGAAGAGAAAATCCATAGAGTAGAAGGAAACCTTCACAAGTGACACATCTGACAGATTGTATAAATTACTCAAAAAGCAAAAGAGCAAGAAAACAAATGACCTAATCAAAAGATGGAGTAAAGATCTGAACAGAGACTTCACAAACTATGAAGTAAGCATGGCTGAGAAACATTTTAAGAAGTGTTCAACATTGCTAGTAATTAAGGAAATGCAAATTAAAACCACTTTAAAATTTTATCTTACCATAGTAAGACTGGCTATGATCAAGAAAACAAATGACATCAAATGCTGGAGAGGTTATGGGGAAAGGGGAACACTTATCCACTGCTGGTGGGAATACAAATTCATGCAACCCCTATGTAAAGCAGTGTGGAAATTCTTTTTTTTTGGGGGGGGGAGGTCTTTTTGTGACATGGTCTCCCTTTAGTCACAGATAGCCTGGGGCTCACTCTGTAGACCACGCTGGCCTTGAAATCACAGAGATTTGCCTGCCTCTGCCTCCCAAGTGTTGGGATTAAAAGCATGTGCCACCAAGCCCATCCTGGAAAATTCTTTTTTAAAAAATTTGTTTATTATTTTTTTAAGGGATTCATAATATGAGCACAGTTGTTTTCAGATCACATTGACATTGCTCGGTTTGCCATACAATTAGGTAGTTGGTGCAAGCATTCACAGATGAGGGATACCATTCGTCATTTGTTTTTCTGGGACTGTGTTACTTCACTCAGCATGATGTCCTCTAGCTCCAGCCATTTACCTGCAAAGGTAATTATGTCATCTTTATTTACTACTGCATATAACTCCACTGTATAGATGTACCACATTTTCTCTATCCACTCGTCAGTTGAGGGGCACTTGGGTTGGTTTCAACTCCTTGCTATTGTGAAGAGAGCTGCAATAAACATGGCTGTGCATGCATCTCTGTGGTAAGATGAGTCATACCCAGGAGTGGCATCGCTGGGTCAGGTGGCAAGTTCATTCCAAGTCTTCCAAGGGTTCTCCACACTGCTTTCCATAGTGGCTATATGAGTTTATATTCTCACCAGTAGTGGATGAGTGTTTCCCCTTTCCCCACAACCTCTCCAGCACTTGGTATCATTTGTTTTCTTGATTCTAGCCAGTCTTATTAGAGTGAGATGATATCTTAAAGTGGCTTTAATTTGCATTTCCTTAATTATTAGCAACGTTGAACACTTTTTAAGATGTTTCTCAGCCATCTCTAATTCCTCACTTGTGAAGTCTCTGTTCAGCTCTTTGCTCCATCTTTTGAGTGTGTCATTTGTTTTCTTCTTTGTTTTTTGAGTAGTTTATATTTTCTGGAAATCAATGCTTTGTCAGATGTATCTGTGGTGAAGGTTTCCTCTCACTCTGTGGGATTTCTCTTCACTTCCTTGATTGTTTCTTTTGATGTACAGAAGCTTTTGAGTTTAATGAGGTCCCATTTGTCAAATGTGGGCCTTAATTCTTGTATGGCTGCTGTCTGATTTGGGAAGTCTTTTCCTACAACTATGTCTTGTAGTCTGCTGCCAACTTTTTCTTCTATCGCCTTCAGAGTTTGGGGTTTCAAGTTGAGGTCTTTAATCCACCTGGAGTTGACTTTTGTACAGGGCTAGAGGTAGGGGTTTAATTTCATTCTTCTACAAGTATGATCCAGTTTTGCCAGTACCACTTGCTGAAGATGCTATCTTTCCTCCATTGTGCCTTCTTAGCCCCCTTGTCAAATATGAGGTGGCTGAAATTGTATGTACTCAAGTTTGGACCTTAAGTTTTGTTCCATTGGTCAACAGGTCTGTTTTTGTGCCAGTACCAAGCTGTTTTTTTTTAAATTTTATTTATTTCTGTATGTGTATCAATGTACTGTCTGCATGCAGGTTTGTGCACCAGTGTCTTGCAATGCTGCAGAGGTCAGAAGATTCCCCTGGAACTGGAGTTCTCCTTGAATTGGAGTTTCAGACGATTCTCAGCCGCCATATGGGTGCTGGGGATCGAACCCGGGTCCTCTGTAAGAGCGGTCGGCACTCTTAAACACTAGGCCATCTCTCCAGTCCCAAGCTGTTTTTATGACTATAGCCCTGTAGTATCGTTTAAAATCTGGTATAAGATCCCCCATGTATTGTTCTTTTCACTCAGGGTTGTTTTGGCTATTTGGGGTCTTTTGCTTTTCCAAATGAAATTAAGGACTTTTTTTTTTCCAAGCCTGTGAAGAAACTCTTGGGGATTTTGGTTGGGATTGCATTAAATGTATGCAAGAATTTGGGTAGAATGGACATTTTTACTATGTTAATTTTCCCAATCCGTGAGCAGAGATTTTTCCATCTTCTGATGTCTTCTTCAATTTCCTTCATCAAGGGTTTAAAATTTTTTTGTAGAGATCTTTGGTGTCTTTGGTTAGGTTTATTCCTAGGTATTTTATTGTTTTTGAGGCTATTGTGAGTGGGAAGGTCTCCTTGAATTCCTTCTTCAGTTGCTTGTTGTTGGTGTAAAGAAAGGCTACTGATTTTTCTAGGTTAATTTTGTATTCTGCCAATTTACTGAAGCTGTTAATCATTTCAAGGAGTTTTCTGCTGGATTTTTTAGCATCCCTTAAGTAAACAATCATATCATCAGCAAAAAGGGATAACTTGACTTCCACTTTTCCAATTAGTACTCCTTTAATTTCCTTTTCTTGCCTTATTGCTCTAGCAAGTGTTTCAAGCACTATATTGAAGAGGAGTGGTGACAGGGGGAAGCCTTGCTGAGTTCCTACCTTTAAAGGGAATGTTTCTGTCGTTTCCCCATTTAGGATGATATTGGCTGTGGGTTTCCTGTATATGGCTTTGATTACATTGAGGAATGATCCCTCCAATCCAATTCCTTCTAGGACTTTAAGCATGAAGAGATGCTGGATTTTGTCAAAGGCTTTCTCTGCATCAATTAAGATGATGGTGTGGTTTTTGTCTTTCAGTCCATTTATATGCTTGATGATATTTATTGATTTTCGTATGTTGAACCATCCCTGCATCTCTGGTATGCATCCAACCTGGTCATGATGGATGATCTTCGTGATGTGGATCTGTATGCGATTTGCCAGTATCCTGTTTAGAATTTTGGCAACTGTGTTCATTAGTGAGATGGGTCTATAGATCTCCTTTTTGGTTTTATCTTTGCCTGGTTTTGGTAACAGAGTGATGCTGGCTTCATAGAAGGAATTTGGGAGAATTCCCTCTGTTTGTATCCTTCTAAACAATTTGAATAATAATGGTTGTAAGTCTTTTTGAAATGTTTTATAGAATTCTGCCGTGAAACCATCTGGGTCTGGGCTTTATTTAGTTGGGAGGTTTCTTATTACATCTTAAATTTTTTCATATATTATGGGTCTGTTTATGCTGTTGATCTCTTCTTGGTTGAGCTTTGTTGAATCCCAGGATTTCAGATATTTATCCATTTCTTCTAGGTTTTCAAACTTGGTAGAGTATAGGTTTTTGAAGTATTCCCATATGATTTTCTGGATCTTTTCCTTGTCTGTTGTGAGATTTCCCCTTTTGTCATGGATTGTACTGATTTGGAGTTGTTCCTTCTTTCTTTTTGTTAACTGGGCTAGAGGTCTGTCTATCTTGTTTATTCTTTCAAAGAACCAACTTTTGGATTCATTTTTTTTTTTGTATTGTTTTCTTTGTTTCTATTTCATTGATTTCTACTCTGATTTTTGTTATTTCTTCCTGTCTGTTGCGTTTAGGGTTCATCTGTTGTTACCTCTCAAGTGCTTTTAGCTGCAGTGTTAGATGCTTCACTTGTGCTCTTTCTGTTTTTCCAATGTAGGCACCCAGGGCTGAAAATTCTTAAAAGATTCAAAATGGGGGGCTGGAGAGATGGTTCAGTGGTTAAGAGCGCTGACTGCTTATACAGAGGATCCGGGTTAGATTCCCAACACCCACATGGTGGCTGAGAACTGTCTTTAACACCAGCTCCATGGGAATCCAACACCCTCTTCTGACCTCCGCAGCATTGCATGACACAGGTGCACCTACCTACACGCAGACACTCAAAATAACACTCATACACACAAAATAAAAAAAGTAAAATAAAAATGACTCAAAATGAACCTACCAGTTGACCCAGTCATACAATGTCTAGTGGGCATATACCTGAAAGACTCATCTTATTGCAGCGATATATGCACAGCCATGTTTATTGCAGCTCTCATCACAATAGTGAAGAGCCAGGAACAATCCAAGTGTCCCTCAACTGATACACAATGGAGTTCTATGCAGCAGTAAAGAAAGACCACATCATGAAATTTACCAGTAAATGGATGGAACTAGAAGTCATTATGCTAAATGAAGTAACACAGTCCCAGAAAGACAAAGGACGTATGGTGTCCCTCATTTGTAGATCTTAGTACCAAATTCTTAAATGTAAGTGATGCTTGCCCATCACCCTACCTTGGGACCATTTGAATCCTCTCCCACTGCTGGAGGGCCAGACTCCTCTGCCTTTTAGAGGGGTCCAAATATCTCCAGCCTGCCTGAGAGTGCCTGACTATGTCCTTAGCATGGTGGTGAGCTGTCCAAATTGTGCCCTTTCCATCCCCCTACCTTGAGACCATCTGAAATTCCTTGCACTACTGCAAGGCTAGATTCCTCTGCCGGTTAGCAGTGGTCCACACATTTCCAGCCTGACTGAGAGTGCCTGAATTCAGCCTCCACCTATTGAGCATCCCAAGTTGTGCTGTGCTTGATGGCTAGGAGAGGCCCAGACCTTAGAAGGAAACCTAAGAATATCTCATAGGTTCCTAACTTAGAACTCTGTGGGAACTCATGAGTATCTGGACTAGAGCCATTTGATCCCTCCAATATAAAATCAAATGAGACAACCTGAAGCCTAGACCAACCAGCTTTTCACATCCAAAAGAAAATAACCAAGGCACATCAAGAATAGAAACATCACTCTTTCAATCAACAAAGGAAAACTTGAGTTTCATACCAGAATCACAAATAAGAAAAGAAATCCAGATGCAAAAATCAGAATGAAAAATTAATAATATGAAAAGCCCAAATAATATGTTCCCACCAAACACCACCAGCCTTATAAAAGAGTTCTACAATGAGAACCCCCTGGATAAAATTCAGAACAGAGAATTTAAAAGAACAATCATAAACACAACAAAGAACTCAATGAATTCAACGAACACACAAACAAAGAACTAAAAAAAGGTAGGGATAAACTTCTGATTGAATTCATATAAAGAGATAGAAATATCAAAGAAAACTTAGGCTGAAATTGAAGACAGGAGTGAAACACTCAGTAAGCCAATTGGAAAATACAGGAGAAGCCTCAGCAATAGAATGGATGAAACAGAAAACAAAATATCAAGATTGGGCAATAAAGTTGAAGAATTGGACAGCTCAAGCAATGATTATGAAAAAAACCACAAGAATAGAATATGCAGGAAATGTGGGACATCATGGAAAGAAGAAATTTATGCATCATAGGAACAGAAGAAGGAGAAGATTTTTGAGAAAATGCTCTTGACCAAGATCTTCAACAGCATTGTAGAAGAAATTTTTCAATGGTTATGGAAAGACAATACAAGTACAAGTAGCACACACACACAAAAACCAACAGAAAATAGACAGAACCAGAAAAGAAACTTCCCGTGTCATGTCATAGTAAAAACATTAAACAAACAGAACAAAGAAAGAACACTGAAAGCTGAAAAAGAAAATCAAGAAGTCACATGTAAAGGAAAACTCATCAGAATTACAACTAACTTTGCAATTCAAACTATGAAATCCAGAAGAGCCTGGACTAAAGTATTCCCAGTTCTAAATGACTATAGATTTAACTTTAGAAAAACAAAGTTAGACAAAAGTGCAAAAAAAATTATGGGAAACCAAAATATAACTTTCAATAATAATGTTAAATATCAATGGACTGAACTCCCATGACAAAAGAGATAGGCTAGTAGAATGAACTAAGAAACAAAATCTGCCTTTTTGTTGTCTGCAAGAAACCCATCTCAAATTAAGGACAGGAATTAACTTAAGGTTGAAAGAATGGAAAAAAATATTCTAAGCAAGGGGGCACTAAAAACCATGCAGGAGCTGTAATTCTAAAATCTGACAAAATAGACTTCAAGTTAGAACTAATAAAAAGAGATAAAGAGGGTCACTTCATTTTTTCAGAAGGAGCAATCAATCAAGAAGATTACAATCATAACATATACTCACCAAACACTTGTGTACCCAACTTCATAAATACAATACTACATGACCTTAGGACGGAGAGTTATCCCAACTTACTAGTAGGTAGGCTTCAGCTTCACACTGTCTTCATTAGACATGCCAACTGGACAAAGAATAAGCAAAGAGACATCTGAAATAAACAATACAATGCATCAAATGACCTAATAGGTGTCTACAAAATATCCAACCCAAGCACCAAGGAATATACTTTATATTCAGCACCCCATGGAACTTTCTTCAAACTCAATCACACACTATGGCACAAAACAAACCCGACAAATGTAAAAAAATTGAAATTATTCCATTAATTCTATGAGACTATACAATAAAGCTTAAAAATCAACATGAGAAGAAGTCCTAGTAACCCCATGAACACATGCAGATTAAATAAAATAATACATTATTATGATGACTTGGTCAAAGGAGAAATTAAGAAAGAAATAAAAGTATTCCTAGAATTAAAGGAAAAGGAGAGTACAATGCAACAAAACCTCTGGGACACATTAAAAGCAGTCTTAGGAGGGAAGTTTATAGCTCTTAACTGCCTATATTAAAAAATCTGAAAGAACACAATAAGTGACAACATTGCAACTCAAGACTCTTGAAAGGCAAAAACAAATACAACCCAAACCCAGCAGATAAGGAGAAATAACAAAAATCAGAGAAGAAACTAATGACATAGAAACAAAGAAAACAATAAAAAGAATCAATGAATCCAAGAGCTGCTTCTTTGAAAAGATAAACAAGATAGAGCTTTAACCCCGTTAACCAAAAGAAAGAAAGATCAATTTCAAATAAACAATAGTGAGGAAGGGGAATCATCACAACAGACAACAAAAAGATCTAAAACATTATAGGAGAATACTATAAACACTTATACTGCATTAAATTTGAAAACCTAAAAGAAATGCATGTATTTCTAAAATCATGGGAATAATCAAAGCTAAACCAGGAAGATATCAATAGCTTAAACAGATGCACAACATATAATGAAATTGTAACAGTAGTACAAAAACTCCCAACTAAAAAGAGCCCAAGCCCAGATGGATTTACAATAGAATTCTACCAGAAATTTAAAGAATATCTACAACAAATACTACAAAAATTATTCAAAAGCATAGAAACAGAGGGAAAACTCCCAAATTCCTTCTATGAAGCCAGCATCACTCTAATAGAAAAATCAAGTAAAGACACAAAAACAAAAACAAAAAAAAAAAAGAAAGAAAATTATAGACTCATATGCTTAGTGAACACAGATGCAAAAATTTTCAACAAAATACTTCCCGAGTGCATACAAGCAATGTAAAATAAAAAATCAACTATAATCAAGTCAGCTTTTTTCCAGACAAGCAGGAATGGTTCAATATATGTAAGGCAATAAACGTCACAAATGATATAAATAGACCTCAAAGACAAAAATCACATAATCATCTCAATAGATGCAGAAAAGGCCTTTGATAAAGTTCAACATACATTTATGTTAAAAAAAAAAAGTCCTAGAAGGAATTGTACTGGAGAGAACATACCTCAACATAATTAAAGCTATATACAACAAACCCACACCCAACATCATTCTAAATGGAGAAAAACTGGAAGCATTTCCTTAAAAACATGAACCAGACAAGGCTGTCCACTATCTTAACCCCTTTATAATATAGACCTTGACACTCTTGCTGAGCAGTAAGACAAGAGAAGGAAATTAAAGGAGTATTAATTGGAAAAGGAGAGGTCAAATTATATATTTTTTGCAGGTGTTATATTAGGCCTAAGAGGTGCCAAAAATTCTATCAGAAAACTCCTAGAAATGATTAAAATTTCAAATAAAGTGGAAGGTTATAAAAATAAGTTACAAAATCAGTAGCTTTTCTATATACCAATAATAAGCAATTAGAACCCTGCCTTTCACATTAGTCTGAAAATAATCTCAGAATAAACCTGACCAAAGACATTAAAGATCTCTACAATGAAAATTTTAATTCTTTAAGGAAGAGATTGATGAAGACACCGGAAGATGAAAGGACCTCCCATGCTCGTGGATTGGCAGAATGAACATTGTGAAAATGACCATCCTACCAAAAACAATATACAGACTAAGTGCAATCCCAATAAAGAACCCGTGACATTCTTTGCTGACTTAGAAAAAAAAAAAAACCCAGAATTCATATAGAAGCACAAAAGTACCCAGATAGCAAAAGCAGCCCTGAGCACAAAGAGCAATATCAGGGGCATTACTAGACCATATTTCAAACTATAATACTGACCTAGAATAATAAAAACAGCATGGTACTGGCAAAAAAAAAAAAACTAGACCTATAGCTCAGCAGATGGTAATTAAAGACCCAAACATGAGTATGTGCAATTTTAGCCCCCTGATATTCAACAAAGAGGTCAGTAACACTCACTGGAGGAAAGATAGCATATTCAGCAAATGCTGTGGCCAAAGATGGATCTCCGCCTGTAGAAGAATGAAACTAGACCCTTATCTTTTACCTTGGCCAAAAGTTAACTCCAAATTGATCAAACACCTCAATGTGAAACCAGAAATTCTGAAACTGTTAGAAGAAAACATTGGCAGTAAACTACAAGACATAGGTGTAGGAAAGGACCTTCTAAATTGGAAAACAGTTGCTCATGAATTAAGGACAACAATCAACAAATAGAACCTCATTAAAGTATAAAGCATCTGTACAGCAAAAGACACAACTGAGGAAATGAAGAGAATATCTTCACCATTGACACATTTCACAGAGATTTGACATGCAGAATATATAATGAACTAAAAAGAGATCTACCATTTGACTTGGTTATACCACTCTATACATACCCAAAGGATTCGTTCTACTGTAGATATACAGAATATATAATGACCTAAAAAGAGATCTACCATTTGACTTGGTTATACCACTCTGTACATACCCAAAGGATTCATTCTATTGTAGATATATTTGCATCCATGTTTGTTGCTTCTCTTTTCACAATAGCTGAGAGGCAGAAGCAACCTAATTGTCCACCTGACACGTGGATAATGAAAATGTGGCACACTTATTCAATGTTCTACTCAGACTTAAAGAAAGATTAAGTCATGAAATTTGGAGGTAAATGGATGGAACTAGACATTGTTATGTTAAATGAAGTAACACAGACTCAGAAAAACAAACGACATATGAGGGAGATTTTCCTCATTTGTGGATCCTAGTACCAAGTCATTATATGTGAGAATACATAAAGATATAACTGCAGGAGCCAGGAAAATGTAAAGAACCAGGAGGTAAAGGGAAAGAAGGAACCTGAGAGAGAATAGTAGGAGACAGGTGCTTCTAAGAGAGAAATGGATAAAAGTGGGGGTACTTAGATGGGAGAGAGAGGGAATGTTATACAAGGAAATTTGTGAATAAAGAGAAAGAAGGCACTTGAGAGAGGTGGGACCATAAGAGACTGGAATTATCAAGGGAGAAAATGGGGAGACTTGGGACACTTTAAATGGGGAAGGCATGGAGGAAGAGTTAGTCAGGGAGAGAGAGGAGAGATAAATAATGCCAGACTAGTGTAAAAAACTAGAGGGAATCAGACTAGTCAAACAATCCAATGACAAATTAATACAATATCTCCACATGAATCCATGTGCATAGCTGAGTACTACATAACAAGAAATAGTGCCAGATAGGAGAAATTTTCCTTTGAGTTGTTGGCCAGGGTGGTCTAAGAGACTCCCAAAATTACACAGGCTATTGCCACAGCCTTTGATTGCCTCCCAGAACTTGAAAGTAAGACCCTATTACAGAAGACAGGACATATTTCAGAGACAGTTTTCAGAGCAATGGGGCTGGAACTGACCTGGAAGCCAATCCCCTGAAGGCTAGCTCTCATGCCTTTGGAGACCACTATACATGTTGCTAAACCAGAACATCAGTTGATGGTCCAATACCAGCTTTAAGACAAAACAACTACATCAGTGACTGGGATAGCATATGATATTGGTGGAGTAGCAGCACTTTTATCTTAGGGCAATCAATGGCTGCCTAGTTGGACTTTAAACTCACTCAATGGGAGGAAACTCATGCGTGGTACTGTAAACACAGCTAGAGAGGTCATAGATCTTAAAGAAAACCCCAAGAATGTCACATCCATACACTAATGTCATTTCTTACTAAGTACAAAATAGGTATTCTTGTATTTATAGTAAAGTATTCCTGTCATCATTCATCAAAGAAGCTTCTTTTACATCAGATGGAGTCTACTACATAGTACCACAATTGGGCACACACAAACATTGTGTGTGAGTTGCCCAAGTAGCACATCTACAATGCAATCTCTACAACCAAGGCTCACACAACATAGACCAAGGGGTAAAGAGGCCACTGATGTATCTCTCAATTTTCATTATGCATGATTTTTTTTACAGTCTTCCTGCAGAACTTTTTTTTTTTAATTTTATTTATTTATTTATTTTTATGTGTATGAATGTATTGTCTGCATGCAGGTCTGCGCACCCGTGTTGTGCGATGCCGCGGAGGTCAGAAGACGGTCTCGGATTCCCCTGGAACTGGAGTTCTCCTGGAACCGGAGTCACAGACGGTTCTCAGCCGCCATGTGGGTGCTGGGGATCGAACCCGGGTCCTCTGCAAGAGCGGTCGTCGCTCTTAACCGCTAGGCCATCCCTCCAGCCCCCCTGCAGAACTTTTTAAAAAAATTTATTTATTTTTGTATGTGTATGAATGTACTGTCTGCATGCAGGTTTGTGCACCCGTGTCGTGCAATGCCATGGAGGTCAGAAGAGGGTGTCAGATTCCCCTGGAACTGGAGTTCTCCTGGAATTGGAGTTACAGATGGTTCTCAGCCACCATATGGGTGCTGGGGATCGAACCCAGGTCCTCTGCAAGAGCAGTCAGTACTCTTAACCGCTAGGCTATCTCTCCAGCTCCTATGCATGATTTTTCAATGGAAAATTTTCACTCAAGGCATGATCAATTGCCCTATTTTCATTGGTATTGGATATATAATGTAATACACCTTGTTTGAAAAAAATTTCCTAAGACATATATTTCATTACATGGATATCTTATTAGCTTTTACTAAAAATATAAATCTAATTGTTTTGGAAGATTTACAAGATTCAAAAATTTTTTTATTTACAACTAGCATCATGAACTTTGAATAAATGTATAACTGTTTTGGATATTTTGTCACTAATCTTTTCATTAAGCCTCCTAAATTACAATAGTCTATTCCCCAAACTTAACAATAAATCTTCTAAACAGATTTTAACTATCCAATTGTTTTTGACCTTCCCTTGAAATTCCCAATTTGGCTTTTTCTCAGATTCTTTCTTCTCTTAAAGGAAATACTGATATAAAATTGTGCTGACACATTGTGGTTCCTCACTAATTCTTTTACAGCAATTGCAGCTAGAAGTTAAATTTAAAACAAAAACATCTTCAAATATGATTAAAATTTCCTATTTGCTTTTAAAACTCTTTTTTCCCTTGCAGCAAAGAGATAATTAACTCTCTCTTTTTGATTTTTTAAAATGTTCTTTTTATTTCTGGAAGTTTAATTAGGTA
This sequence comes from Rhizomys pruinosus, assembly GCA_009823505.1. Lineage (NCBI taxonomy): Eukaryota > Metazoa > Chordata > Mammalia > Rodentia > Spalacidae > Rhizomys > Rhizomys pruinosus. Next base: position 2,868,303 of record VZQC01014082.1, read on the forward strand.
CTTCACCTTTTCTGTAGGGCACAGGTGAAGGTACATTCAGGTTGTAGAAGAGTAATGGAAAAATGATGAAAAAAAAATCTCTTGGTGCCTGGAAGTGGGAAAGCTCCACTGTCAAGGCCTAGGTGCCCAGGTCCATCTGTGGATTCAAGCCTTTAGCTGGTCATCGTGAGAGGCAAAAATCCATTCTGGTGAATCAGTACTCTCACGACTAGAGGCTCCAAATGACAGAAACCTCCCCTGTCCCTGTCATAAATCTAACATGAAGGCAAGCAGCTACCATGCACAACTTTGGACCTCAGGGGAGGAAGCTGTGAGGGGCCACTCAGAAAGGGTTGAAACTGCTATCTCTATCCTCCAATTTGCTCTATCATCAGCCCACTGCCAAAGGAGTATGTTATCATGGCTCATGGTTCAGAATCACAGGTCCAGCTCACTACAGGGGAATCCCAGCTCCAGTTCATGGGATCTCAGTTCCAGGTTAATGGGAGGAGACCACACCTTCAGCTCACAAAAGGGAGCCACAGCTTCAATTCACAGTTCTGGCTCATAGGAAGGGCCCAGAACTTTGGCTTGTGGGAGGGAACCACAACTTCAGCTCATAGGATATGACTACAGCTCCAGGTTCATGAGGTGACCACAGCTCTAGTTCATATAAAGGGACCATAGTTTCAGGTTCAAAAGAAGAGCCCGCAATTCCAGTTGACAGGAGGGGACTGCAGTTCCAGCTCATGGGAGGAGACCACAGCTCCCAACTCACAGAAGAGGACCACAGCTCCAGGTTTACAGGAGGGAACCACAGCTACAGCTCACAGGAGAGGATCACAAATCTGGAGGGGACAACAGCTCTGGGTCATAGGAAGGGAGCACAGGTCTAGCTCACCAGGTGATCACAAGGTCTGAGTTTACAGGAAGTGACCACATCTCCAGGTTTATGGAAAGGGACCATAGGTACAGTTTAGAGGAGGGGACCACAACTCTGGCTTCTGGAGGGAAACCTGTATTAGTCGTTTTCCCATTACAACACTGGACAAAGGAACTTGCAGAAGGAAGAGTTGATTTAGCTCATGGTTCCAGAGGATTAGAATCCATCATGGTGGGGTGGGGAGGCATGGCAAAAGGAGATGGACAGAACAGAAAGCCGAGTGATCACATCTTCAAGCAGGCACAGGAAGTAGAGAGTAACTCGAAATACAGTAAAGGTTAAGAATTCTCAAAACCCATCCCTAGTGATGTGCTTCCTCCAGGATGACCACACCTCCTAAAGCCTCCCACCAAAGTGCCACCAACTAGAGATACACTATCCAAATACTTGGAGCCTATGGAGGACATTCTCATCAAACCAGCACATTCCACTCCCTGCCCCATAGACTCATGGCCATATAAAATGCAAAATGCATTTAGTCTACCTTTAAATATTTTTTATTAATTTTATTTATTTCTGTATGTGTATGAATGTACTGTCTGCATGCAAGTTTGTGCACCCGTGTTGTGCAATGCCGTGGAGATCAGAAGAGGGTGTCGGATTCCTCTGGAACTGGAGTTCTCCTGGAATTGGAGTTTCAGATGGTTCTCGGCTGCCATGTGGGTGCTGGGGATTGAACCCGGGTCCTCTGTAAGAGCGGTCTACCTTTAAATGTCCCTATGGTCTTTACTGTGGCAAGGCACCTCATGAGTGCCCATAGCTGTGCCATGTTATGAACCTCAACTGAATACAGTAGTTAAAAGTTAACTCAAAGTATGGGAATAGGGAAGTTTAATTCAGCTGAATTACATAAGGTAGGAGGTGAAAAATATGTCAGCATGTACTTGGTAGCTTTTGCTAACTGGAAACTTATGGTTTCTGTACTTTAGACCTGGCTTGTTCTTAGAGAATAAGAATTGTTAGAGGGAATTTCCACCCCTAAGCTTGGGAACTTAACCTTTTCACCCCTGGATATGGTTTTTCTATATAAAAATTTCTCCCCAAATACAGCTCAGGGCTATACACTTGGGACTGGATGCCTAGTGTGTAGTTGTCAGCTGACTATAAAACTTTGTTTTGGCATCATTTTGTGTCCAAGTGGTCTTCTCAGTAGAATTACCTTACTACACAATACTATTTAAAAGATTGAGAGTCCAAAGTCTCTTCTGAGATTCAAGGTAATCTCTTAACTGTAAGCCCGTTGGCAGATGTCTCATGGCTTTAGCACCTTGGGACCTCCATTGCCAATCAGACTGCAATTTCATAGTTGCACACAGTGGCTTGTCAGGTCATCTTGGCCTGCCACGACCTTACTTATTCAGAGATGTGACTGCTACATGCACTCGGGCCTCAGTAGCTTTTTGAAATCATGGAGGAAGAACCAATGCCCCCTTTACTCTTGAATCTTCCATGTCTTTAAAGCCAGAAGCATGTGAACAGTACCTCCAAGTTTAGTGCCAGCCTAGAATGGATCCTTGTTCACTTCATCCACATTACTGGTAGCTTTTGTCCATTGCAATTTTCTAGGAGCAGGAATCTCCTTAGACTTTATCCTTTCATTAGTTAGAGGTTTTGCCAGGTGTGGTCTTCCCCTGAAAGTACTCTTTCCATTGTTTAAGTGCAAATTGATAGGTTTTTCCTTAATCACTCTAATCTCCTTATCAAAGAAAGCCTTTCCTTCAGTACATGCCTTGGCTTCAATTTTCCTCATACTCTTTTAAAATCCAAAGTGTACAGTTTGCATTTCTTTCTGCCCCATTTGCTCTTTTTCACTGTAGATCTGCAGAATATTCATAATTAATAGCCACACCACAATTTCTTCATTAGCTATCTCAAAATTTCCTCTGCCAAAGAAATTAGTTCACTATTTTTTCAACTTATCCTCAGGCAAGCTCTTAGGTAGGCTCCAGCCAGACTCTTTGCCAAGATATCCCAGCTTCTGCTTAAGTCTTTATTTCTCTCTGGAATTACTTTCATCTCAGTACTACTTTCTTTCACTAGAATGACTCATTAAGTTCTGCATTCAACCAGTTTGGTAGCCTAAACCTCCGAAGTCCTCCACATTCCTCCCCCAAATGATCTGGTCAGTTTCTTCACAGCAACACCTCACTCTGGATACCAACTTCTTTTGCTTAAGTGTGATCAATTCTTCCCTTCTTAAAAAAGAGTATTAAACTTGTTTTGGATATTGCAGGAACCTACAGTTAAGAGAATTCTAAACATTCTTTGAAGGTAGTATTGTTTTATATTGTAATAGTAATATTAATATGAGATCTTGGGGATAAGAAATGGGAAAATTGTGGTTTAATAATTATGTGTTTTCTGTCAAGTTGGCAAGGGGTCAATTGTGCTGTACAGCCTTAGTTGTCAACTTGACACACCTGGGTAGAGGGAATCTCAGTCAAATAATTTCCTCCATGGGATTGGTCTGTGGCCAGGTTTGTGGGGCATTTTCTTGAATGTTGAGTGATGTGGGAGGGCTCAGCTACCTGGGAATTGTTACCCCTGGGAAGGTGGTCTTGTGTTGTATAAGAAAGCAGCTTGAGCATGGACCAGGGGAAGCAAGCCAGTAAATAGAATTCCTCCATTGTCTGTGCTCCAGGTTCCTGCCTTGGCTTCCCTCAGTGATAAATGGTGACAACCTGGGATCTATAAGAGAAAATAAAACCTTCCACCCCTTAAGTTGGCTTTGGTCAGTGTTTTAATCACAACAGGACTGCAACCTCAACTCACATTATAGCTTTGGCTCACAGTAGGGTGCCCCAGTTACAGGTCACAGGAAGCAACCACAGCTTGGGCCCATGTGTGTATGGGAACCCAAGACCAGATCCAGGAGGGGAGCATGGCTCTAATTCATGGGAGAGAATCATATCTCTGGATCACAGGAGAGGACCACAGCTCCAGATCCACAAGAGGGTACCACCATTCCAGCTCACAAAAGGTGCGCTCAGCTCCAGCTCATGGGAGGAGATCACAACTCCAAGTTCACTGGAGGGGTTCACAGCTCCAGCCCACATGAGGCCAGTTAATTCTATATGGGATAAAATGCTTTGAAATAAAAAAAGGGTGAGTTCATTGTTTAAGAAAATGGTTCTGCATTGACCATGGCTTCACTCAGAAGTGAAGGAACTTTTCCTCTGTATTGATCCTCCTCTTTGTAGATTGGACACTGGTTCAAGTCTATCAGATGGGGTTTCTAGAGCCTCCTTTAATAAGAGGATGACGACTCACCACAGTTACAAGACACATCAAGGGATGCCTCATAGTCCCCTGGGACTTAGTTGCCCTTGAAGGGCAAGGGGAAAAACCTTATCCCCTTAAGTCCCTCTGATCGCATTAGTATAGGCTTCAATGTATGGTCATGAAACATCAAAGAAGTTTAATTACATCAATCTGGTACTTTTAATTATCAAATGATATGTAAAGTTGGAACAAAGGGCAGAGATTCCTAAATAAATCTTGACTAGACAAATATTTCATTCCTTAAATTAGTTGACTGAATTATGACCTTAGAAAATTTAAGGCTATTGGACTGGAGAGATGGCTCAGTGGTTAAGAGCACCAACTGCTCTTGCAGAGGACCCAGATTCAATTCCCAGCACCCACATGGCAGCTAAGAACTGTCTTTAACTCCAGTTCCAGGGGAATCTGATGCACTCTTCTGAGCTACACAGCATTGCATGACACATGTGCACCAAACCTACATGCAGACAGTACACTCATACACATAAAAAAATAAATTTTAAAAAAGAAGATTTAAGGTTATCACTATATTATTTTGTCTCTTTTTATTTGTTTTTTTTTTGTTTTTGTTTTTTGGTCTTTTTGAGACAGGGTCTCCCTGTAGCTCCAGCTGTCCTGGAACTCACTATTGTAGACAAGGTTGGCCTTGAACTCACAAAGATCCTCCTGCCTCTGCCTCCCAAGTGCTAGAATTAAAGGCATGCGCCACCACGCCCAGCTATTTTGTCTCATTTTTATATATCATAACAAATATTCTCATCATTTGCACAGATGTTCTACTTTTTTTTTCTTTCTATCCTGGAAACATCCAGCCATCTTAATCTTCATACGTAAATCCATATATAAATATATAGGTAATTTTTGAGACAGGGTCTCCCTTTAGCCCTAGCTGGTCTGAAACTCACTATGTAGATCAGGCTGACCTTGAACTCACAGAGATCCACCTGCCTCCACCTCCTGAGTGCCGGGATTAAAGGAATGTGTTATCACACCTGGCTCATAATTCTTTCTTAATAAAATATCTCCATTTTCACATCTTTCACCTTCTCATTTCCTTTCTTAATACCATTAGACATAATAACATTAACAAATAAATGTGTCATCTATTGTAAAAATTCTCTTCCTTGGGGTGCTATATAATGTTCTAAAGTTCTAATGTCAAATTAACATTTGATGATATTAAGTTTCACCCTGGGAGCCAATGAACTTAGTGAGTATACTTAGAGATAGGTGATGGATTATTGACAGGTGTATGGGTGACCCAAAAATATTTGGACTAGAAAGCTTTCATCCAGCATGGATAATGACTTTTCTATAGCCATAAATGTCAAGCCCCATTTCCTAACATTCCTCAGATTATATACTTTAGTCCTTCACAGATCCATGAAACCACATGTTATTACAGCAGAGTGGCTGTATACTCAGGTAAGGGTCCAATGACTCTGCTTACCCCTCCTTTAATGAAGGAACACTATAGTCAACAACCCTAATTGTGGTGAACTTTTCCAAACAGGACCAGTTGAAATTGTAAAAATGGCAGTTCTTTGGCTCAGAAGAGTGCTGTGCCACATCATATTATTAAAAGAACATGGAATCCAAATCACACATAAGATAATGTAATGAATTAATATTACCCATGTACATACTGGGCTTTATACATTCCTAGGCAAACATTATAGAAAACATAAGACAGTTAAAAATATTGCTTTCTGTACTTTGGAAAGTAGTTTACCAAAAACTTGCTTTAGGTTTTAAATGAGTGTAAACAGTAGATAGAAACAAGTACATAGAAAACCATTATCAAATTCATGCTCACAACAATTAAGGAAAATTGTGATGCTGGAGTTACTGAGGAATTTTAGGCAGAAGATCCTCTTTATCTTCTCCATGGACTGTAACTTTTCTATTATATTTTTTAATCTAACCTGATATTTAGTAAATCTAGGTATTTTAGTTACTTTCTTCTTTGTTGTGACAAAATAGAGCATCCACTTAGCTGTTTTTAATCTTTGTTGGATATAGTTTATATACATTTGCTCAGGTGAGTCTTCTCACCAACTGGGTCTTGCATTAGGAACAGAGATTGACAAGAGACATAACATTTTATTTTAAGAAGACACCTGATATTTCTAACCCTTATGGGTACATGCCACTGAGTACCCTAATCAAACAGGAGCAGAGTGACAGAATTATCTGCCTTTACCAGTATCAAAACTGAGATCCTCTATGACTATACTTGAGGTGACCAGATGAATGAAAGCTTATATCCACAATCAGTTAGCCTGTGTCTCTTAATGGAGACAGACAACCTGAAAGATTAAACAAAAGAAGGTTATTTTGGAATGTTTCCCAAATCCCTCCATCCCCTTCAGAAGGTTCTCTGGGGATCCTCTTATTACTTTCCATGAGTGACCATGAAAAAGGTTGGATTAGTCATTACCTTCCCATCTTCACCCACATGAGCTTAAGTAATAGCCTCTCCTATTTTATTAATGACCTTAAGGGAGAGGCAGTCTGTTCAGGTTATTCACTGCACCAATGTGACTCTCTAATAGCCTGTGATCTTCATGGATTCTTTCTGCATGGTCCGTGGTTACTCTTATTCTGCCTGTGCAGAACCTCCCATCCATAAAACCTCTGGAGCAAATATTAGACCCATGTATCAGGGAACTCACCAAACTTCTAATGATTGTAGAAATTAGGAAAAGTTTCTTAATCTGTCTTACTTATGGGTTGAATCTTAAATGAGTCCCTCAAATGTTCCCTCATTTTCATTTATAATTAAGTTTTTAATTAAAAATTTAATTACATAAGAGGCAAGCATCATAGCTCTCAGGGTGCATTCTTTTTTTTTTTTTAAAGTTAAACCAGAGAATTTAATGGGCTTGCCTACAAAGCAATGGCAAAACACACACACACTCAAGCAGTGCCTTGCAGCCGGATTCCCCAGGTTCAACATGATCTCCCGGAGTTCCAGCATGAAGTTCTGTGCCCTCTGCCCACACTGGTAAAATGGCAAAAGAGCCACAGTCTTCCATGGTGGGCTTTTTTTCCCCAGATTTTCCTTCATAATTCCAGCATCATGCCAATGTCAGCACAGTTTCACTCTTAGCTCCTCCCACTAATTACGCAGCTTCTCAGGTGATAAGCCCATTTCAAAGAAGAAATAATTTATCCCACACTCATACACATAATATTTAAAAGATAAGTAAAATAACAATAAAGTGTTTTTTAAAAAACTCTTTGGGGCTCTCATAAATGCTTACTTTTGACAAATGATTTTTAAAATTTGAAAAATGGTATGAAATGTTTTCCAAACTTATTTGCTAATGACTATGTACATTTTGTTCATACCCTTATCACCTTTTATCTTTAGTCTGTGTGTCTTTTGCCTTAACCCAGTTTGGGTCTTGCCAATCCATCTTCTTAAGTCTGCTAAAGTGTCTTTTCAAATGCAGATTTTATTTTATTTTAATAAATAATTTTTATTGATGTTTTATGTATTTCATACATCATTTTTCATTTCTGTTCAGGCATATTCCCCTATCCCTTCCCCCACCCCACCCCAATCCATCCCAGATCATGTATTCTGTCAAAACTGTCCTGCGTCTTTCTCTCAGTCTTTTTTTTATGCTTAGGAATTCACATTTTCCTCTGTTAATTTCATATTATTCTAAAATATGGATATATACTCTCCACCCATATACAGTAATTACAGAGTCTGAAAATAATTGGTGGTTGGATTCTAGAGCCCATTGAGGGATTCACATTATAACAACCTAGTTGCTTTCAGATAAACCAAAAATATAACCATACTGTTGTTCAGCTTGCCTTTCATCTGGGGGATTTGGTGTTAGCATCCACAAATGAGGGAAACCATTCTCTGTTTGTCTTTCTGGGACTGTGTCACCTCACTCAGCATAATGGCCTCAAGCTCCATCCATTTACCTGCAAAGTTCATAATGCCATCCCTCTTTACCGCTGAATAGTACTCCATTGTGTAGATGTACCACATTTTTGTCATCCACTCATCTGTTGAGGGGCATATGGCTTGATTCCAGTGCTTTGCTATTGTGAAGAGAGCTTCAATAAACATGGATGTGCATATATCTTTGCGGTAGGTTGAGTCTTTGGGGTATATACCCAGGAGTGGTATGATTGGGTCAGGTGGTAAGCTCATTCCAAGTCTTTTAAGGGTTCTCCACACTGCTTTCCATAGTGGTTGTACAAGTTTACATTGCCACCAGCAGTGGATCAGTGTTCCCCTCTCCTCACAACCCCTCCAGCAACTGTTGTCTTTTGTTTTCTTGATCTTAGCTAGCTGTACTGGAGTGAGATATATTTTTTTAATTTTTTAAAAATTTTTATTTATTTCTGTATGTGTATGAATGTACTGTCTGCATGCAAGTCTGTGCACCCGTGTCGTGCAATGCCGCGGAGGTCAGAAGAGGGTCTCGGATTCCCCTGGAACTGGAGTTCTCCTGGAATTGGAGTTTCAGACGGTTCTCGGCTGCCATATGGGTGCTGGGGATCGAACCCGGGTCCTCTGTAAGAGCGGTCGGTGCTCTTAACCGCTAGGCCATCTCTCCAGCCCTGGAGTGAGATATTATCTGAGGGTGGTTTTAATTTGCATTTCCTTAATTATTAATGATGACGAACACTTTTTTTTTTGGTCTTTTCGAGACAGGATCTCCCTGTAGTCCCAGTTGTCCTGGAACTCACTCTGTAGACTCCTTAATTCCTCACTGGTAAAGACTCTATTCAGCTCTTTACTCCATCTTTTGAGTAGGTCATTTGTCTTCTTCTTTGTTTTTTAAGTAGTTTATGTATTCTTGACGTTAATGCTCTGTCAGATGTGTCGCTGGTAAAGATTTCTTCCCACTCTGTGGGTTTTCTCTTCACCTCCTTGATTGTTTCTTTCGCTGTACAAAAGCTTTTGAGTTTTATGAGGTCCCACTTGTCAGCTGTTGACCTTACTTCTTGTGTGGCTACTGTCTGGTTTAGAAAATCTCCTCCTACACCTATGTCTTGTAGGTTGTTGCCAACTTTTTCTTTTATCACCTTCAGGGTTTCAGGCTTCATATTGAGATCTTTGATCCACTTGGAGTTGATTTTTGTTCAGGGTGAGAGGTAGGGGTTTAATTTTGTTTTTCTACAAATGGCGATCCAGTTTTGCCAACACCATTTGCTGAAGATGTTATCTTTCCACCATTGAGATATTTTGGACTCTTTGTCAAATATGAGGCAGCTGAAGTTATATGAGCTCAAGTTTGGGTCTTCAATTTTGTTCCATTGGTCAATGGTTCTGTTTTTTTGCCAGTACAGGCTCTCTTTATGTCTATAGCCCTGTAATATAGCTTGAAGTCTGGTAATGTAATTCCCCCAGTGTTGCACTTTTCACTCAGGGTTGCTTTAGCTATTCAGGGTCTTTTGTTTTTCCATATGAATTTAAGGATTTTTTTTTCTAAGTCTGTGAAAAAGCTCATGGGGATTTTGATTGGGATTGCATTGAATCTATATATTAATTTGGGTAGAAAGGACATTTTTACTATATTAATTTTTCCAATCCATGAGCATGGGAGGTCTTTCCATCTTTCAATGTCATTTTCAATCTCCTTCTTCAGGGTTTTAAAATTTTTGTTGTAGAGGTCTTTGGTGTCTTTGGTTAGGTTTATTCCTAGGTATTTTTTTTGAGGCTATTGTGATTGGGAAGATCTCCTTATATTCCTTCTCCAGTTGCTTATTGTTGGTGTAAAGGAAGGCTAATGATTTTTCTAGGTTTATTTTGTATCTCACCAATTTACTGAAAGTTTTGATTGTTTCTAAGAGTTTTCTGGTAGAGTTTTTAGCATCAGGGTGCATTCTTTTAAAGAGGGTTATCAGTCTGTCTGGAATTATATAAATTATATGCATATATTTGTTAATTATGAATATATAAATTATGCATGCATATATATGTATAATTTACCACAAATACTATTGGATTAAGAATCCATAATCTGGAGAATAAGGAACACAGAAAACAATGATACATAAAAGAACTTGGAAAGAGACAATATCAGAATGCTTGTTCCCTTTAGAAACTGACAAATAAGGGCTAGAGAGATGGCTCAGTCATTAAGAGCACCAGTTGCTCTTATAGAAGACCCTGGTTTTATTGCCAGGATGTGCACTTATACACATGTGGGCAGCACACTCATATATCTAAAATAAAAATAATATTTTGTACCCTCTGTTTTCTTGATCATAGCCAGTCTTACCAGAATAAGATGGACTCAAAGTGGTTTTAATTTGCATTTCCTTAATTATTAGTGATGTTGAACACTTTCTAAGGTGTTTCTCAGCCATCTTTACTTCTTCATTTGTGAAGTCTCTGTTCAGCTCTTTACTTCATCTTTTGAGTAGGTCATTTTCTTTCTTATTCCTTTGCTTTTTGAGTAATTTATATACTCTGGATGTTAATGTTCTATCAGATGTATGACTGGTGAAGTTTTCCTCCCACTCTCATCCACTGCTGGTGGGAATGCAAACTCATACAATCCCTATGAAAAGCAGTGGGGAGAACTATTAAAAGACTCCTGGTATGACTGGATCAGGTCATACTATCACAGAGATACATGTGTATCCATTTTTATTGCAGCTCTCTTCTCAATAGGGAAGAGCTGGAAACAACCCAAGTTCAACTTGGTATGTAATATAGGAATGTAAAGTAATATTTTTCTTTACTTGAATGCAACTCTACTGTCAAAATGTGAATCCCTGAACATGTTTTGGAATTGACCTATAGTTTATTTTTAGATGTCATAACTTTGGTATACGTGTGCCATGTTTGTAGGCATATTTGGGAGTGACACAAATTGGAAGGAACAAGAAGAAAAAGAAGAAGAAGAAGAAGAAGAAGAAGAAGAAGAAGAAGAAGAAGAAGAAGAAGTCGAAGTCTGGGTCATAGAACTGACTGAAACAGTAAACTTCTACCCCAAACAGTAAACTTCTGCACCCAAAAATTCAAAAAAGACTGAGAAAAAAAGATGAAAGACACACATGGCAGAAAGCATGAGCCGTGGCAGGGTGGGGAGCAGGGAAGGGGGAAGGGGCCTAAATTTGATTAAGAAATATTCTAGGGGCTGGAGAGATGGCCTAGCAGTTAAGAGTGCCGACCGCTCTTACAGAGGACCCGGGTTCGATCCCCAGCACCCACATGGCGGCTGAGAACCGTCTGTAACTCCAATTCCAGGAGAACTCCAGTTCCAGGGGAATCCGACGCCCTCTTCTGACCTCCGTGGCATTGCACGACACGGGTGCACACACCTGCATGCAGACAGTACATTCATACACATACTGAAATAAATAAAAATTAAAAAAAAGAAATTCTATGAAATACACAAAACCTCAATTAAAAATTAAAAATAACAAATAATATAAAGAAACTGACATATATTATGCAAAGCAATGTAAAAATTCTAAATAGTCACCTTTAGAAATCAGTAATATACCATACAAAAAAGTCAAGATCCAAAATAAGCCCTTTAACCTCCTTAGTATGACACAAAAATTCATCAAACTTGTTACAAGGCAATAGAGATTGTGCTGGAATCTCTTGGTTTTCTATTTTTATGATCCCAACAAGAATCCAATATGAAAACTAAAATGGGAGTGGAGGGGCAAAACACTACAAGAGGAATAGGGCACCTGAGGTCCAGGAAATTCCCAGGTTATTATGAGCTCATACGGCTCAGTAGTATTTGCAAATTTCTTAGCATTGCCATTTTGAATTATGCTGTGATTGGATTAATTAATTAATATGGTGGCAATGCCACATGGATCACTACATTTTGAAACTGTTGCTATCCTGTGAGAAGGACTGACCAGGCAGCATGCCAGTCAGTCTCCCAGTAGAGTTAGATCAGCTACCAGCAGAACTGACAGAACAAAAAATGGCCCTAGGTCCTACTCCCAACAGATCAGACAGAAGAAGTCTATGGAGATAAGCTGAACCAACCGGAGCTCCGGGACCACCCACCTGAGTGACTGGATCCACAACAGCCAGAAGAGACAAGCTGGACCAGGTAGAGCTCTGAGAGAACACCCAGGAAAGTGGCCTGGCCCACACAGGCCCAAGCAAGCAGAGCCAGGTGGCCAAGCCCCTGGAAACCACTGCAGAAGCCTACAACCAGACCAGAGTATCTGGTAGACCCATATTATGCACAACAAAAAATTAACAACATGGTAAAAGCAAATAATAAATCCCTACTAAACTACCATTCCTGTAGAAGACTCCTACAATGGACTCTCCCTGGATGTAACCCAGGATGCAGATCTTTAAAGAACTGTCATAGACATACTCAAAGAAATTAACAAATATAAAGAACAAATCAAAGAATGACCAACTCTGGGAGGAAATGGAAACACTGAAAAGATCCAGTGCTGAAATGAAAAAGAAAACCCACCAGAGAATCAAGGATCTAGAAGGAGAAAATGACAAGCTCCAAAAGGAAGTGCAAATACTAAAGAAACCATGGGATGAAATGAGAAAGGAAATCTAACACTCATCCAATCAGCAGGAAAGGATGGGAGAAAGCCTCAGTAACAGAATAGGTGAAGCAGAAAAATAGAATATCAAGACTGGACAATAGCATGGAAGAACTAGAATGCTGAAGCAAAGATTATGAAAAATTTTTAAAAAATCCACAAGAGTGGAACAATCAGGAAATGAAAAGACCAGCTTCTGAATCATAGGGATTGAAAAAGGAGGAGAATCCCAGGACAATAGGATTAGATCTTCAACAGAATAAAGGAAGAAAATTTCCCCAAACTGAAAAAAGACAAACCCATACAAATACAAGAAGCACATAGAACCCCAAATAGACAAGATCAGAAAAGAAATTCCCCACATCATGTCATAGTTAAAACGCTTAGATGCCCAAAACAAATACTGAAAGCCACAAGAGAAAAACAGCAAGTTTCATATAAAGGGAAACCCATGAAAATTACAGCTCACTTTTCAGTGCAAACAATTAAAGCCAGAACACAGACCAAAGTATTTCCAATATTAAATGACTATAGATGCCAACTCAGATTACTATACCCAGCAAAAATGTCAATTATAGTTGAAAGAAAAAGAAAAATCTTTTATGACATAAATAAGATGAGAAAATACATGTCCAAAAAACCAACTCTTCAGAAAATACTTGAAGCAATTTAAAGGACAGAAGAAAGGAGAAATTATTTCCAGCTAGAGAAAGAGTAAGTAATAAAAGTTTAACTACAGAAATACAAACCTAGACAAAGAATGCAATCAGAAAATAAGGGGAAAGGAAGCAACACACATCTCTTAATAATAACATTAAACATTAATGCTTTAAACTCCCCAATCAAAAGACATATACTGGGAGAATGGATTAAGAAACATTATCCATCTATATGCTGTCTACAAGAAACCCATCTCACCCTCAAGGACAGGCACCAACTTAAGGTGAAAGGATGGAAAAAATATCCCAAGCAAATGGTACCAAAAGGCAAGCAGGAGTGGCTATTCTAATATCAGACAAATTAGACTTCAAAGTAAAACTAATTAGAAGAAATAAATAGGGCAATTCATCCTTATTAAAGGAACAATGAGCCATGCAGAATCATGAATATATATACATCGAACTCCAATGCACCGAACTTTATAAGCATATTTCTGCAGGACCGCAGAGTGCAGATTAATCCCAGCACACTAAGTAGGGGACTTCAATACCCGACTGAGCCCTTTGGACACTTCAACTGGACAAAGAATAAACAGAATAAACAGAGACATCTGAACTGAAAAATACAATACAATACAACCAATGGACCTCACAGACATCTACTGAATATTTCACCCAAACACCAGAGAATATACTTTCTACACAGCACTTCACAGAACATTCTCGAAAATCAACCACATACTGGGACACGGAAAAAAACTTCAACAAATACAAAAGGATCAAAATAATCCCATGCATTCTATCAGACCACAGTGCAATAAAGTTCAATACCAACACCAGAATAAGCCCTACTGTCTATAAGAATACATGGAGACTAAACAACACGCTCCTGAATAATAAATGGGTCAAGGGAGAAATAAAGAAATAAAAGTATTCCTGGAACTAAAGGAAAAAGGCAACACAACAAAACCTATGATATATGTTAAAAGCAGTCCTAAGAGGGAAATTTATAGCCCTAAGTACCAACATTAAAAAAAAGAGAAAGAACACAAATAAATGATCTAACCCTGCAGCTAAAAGCACTTGAAAGACAATAACAAATGAATCCTAAACCCAAAAGACAAGACAAAACAACAAATATTAGAGCAGAGATCAATGAAATAGAAACAAAGAAAACAATAAAAAGAATCAATGAATCCAAAAGCTGGTTCTTTGAAAGGCCACACAAGATAGATAGACTTCTAGCCCAGTTAACCAAAAGAAAAAAAGAGCAACACCAAATCAATAGAATTCAAGATGAAAAGGGGAACATCATGACAGACAATGAAATGATTCAGATAATCCTACGAGAATACTTTAAAAACCTATACTCTACTAAATATGAAAATGTAAGAGAAATGGATGAATATATGAAATTCTGGAATTCACCGAAGCTTAATCAAGAGGAGATTGACAGGTTAAAGGGATCCATAATATGCGAGGAAGTTAAAATAGTAATTCAAAACCTCCCAAATATAAAAAAGCCCAGGCCCAGATGGATTTATGGCAGAGTTCTTTAAAACATTTAAAGAGGACATAGAACCACCAGTACTCAAATTGATTGAAAGGATAGAAACAGAGGGAAATCTTCCAAATTCCTTCTATGAAGCCAACATGACTGTAATACAAAAACCAGGCAAAGATTCAACCAAAACAGCAAACTATAGGGCCATGCAAAAATTCTCAACAAAATACTGACAAACCACATACAGGCACACATCAAAAAGATCGTTCACCATGACCAAGTTGGATTTATACCAAAGATGCAGGGATGGTTCAACATACACAAATAAATAAATGTCATAAAGCATATAAATGAGCTGAAAGACAAAAAAACACATGGCCATTTCAATTGATGCAGAAAAAGCTTTTGACAAAATCCAGCATTCTTTCATGTTTAAAGTCCTAGAAGGAATTGGACTTGAGGGAATATTCCTCAACATAATCAAAACCATGTACAACATCATCCTAAATGGGGAAAAATTATAAGCATTCTCCTTAAAGTCAGGAACCTGGCAAGGCTGCCCCCTATCTCCACTCCTCTTCAATATAGTGCTTAAAATTCTTGCTAGAGCAATAAGATAAGAAAGGGAAACTAAAGGAGTACTAATTGGAAAAGAGGAAGTCAAACTATCCTTTTTGCAGATGATATATTTTACCTAAGGGATGAAAAAAATCTCCACCAAGAAACTTTTAGAGATGATCAAGAGCTTCAGTAAAGTGGCAGGATACAAAATTAACCTAGAAAAATCAATAGCCCTTCTTTACACCAACAATAAACAAATAGAGAAGGAATACAAGGAGATTCTCCCATTCACAATAGCATATATATATATATATATATGCCTTGGAACAAACCTAACCAAAGACACCAAAGATCTGTACAATAAAAATTTTAAACCCCTGAAGAAGGAGATTTGAGAAGACACGAGAAGATGGAAAGACCTCCCATGCTCATGGATTTGAAAAATTAATATAGTAAAAATGCCCATCCTACCCAAAGTAATATACAGATTCAATTAAATCCCAATCAAACTCCCCATGAGATTTTTTCTCAGACTTAGAAAATAAATCCTTAAATTCATATGGAAAAACAAAAGACCACAGCTAATCAAAGCAACCCTAACTAAAACACAGGGGAGGAGGTGGAGGGAATAACCATACCACACTTAAAACTGTATTAAAGAGCTATTGTAATAAAAACAGCCTGCTACTGGCACAAAAACAGACCCATAGATCAATGGAACAAAATTGAAGATCCAAACCTGAGCACATGCAATTTCAGCCACCTAATATTTGACAAGGGGGGGGGGCAAGAAGACTCAGTGGAGGAAAGACAGTATCTTCAGCAAATGGTGCTGGCAAAACTGGATCACCACTTGTAGATGGATGAAGCTGATCTCCTACCTTTCACCATGTACAAAAATCAACAGCAAATATGTTGGTTTCCTCAGCCGTGAGGCTCCTGCCTCCCTGATCACCTTACCTGGACTCCACATATGCTACCAGTGTCCGGCCATGCCTGAACTGCCTGGGTCACAACAAGGCAGTAGTGGGAGGGAGTAGAGACAACACCTGGAGAGGTCATGAATCTGACGGATCAAAGGAAAGATCTGGGAGCAGAGTCAGTGAGCAAACTCATTTATTGCAGGAGTCTTAAGCACTTTTATATTACTTTTGGTGGGCTCTTTGACCAGAAGATGGGTGGGTCAAAGAGGAAGCCTACATCCATTCTGTAATGGCTAAGTTTTTTGGCAGGAGTACCATAGCCCCCAATATAAGCATATGGCTTGTGCCGTTTGCCTCCTGAAGACAGGGTGGACATGCCTCAGGAGAGATAAGCTGAGGAATGCTACACTTCGAGCTACATTCCCCTGGGTAGGGTGGGCTGCAGGTGCCTGATGTCCAAAACTATGAGTGTGAGAGGCTTCCATCTCCTTCTGACCTTCTAGGTTATCAGGATAAGGAGCCAGTTCTCTTATACTCAACCACAATGGATTTATCTGGCCTCACATAAATGGATCAAAGATTTCAACGTGAAACCAGAAACTGAAAATGTTAGAAGAAAACATTGTCAGTAACCCACAAAATATGGGCATAGGAAAAGAGTTTCTAAATAAGACAGCAGCTATGTTGAAAACAAGGTCAACAATAGACAAGTAGGACCTCATTAAACTCAAAAGCTTCTGAACAGCAAAAGAAACAATGAAAGAAGTGAAGAGAAAACCCACAGAGTGGATGGAAACCTTTATCAGTGATACAGAGTCTTAACATCCAGAATATGTAAATTACACAAAAAAGGAGCAAAAAAACAAATGACTTGATCAAAAGATGGAGTAAAGAGCTGAACAGAGAATTCACAAATAAAGAAGTGAAGATGGCAAAGAAACATCTTAGAATGCGTTCAACATCGCTAATAGCTAAGAAGATGCAAATTACAACAGCTTAAGATTTCAAATTACTCTGGTAATACTGGTTAAGATTATGCAAACAAATGACACCAAATGCTGAGATGTTGTGGGGAAAGGGGAACACTCATTCACTGCTGGTGAGAATGCAAACTCATGCAACCTCTATGGAAAGTGATATGGAGAATATTTAAAAGATTCAAATTAAACCTACCACTTTCCCAGTCATACCACTCGTGAGTATATGCCCACAAGACTCAACCTGTACCAGAGAAACATCCAAAACCATGTTTATTTCAGCTCTCTTCACAATAGCAAAGAGCTGGAAGCAACCCAAGTGTCCCTCAACCGATGAATGGATAAAGAAAATGTGGTATATCTACACAATGGAATTTTATGCAATGGTAAAAAAAAAAAAGATGACATCCTGAAATTTGCAGGTAAATGGATGGAACTAGAAACCATTATGCTAAGTGAAGTAACACAGTCCCAGAAAAACAAATGACATATTGTGTCCCTCATTTGTGGATGCTAGCAAGATATCCCTAGTTGTAAGGCAAACTGAGCGACATCAATGTTATATTTCTTTTTATCTGAAAGCAACTGTACTGTTAAAATATGAATCACTTAATGGGCTCTAGAATTAACCTACCACTTATCTTCAGATTTTGTAATTTTGGTCTATAGGTGAAAGGTATGTATGCATATTTTAGAGTAATGTAAAATTAAAGAGAAAAATGTGATTTCCTAAACATAATTGGAATTAACATACAGTTTATTTTCATACATCATGATTTTGGTATATGTGTGACATATATATATATATATATATATACATATATATGTATATATGAATATATATTCATATTTTGAAGCAATAAAAATTGGAAGAAACAACAACAAAAGGACTGAGTCAAAGAACTGACTGAAACAGTAAACTTCTGCTCCAAACAGTAAACCTCTGCAAAGAAAAACTTAAAAATGACTGAGAAAAAGATACATATATGGCAGACTGTATGAGCTCAGTTGTGGTGAGGAGCATGGAAAGGGAAATGAGTCTAAACTGGATTGAGAAATGTTGTATGAAATGCACAAAAACAATAAAAATATTTAAAAACAAAAAGAAAATTTTGCTAACCAATATGACACTATCTAAGATGATGACCAAGTCATGGGGCTGCCCCCATATTGATGATGTCATCAACCAAGGTGGAGACCAGATCACACAGTTGCCTCCCTCTTGGTGATGTCACCACCACAATAACAGCAAAGCCATATGGCAATCTTAGTGAGCTCAGCTCCGTGATATAATGAGCCCATTCTCTACCAGGATACAAGCTTCATGGGGTTCACATATCTCTGAAAATGATGTGGACACTACCTTATTTTCTTGTAGAAAAGCACCTAGTTAAGTCAGACATGATATAACATGAGGAATTACTGTCAGATATGTAGGCCAAATAGGAAAGCAAAGGTAAGAATTCATGGTCTCAAACCAAGGAACAGCTTCCATGTCTCTCATCATCCATTGCAACTGTGAATTCAAAGTGACGTCCTCTGGATCTCATCCTTACTAGATACAAGTGATTGCTGGGAAAGAAACCCATGAAGATAGGAGAGAAATGGGGAACTGTGTCCAGCACACATTGTTGGTCTGTTGCACTGACAGCACATGTCTCACCTGAGCATGGCATGTGACTCGATGTTCACTGAAATTTAAAATGTTTTATTCATTTTTTAATTTATGTGTATGAGTGTAGTACCTGCATGTACGTAAATGCACTTGGGTGAAGTGATGCTCATAAAGGTCAGAAGACTGTGTTGAATCCCCTGGAACTGCAGTTGTGGACAGTTGTTAGCTACCATCTAGGTGCTGGGAATTGAACCAGGCTCCTCTGCAGAGCACCCAGTGCTCTTAACTACTGAGCCATCTCTCTATTCCTATTTACTGACATTTAAAATGCTTAGATCCAGTTATAAAAGCACCTGCCTTGGGACCACATGTTGTAAGCACTGCTTGGTACCCAACATGGCTTGAGGTCTAACTTCTAGGCCTCTCTGCTCTGACCTCTTTTCTACCACCCCAGGTACCTGGAGAGATCCCTTGGGGAGAAAGTGAAAAACGAAACAAAACAAAAAGAAAAATGAAAGCAGATTTTATTTTTTTTATTTAATTTATTTTGGCTGACATATATAAATATGAAGTTGTACATATGTATATGGTCACATGATGTTTCATGCATATATACATTGTTTAAAACGTAAAACTGCTGAACATGTCTAGGTTGTGAAACATGTATAATTTTTTTGGGTTAAAAATTACACAGTTCTGAATAAAATTACACACTTCTTTCTTTGAGACTTTTGAAATGCATGCAATATAACATCTATATTGATCCTACTGTAAAATCGTACACCAAAGCATCATGCTGTATGTAACCAAGTTGGTATTCATTGATTAGTTTCATCCACACATCCCTTCTTCTTTTATTTATTATGTTCAAGGGTTCAGATTTTTCTTTTAATTTTATATTACTCTAAAATATGAATATATACTTTCCACCCATGTACATTATCATGCCTAAAAGTAGGTGGTAAGTTAGTTCTAGGGCTCATTAAGGTATTCACATTATAACATCACAGTTTCTTTCAGATAGAAAGAAATATAACAATAACATTTCTCAGCTTTTCTTTCATTTGGGGGATTTGGTCCTAGCATCCTCAAATGAGGGAAAACATTCCCTGTTTGTTTCTTTTGGGGGGGGCTGTGTTACTTTACTTAGCATAATGGTTTCAAGTTCCATCCATTTACCTGCAAATCTCATGATGTCATCTTTCTTTACTGCTGAATAGGCCTCCATTGTGTAGATGTACTACAATTTTTGTTATCCAGTCCTCAGTGGAGGGGCATTTGGGTTGGTTCCAACTCTTCACTATTGTCAAAAGAGCTGCAATAAACATAGATGTGCATGTCTCTTTGCAATAGGATGACTCTTGTGAGTATATGCCCAGAAACGTGGGAAGCTTTCTTTTGTGCCGAACAGGGACCATGTGGCCCTGCTAAGGGGCTGGGGACACAGCACCTGCCAGCAGCTGCTGTAGGAAACTGGCCTCTCAGTGCGGAGACCAGTCAGCTACTTCCCATAGCCCAGCCTGGGTGGAACTTGCAACTCAGCCCCTTAGCCTGGAACCACAAGACATGTGTTCCACTCTTGGCAGTGACTTCCCACCTGCCCAGAGACTGCTGAACCCTGGAGAGGAATTTCCAGGCTGATGGCTGTTGGCCTATCTTCAGCCTATGTCCACTCACAACACCAGCTATCCAGATTGGTGTTCCGCATGGGGACCTATTTCCAACCCACTGGCCACCCAGACGAAATGGAGGCCTACCTTGGCCTGTATGCACACAATAATTAAAAAAAAAAAATTACGGCTGGGAATTCTGTGATGATGTTACTGGGAAATTCAAATGTATTCCTTTCTACAGCCTGTTTTTATAAACCAAATGATGTCAGTTCCCAGAGCCAATCATAGCCCCCCCCCAACTCCATGCCACTGCACAGTGTTGCTCCACCCAACATCACCCAGCCACGTTGTTTGCTCCTCCTTGGGGTGGGGTCAGACTCTCCACCACATGGTGCCCTGAGGGATGCTAGCTGAGAACTAGCCCCCAATTCAAACTGGATCTTCGTACAGACCCAGTATTGCTGGGTCAGGTGGTAGGCTCATTTTGAGTCTTTTAAGGGTTCTCCACACTGGAAAGCAGATTTTAAAACCCTTTTCCCCACTTGTCCACCAGTCAAGCAATTTATTTTCTCAAAAGCTCCAAGGAAGATAGCAAGGTAGATAAGGGAGCTCACGTACTTAGCCACCAAATTCTGTGGACCTGTATAAAAATCTCTCCATGGCCACCAAATAAATACATTAGAATTTTGGGGAATTCCTTCATAGTTGCCATGATGACACAGGGAGAAACAGGATCCCCTAGAGAGTTCTTAGATTCAAATGGAAGCGTTAGGACAATTTTATTAGAATTTAAAGACAAATCCTCAGGCCAGGTGAGCTGGGAATCTTGGCATCTGCCTTGAGGAGGAGAATGGAGGAAGGAAGGGGGAAAAAAAACCCATGAGGCCATGTCAGTTTAGAGTCTGGATGGTGGTCTGACATGTTCTGGACTAACAGCCACAAGACCTGGAGAATGAAGCTTTAGAGAAAAAGTAAAGAAATATTAGGTGCTGGGAGCCAGTCCTTTAACAGCTGCACTACCTCTCCAGTTCCTGTATATGTTCCCCATGGACTTCATTATTGATGTCCCACCTGGGTTCCTGGTTAGAGAATTTAACCTCTAATGTGCCAGGACTCCCTCCCTCCCCTACCTGCTGGATATTTTCCCAATAACCAATGCAGTCCTCCTGATCTTTCTCCACCATTCTATTAAGAAGAGAATGTCTCTGGACCAGTCAGAGGAGTCAACTTCTCGATGTCTGGGAAATCTGTTTCTTTTTTTTTTTAATATTAATTTTATTTATTTCTGTATGTGTATGAATGTACTGTCTGCATGCAAGTCTGTGCACCCGTGTCGTGCAATGCCGCGGAGGTCAGAAGAGGGTGTTGGATTCCCCTGGAACTGGAGTACTCCTGGAATTGGAGTTTCAGACGGTTCTCGGCTGCCATGTGGGTGCTGGGGATTGAACCCGGGTCCTCTTCAAGAGCGGTCGGCACTCTTAACTGCTAGGCCATCTCTCCAGCCCCCAGAATCTGTTTCTTTTCTTTTTTACTTTCTTTTTCTTTCTTTCCCCCTTTTGAATTATTTCTTAATTTTTTAAAAATTTTATTTATTTTTTGTTCATGTATGAATGTACTGTCTGCATGTAGGTTTGTGCACCCGTGTCATGCAATGCCATGGAGGCCAGAAGAGGATCTTGGATTCCCCTGGAACTGGAGTTCTCCTGGAATTGGAGTTACAGACAGTTCTTAGCCGCCATGTGGGTGCTGGGGATCGAACCCGGGTCCTCTGCAAGAGCAGTCGGTGCTCTTAACTGCTAGGCTATCTCTCCAGCCCTATTTCTTAATTTTTATTAGAGCTCAGTTTTGCCTAAATGTCTCCCTAGAAGCTCACCCCTACATCCCTAAGGAGGAGGTTTCTTGTATTTAAGTCTGCCACTTCACATGTCTCTGACAAATTTCCTTGCAGATTAGGGCTCCACCAACCTCTGGAATGTGCGGGGCTCCAAGGCAGTACTTTGTCATCCCCATGACTTTTATTCCCTCTGTCTGTGGACAGAGCTGCCTGATCTCCACAGTGGTTTATTGGGCCCTTCCTCTACATTGCTGAGAGGCTTTCCTGTCTGGGGATCATTACCCATCCAGGAAGTGCCAAATGCCTAAGACTTGGGGCCACCACAACGAGACACTGGGAGCCATCTCCCCAAAGTTTGGGTTCTGGACTTCTTCCTAGATGGAATGAGAATTGCAGATTAGGCCCCAAATTGTCAGAAATAAAATCCAAGGTCCAAGGAACCCAACAATACCACACACACACACACACACACACACACGCACACGTGTGCACACACACACACACACACACATACACACAAATGTGGACAAAGTGAAAGTAACTCAGTAAGGCACATTTTACTCCTGCAAAAGGGTATGTGGTTGTGTTTACTTGGATCCAGCAAAGTACTCACTGGACCAAAAAGGTTAGGGGGCTTTTATCTCTAATTCAAGAGAACTGTGTCTTTGTTAGGAGAATAATTAAGATGTGTGAATTTGAGGTAATATAACATTAAGTGATATTAGCTACAGAGGATATTGTTAGTGAATTTAGCTTAGTTAGAGGCTGCACTACACCCAAGGCCTACACACAATAATCAAAAGCCAGCAGAAAGTACTACCAGGAGCCCTGAATCCAGCAAGAAGGGGCCTAGGTGCTAGAAGTTGAAGTTGATAACCAGACTGGGGACCTGAATGTCCATGGATGGGGACCTGGCCATGAAACTCGGAGAGATAGATAAACACCTGTTCACAGACTGGAACCTGGGTATAGCCCCAGATTACCACCTGGGCCAAGTTCACTCCACCACTCCTCTTCCTGGCCAAATACTTCTTAAGTTCGGGAGTGATAAAAGACTTTGCTCTCTCATTCCCCTCTGGAAGATCCCTGCCATGGGAGATGGAAGAACACCTTGCTCTCACTCCTCATCATGGGAACCTGCTTGTGAGATGCCACCTCACACTCCCTTCCCTGGGACTCCATTCAAGTGAGGTATGAGCCATAACTACTTACAAGCTGGCCATACCTGCTGCCAGCAACTGCCACAGTCATCCATTTGGAGACCTGGCTGCCAGCAGCCCTCCAGATCTCCCCAGCTTGGACACATTCTACAGCTTCTGGGGGAATAGGAAAACATCATGTAAGTTGTGGGGTCTCCAACTGCAGGGTTCCTGCACCCTCCCCCACCAGCTGGCTCTCCCTGTTGCTGTCTCACTTGGCCACAGTGTGACAGCCAGGATTGCAATGAGGAGGGAAGCAAGAGTGAGCAATGAATCTGAATGGATCAAAAGATTCAGGAGTGATTGTCTGAGGGCAAAATTCATTTTACTGCAGGAGTTTAGGGTCTTGTATAACAGCTTTTGGTGGGATTTTGACAAGGATGGGGGTGAGATAAGGGAAAGTCTATGTGTGTTTGCAACAGCTAAGTTTTACACCATTTGCCTTCTGAGATTAGGCTTTTATGGTCGATGTACCATTTGGCTCCTGAGACTAAGACGTGTGTGCCTCCTGAGACTAGGCTTAGGAATGCTATACTTCCTGGGGTGTGGGTGGGCTACAGGCACCTGATGCCCAAATGGCAGTGAGGGCAGGGCTCCCTTCTCCTCCCAACCTTCTAGGTCATTGGGGAAAGAAGCCAGCTCAGTTATGTCTCAGCCATCATGGAATATCAGGCTTCACATAAGTGAGCAGCCTTGGGGAGTTTAAGCTAGGAATAGGACAGATTAATAAGTGTGTTGATTGACCTGTGTGGGAAAGAATAAATTAGGTTGTTTTATAATACCTGTGTCCTTGACTCCTTTGGACTTAAGTACAATGCATACTACAGTCTTTTCCCCATTGGCTGGGGTCTGACCTCACAATATTTCTCAGTTAGCTAGTTTAAAAGAATTGATGATGCTGGACATAATGGCATGCACTATTACTCCCAGCACTCAGGAGGCAGAAGCAGGTGGATCTCTATGAGTTCAAGGCTAGCCTGGTCTACATAATGAGTTCCAGGCCATAATTGGCCAGAAGGGAGAAGAGGTCTACTACTCCAGACCATGAAGCTCAAGAATGCATTAGAGTTTTTATTTAAATAAAAACCTTACAGGATGTGGTGTAATTAAAAATTAGATTAGAATTCCTTGTCATAAACCAAGTTCCAAGTTTGATAGGGTCTGAAAGAAAAGACATATGTGCTATTTCTTACACTTCTCCAATGCTGCTCTGCCCGTGACACCTACTCTAGAGACCTAAGATGACATCATGCAGACCTATGCTGATTCTCCGGTTCACCACCTGTGACTAGGCCACCACTCATGATTAGTCTATCACCCATGACCAGCCCCTGGACATCCTTTTTCATTTGTAAAACAAAGAAAGGGAAACTATGGGAATGACTTTTATAAATGAACATAATCTGAATTACTGATTTTTAATTAACCCCAGCAAAACCATGCACTCTTGTGTCTTGTGACCAGGGAATGTAACTTGTTCCCCCAGCAACCTCAATTTGTTGCTCTAACTAAAAACATAGTGAATGAATGTGGGTATGTTTGAGAATGAACATATCAAAATGCTGAAAGGCAGTTCACCTATCTCCATTGCACACAGTAGAGATCAGGAAGGGAATTTGATCTTGGGTGAATGAGGTATTCTAGAACTAAAGAGGAAAGAGGAAAGATGATCTACTCAGATTAGGATGGAGCCAACTTGAACTTCTCAGATCGAAACTAGAAAAGCAGTTTTGAATAAAATTATGGCTGGGGCAGGGCTTGAGGACACAGTTCCCAAAATAGACTTCCAAAGACAGTTCCATCACATGATTCCAGAAAACAGACGTTTCCAAAAAATACCTAGAGGAAAAGATGTACTCTGAGTTCATATCTACTCTTAAAACCTTTTTGTTGTTGTTCAAGTAGTTGTAATGATGATGGCCTAGTAATTACCGCAGCTCTTAGCATTTATCCAGTTTCACAATGTAAAAGGCTAATTTCAAGTGACTACTGCTGGTGTCATCGACCAGCTAACAGCATTTCTGACCTTTAAATGGTTTACAGTTCTGAGCCAACGTGACCCATGTCTATCACATAATGCAGCCTAATATGCAATATGCTCTGCCTTTTTGAAACTTATGAACTGGAAAACTCAATGGAACCTGACACATTTGTCATCATAAAGAGAGTCTTTAACACAAGCCTCTGTGGTTGGTGACTGTTGTCAATATGGAAAACACTCATAGTTGAGTAGAACCTGCATTTCTGACTCAAAGACAAGCTGTCATGCAAACTGCTCACTCATGGTCATTTTCTACCCCCTCCTAACTATTCCCTGTTCTCAATCAACCATTCTCTACTCACTCTCAGTCATGACCATCCTCAATTTTTCTATGTCTTATCTAGCTCTAGAGAGGTCATCATCCAGGCTACTATTTGGGTTTGGCCAATGCACAAAAACTGGAAAAAAAAAAAAAAAACTAGAGAGGGCAGAGATGTATCTTCACCTCCCTCAGCCTTCCACCTGCCTTTTGGGATTCCAGCAGTGGCTCTATTCTTTCCATTGTAGGTCATATAACAGTAATTGTCTTCCACAGCCTCAACTCTTGGCAGATTCAGATAATACAACTTTCCTTTATTGAAAGCCTAGAGATGCTGAAGCTCCAGTTTGTCTTAGCTAATGTCTGGTTATTCACCATCCCTAGTGGGTTTCCATCATTTTGCCAATATGTATGTGTGCAGTTGCTTTAATATACTCTCTTCAGTTGAACTCTTGAATATATCCTCTGTGGAAAACAGCTCTCTCCTTGGTATAGTGACTGATGTGTAGAATTACCCACTGCACCTCATTTGGAAGAGAATAAAGAGGAGTGCTTGAGAGCATAGGGTTTTATTTTTCTTGACAGAGATTCTATCTTTCACCAGCTTTGTGGCCTTAGGCTACTTATTTGTCTTTTGTGTGCCTCAAATCACTCATCTTTGTAATGGAAATAGCACTTGACCTTTCAGTGGGTTGTGGTGAGGATTATGAGTCTATAAAACTAAAGCAGGGAGAAATAAAACTGACCTGTAGTAAGCACAAGTTGAAAAATCCTAGGCAGAATTTTTCAACTTCTGTTATCTGTCTGTGTGAGGAGCCATCACTCCTAGGGACGCTATTACTTATATGACATATTTGATTTTCAAATACAGAGATTATATGGATAAGTCCCATCTAACCATTTGATCCCCTAAAAGCAAAGAGCTTTCTCTTGCTAGCTGCAGAAAGGGAACATCATAGAGATGTCAAGCATGAGACCTCTCCTGATTTGACCAGGAAGGCAGCCATGGAATAAACAGACAGTCTCTGGAATCAGACAGGCTCCTGGCTCAGAGACAGTGAGAAAAGAGAAACCTCAGTTCCACAACTGCTAGGGTCTGAATTCTTCCAACACCTCAGAGAACTTGGAAGTAGAGCCTACACATAGAAGCTAAGTCTACCAACAACATGGCTTTGCCCTTGTTAAACTCTGAGCATAGACAGTTCCCCAAACCAATCCAGACTCCTGAGCTACAGAACAGAGGTAACAATTGGGAGTTCCAAGTCATTAAATTCAGGTAACAAAATACTTTATAATAGCTTAGAAATATAAAGAAGTACTTATTGTTGGGGCTGGAGAGCTGGCCTAGTGGTTAAGAGCACTGACCACTCTTGAAAAGGACCTGGGTTCGATCCCCAGAACCCACATGGTGGCCGAGAGCCATCTGAAACTCCAATTCCAGGAGAGCTCCAGTTCCAGGGGAATCCAACACCCTCTTCTGATCTCCACAGCATCACACGACATGGGTGCACAAACTTGCATGCAGACAGTACATTCATACACATACAGAAATAAATAAAATTAATAAAAAAATTTTTTTTAATGTTAAAAGAAATATAAAGAAGTACTTATTGTAATAATATAGAATGCTTTGGGTCTAATGCATTTTTTTTGTGTTAAAAAAAAGCAAAAACCAAGCTAGTCTGCATAATACTCCTCACTCTGAGAAATAAGACACTGAGGTATATTGATGTGCTTGCTTGCTTGAATATGAACCATCTCTGGAAAGATACAAAAGATCAACCATCAAGCAATATGTTTTGAATAGTCATGAATAAGAACTGGGCAGATGGTGGCTGTAATGGAAGGGAGATTGTTATATACTTTAATGAAATTTATGATTGTTACATTATGAAAATATTCTCTAGTCAACAAATTAGAAAGTATTCATAAATGCAAAAATATATAATGTGCATACATTGTAGATAATACTGGAACCAGAGAACTTCAAACGTATGCTTGGATTTTCTCATAGAAACTATCAGCCATGTAGATTGGTACCTTCTGTCTTCTAGAGTTTCTTGTCTCTTGCAGCCCTGACAAATCAGAGCTGGAGCTAGAAAGAGCTACTGTGTGGTTATGGTGCCTTCGTCCGGCAGAACTGAAAAGTTTTGCTTATTGGTTCCAGTTACTTTTTATTTGCTTTCTCAGAGGAATGCATTGAGAGGAGTGACTACTGATCAAGTTTGAAAAGAGAGCTAAGCAGAAAAGTAAATTCTCACTGACGAACCACTACAACCAAAAGACATTGAACGGGTTTCAGGGCATGCGCTAAAGGCAGCTTCAGAGTCCCACTCAGAGCCTCCTCCTTTCTGCCACTTTAGGGAAGTGAAACTGATGAGCATTACTTACTTTCTTTTTGTTAAAACCTGCATAATCCTGAGCTTTGGGAGGTTGATGTGTTATCACACATTTGTAACATGCTGAACACGGGGTCGGTCAGACACACAGCTGGTTCCCAGGGTCCTTTAGCTGGTGTATCCGGCTCTTCCAAAGCTGGGAGCATCATACCATCCATCCTAGCTCAACAGAGTCCCCAATTATGCATCTTCATTTCCCCCCAGTTTTTCCAGAGCAAGTTTCTCACACCAGTATAGTTTTGATTTCTCTCTCATATCCAGTCAACAGAGCTGACCTGGTCTGTCCTCACTGTACTCAGGATCTCAAGGTGTTTCATTAAATGCTTAATTGGTAAAAAATGAAGCCATTTTTTCAGGAAAATACCACAAATTATGTTTGTATACCTCAGGAAAACCAAAATTGACAATAATATTCATTTCTCTTCATAATGGCATCACATGTTCTCCTCTGGGATTGCTGTTGATCTTGAGTCAGACCTTTGTTCACCTTCATCACGCACATGGTCTTCATAATCTGTCAGACATACACAAACACACAAACTTATACACACAGACACACAAACATACATACATACATACATACACAGACACAGATATACACATATATACACAGAGATACAAGCATACATGCAGATATACAAACACAGACCAGCAAACATACATACATACATACACAGAAACAGACATATACATGTATATACAAAGACATAGACACACAAAGATATACAGGCACACAGATACACACAGACACAGAGACAGATACACAGACACACAAACACGCATACACAGAAACAAACCATAATAGTTACTTTTCTATTGCTGTGTTAAAACACAATGACCAAGGAAACTTGTAGAAGAAAGTTTGTTTGAGCTTATGGTTCCAGAGTTCATGGCGGGAAGGCATGGTGGCAGGAGGTAGCCGGAGCTGAGCACTCACATCTTCAATCATGCACCACGGGAAGCAGAGAATTTGGCAAGGTTTATGAACTCTCAAAGCCCATCTCCAGTGATGCACTTCCTCCAGCAAAGCCACACCTCCTAAAACCTCACAAAACAGCACCACCAACTGGGGACAAAATGTTCAAATGCTTAAAGCCTATGGGGGACATTTTCATTCAGACTACCACACAGACACACACGGACATACAAACACACACAAACACAGACACAGATAAAAACATAGGCACATAGATATACACACATGCACAGATACACACAGATACACTGTCACAGAGATTTTCTTCCCAGGGAGGGGGGTACCCACACACATAGCATCTCATGCCACTTCTGCCTCAGGTCCCCTGCTTAGCATGCAAAGCAATAATCAGACTCTCCAATCTTAATTTTGAAAAGACTAGAGGGTTTATTAGTCTTGCCTACAAAGTGATGGAGCTAAGCATATGCTCACTAGCTGCACAGCTGTTCTCCTCCCCCCCCCCCCCGGCTGCCTAGAGACTTGGCATGAATTCTATGTCCTCCACTTATGGAGGGCCTTCATTCTACCAGTCATTGGTCCCCTCTCTACTGAGGGTAAGTGTGACAGAGCAAAGGACCACTCTGGGAGTGTGTCAGAGGGTGAAACTGAAAACTTTATTTTCCAGTTTAGGGTTTATAGGAAGCTTCTATCAATCAGCACAGAGAGCATCAGAGCATATTCAGTCATTGAAAAGGTCAACTTAATCATGCAGTTACATAGTCCTCAGCCTGCACATGCTTTTATAGATGTTTACATACTGTTTACAAGCTCAGCACAGGGGGCAACTAATCACAGCGAGGGGCTGCATGCAACTATTGCCAGGAAGGGTGACATGTTGATGGCCCAGCAAGAAATTTAGCAATGTGGCTTATTAATCAGGCCCGGGGATGGTCTACATATCCCCCTCCCCACCTTTTAAAATGTTTTTTTAATTTATTTTTTTATACAAGATTACATTACAAATCAAATCTGGACCCTTGTCCCCTTCCCTACCCTCCCACCACACCAGAGCTCATGCATTCTTCCAAACATGTTTTTCATCTTTTTCTCAGTCTCTTCCAAAATTCTCAATGCAGAAGTTGACTGTTTCGAGCAGAAGTTCACCATTTCAGTCAGTTCTTTGACACAGTCTTTTCTGTTGTTGTTGTTGTTGTTGTTGTTGTTGATGTTTTGTTCTTTCCAATTTGCATCATTCCCAAATACTTGGACAAAAGCTCAAGGATCCCTGCACAAGAAATACTTACAACTAGCTAATTGGTGCTAGCATCCACAGATGAGGGATACCATTCATCATTTGTTTTTCTGGGATTGTGTTACTTCACTCGGCATGATATCTTCTAACTCTATCCGTTTACCTGCAAAGTTCATTATGTCATCTTTCTTTACTGCTGCGTAGAACTCCATTGTTTAGATGTACCACATTTTCTCTATCCACTCATTAGTTGAGGGGCACTTGGGTTGGTTCCAGCTCTTTGCTATTGTGAAGAGAGCTGAAATAAACATGGCTGTGCATGTATCTCTGCGGTGGGGTGAGTCTTGGGGGTACATGCCCAGGAATTACCCATGGCTGGGTCGGGTGCCAAGTTCATCCCAAGTCTTCCAAGGGTTCTCCATACTGCTTTCCATAGTGGCTGTATGAGTTTACATTCCCACCAGCAGTGGATGAGTGTTCCCTTTCCCCACAACCTCTCCCCCCCCTTTTTGTTTTACTTTAAATACTTTGTATTTACAAGGAGGGGAGACATAGAAACCTATCTGTAACACATTATGTGATTGAACAAGGTTAGGCATCTAGACCCTCCAGTTGTGTCAGGGCCATATGGGCCCAGACAAGGGCCTGAGTGGGGACGTGTTCATAGACAATTTTAGCCAACATTGCTATCTCTTTCTGTTGTGCCCTTACCCTAGATCAAAGTAACCTGATGCAACTGAGCAAGACCAGAAATACAATTACCCAAAGCAAGAGTTTGAAGGGGTTGCTGAACTAAGAGTCCCATAATGTGCAACATGGCTTCTAATAAGGTTGCATGAATGTCCAATTGAATCTGTAAATTTGTGATGCCCAGCCTAAAACTCAGGGGAGGCGGCAGCAGTGTTGAACCCTTCTGATGTCACCCATGACAGGTTATGGAGGGCTTGGGCTTGAACTATTTGGTTGGAAATCATGACTCCAGCAGTCACAGCTGAGCAGATCAGCTCATTTGGCTCAATGCAGGAGACTTGTAGGCAGGATTTGTAGCCATCTAGAAAGAAATAGTATTTCCCTTCTCAGAGGGCAGGGTTGGTAAAGCAGTTGGTGATATTTACAGGAATGAGAAAGAAGAAACCAAGGGGCAAGCAGGTAGAGAAAACAGTGGCATTGCTGGAATTTGACCTCCCACAGCAGGCTTTAGCTTGCTTATGCTGGAATTTGACCTCCCACAGCAGGCTTTAGCTTGCTTATGCTGAGCTTGCTTACAAGGAAGTTGACTCTGTGAATTGTCACCTCGAGCCTTTTCCAAGAGCTGGGTGCAGACGTGCAGTAAAAGCCACCAGCCTTTCACAAGAGCTGGGTGCGGACATGCAGAAAAAGACACCAGATACTCCAGCCAGATGTCTCAACTCAGTGATCTTGCAAAAACAGACCCTCCTCTGATGCCAGACCCTGTTTCACCCACCCCCTCCCTATTTCTTGCCTTCTGCAAGATAAATACAACGGCTTGTGCTCAATAAAGTAGACTTTGACAACCTTTGCAAAGTCTCGCTCTTCTCTCTCTCGCCCCTATAAACAAAAATAAGGAATCAAAAAAGAAAAAAAGAAAAAAAAACCCACAAAAAAAGGAAAAAAAATGGTACAGGCCTCTTGGTTAAGGAAAGAATGGCCACACACATTGCGGGAGGAGCTGGAGGCTGACCCAGCATTTGTTTTGTTTTTAAAATTATGTTTCAGGTTCTCCTGCTGTAGGAGTAGCTCTTACATAATTAGAATAGGTGTTCTCAGTAATGTACAAACACCTGAGATCCATTCGTTGTCCCTCCGGGTCCCCTCCCAACCATCTGACCCTAACTAGCTGACCCTAACCACCTGTCGCTGACCTGACACTGACCTGACCCTAACTTGACCCTAACCTGACTATTTGTCCCTAACCTGTCCCTGATTTGTCCTTGATTTCTCCCTGACCTGTCCCTAACCATCTGTCCCTGATCATCTTTCTCTCTCTTCTAAAGGCCCAAGGGCTAGAGAAGGTCCAAAGGCCAAAACAGTACACAGGTGCTGCAGTTCTAGAGTGATTTGTTTATCATGATACATTACTAAAGGGACTGTTCAATATATAAAAACACAAAACTGAGCCAGGCGTGGTGGCACACGCCTTTAATCTTAGCACTTGGGAGGCAGAGGCAGGCAGATCTTTGTGAGTTCAAGGCCAGCCTCATCTACAGAGTGAGTTCCAGGACAGCTGGGGCTACAAGGAGACCCTGTCTCGAAAAGACAAAAAAA
>VZQC01014082.1:2913505-2966576 GCA_009823505.1 Rhizomys pruinosus
GGAGGCAAGCAAAGCAAGCCTTCAACACATGAAGAGGATTTGGGATTCACATTGAATACAGGCAAGAGAAACCCATTGCCAGGGACACAAGAAGAAACAACATGGGAAAACACAGGATATTCCACACCAAGCTCTACCAACCCTGTGAAGATTCTACAGTGGAATCCCCTGGGATGGTTCAGGACAAGATATTAGAAGTACAATTGTGACAAATGCTTTAAAGAAGTACAAGATTATAAAAGAGCTCAGATTAAGAAAAGAGAATGATAAACTCAAGAAGGACCTAGAAAGAGAGAATGACAACTCTGGAAGGAAGTGGAAACATTGAAAAGATCCCCTGTGAAAAAAATAAGGAAACCAACCAGCAAAGCAAAGAGGTACACGGAAGAGATTGAGAGCTCCAAAGGAGTGGAAATACTTAAGAAATCAGAAAAGGAAATGAAAAGGAAATCAAACACCCATCCAATCAAGAGGAAAGGAATGGAAAAGCCTCAGAAGCAGAATGGAGGAAGCAGAATAAAAAGATATCAGACCTGGAAGATAACACGAACAACTAAAAACCTCAAGGAAAAATTATTGAAAAGTTAAAAATACACAAAAAGTGGAACAACCAGAAACTGTGGACACTATGAAAAGATCAACCTCTGCATCATTGGAATAGAGGAAAGAGAAAATCCCAAGAGTGGTATTGATTAGATCTTCAACAGAAATAGAAGAAAATTTCCCAAACTAAAAAAGACAAACCAACACAACTACAAGAAGCACATAGATGCCAAACAGACAAGATCAGAAAAGACTCTCGACATCATATCATCATTAAAACATTAGATGCCGAAACCAAAGACAAAATTCTGAAAGCCAAGCGGGTTGGAGAGAGGCCTAGGTTAAGAGCGCCGACCGCTCTTACAGAGGACCCGGGTTCGATCCCCAGCACCCACATGCGGCCGAGAGCCGTCTGAAACTCCCAATTCCAGGAGAAACCCAGTTCCAGGGGAATCCGAACCCTCTTCTGACCTCCGCGGGTATGACAGCCACGGGTTCACAACTTGCATGCAGACAGTACATTCATACACATAAAGAAATAAATTAAATAAAAAAAATTAAAAAAAAAATTCTGAAAGCCACAAGAGAAAAACAAGTTAATTATAAGGGGAAACCTATCATAACTACAACTGACTTCTCAGTGCAAACTATGAAAGCAAGAAGAACGTGGAGCAAACATTCCCGTTGTTAAAGGACAGTAGATGCCAACCCAGGAAAATTTCAATTCTAGTTAAAGGAGAGACATAAATCTTCAATGACACAAACAAGATGAAAGAATACATGTCCAGAAAACCAACCCTTCAGAGAATACTTGAAGCAATTCAAAGGACAGAAGAAAGGAGCAACCATCACCAGTCCACTTAGAAAGAGAAATCAATAAAAGCATAACTGCAGAAGTAGAAACCTAAACCAAAAATGCAAATGGATAATAAGGTGAAAGAAAGCAACACAAACCTATCAGTCATAACCTTAAATATTAATGGACTAAATTCCCAAGTCAAAAGACAGACTGGGAGATTGGATTAGGAAACAGAACCATGGATATGCTGTCTACAAGAAACGCATCTTACCTTCAACAATAGGCACCACCTTAAAATGAAAGGATTGAAAAAATATTCCAAGCAAATGGTACCAAAAAGAAAGCAGGTGTTGCTATTTTAATATTAGACAAAATAGACTTCAAAGTAAAAGAAATCAGAAGAGACAAAGAAGGGCATTACAATTTTATCAAAGGAACAATCCACCAAGAAGATTTGTTTATTTTTAAGGGATTCTACAATATAAGAGCACAGTTGTTTTCAGATGACATTAATGTTGCTCAGTTTGCCATACAGTTAGGTAATTTGTGCTAGCATCCACAGATGAGGGATACCATTTGTCATTTGTTTTTCTAGGACTGTGTTTCTTCACTCAGCATGATATCTTCTAGCTCCATCCACTTACCTGCAAAGTTCATGATGTCATTTTTCTTTACTTCTGCATAGAACTCCATTAATAACACCGTCTTTTAATTTCAACACTCTGGACACAGAGACAGGAGAATTTCTATGGGAGTTTCAGGCCAGCCCACTCTGACATGAAAAGTGCTGGCTCTGATCAATTGTTTCTTGCTAACAGCAAAAATTTTCATTAACAACATAAAATTTTGTTTCAATGTAAATAATTAAAAAACTGTTTTATGTTTTTAAGTATCAAACAAGAAAATGATTTCCTCCCTACAGTCCACCTTAAAAACTGTGCATGTGTGTGAATGCATTTTTTTTGGCCTTTTCAAAACAGGGTCTCCCTGTAGCTCCAGCTGTCCTGGAACTCACTCTGTAGACTTGAACTCACAAAGAACCACCTCCCTCTACATGTTTGTATTTTTTTTTAATTTTTAAAAATTTTTTTAAAAATTTATTTATTATGTGTATGAATGTACTGTCTGCATGTAGGTCTGCACACCCAAGTCATGCAATGCCATGGAGGTCAGAAGAAGGTGTCAGATTCCCCTGGAATTGGCATCAAAGATGGTTCTCAGCCGCCATGTGGGTGCTTGAGATCGAACTTGGGTCCTCTGCAAGAGCAGTCAGTGCTCCTAACCACTAGGCCATCTCTCCAGCCCCCATGTTTGTATTTTAATATCTTATAATTTTCTAGGTTTATGTCTGTTAAAGAGCCAACTATAAACAAGGATGGATAGATTCAACTCATAAAAATATTTCTATAAAAGATATTTTATAGCACTTCGTATTATCAATTTTCAATTTGTTTTATATAATTTTTAGTATACATTTTTATATACTGTTTAAATTCATTAAAGTCTGATTCTGGTTTGGACCTGGCCCTTCCATCCCAGACTCAGGTCTGTTAAGATAATCAAACAGCTTACAGATAAATTAATTTAACCAAGTTTATTGTTGTTTGTCTATATTTTATTTGTCTTTATTAAGGGTAGTTGGTAAAAGTACAGATGTGTAATAAAAATTAAATGTTTTACTGGGTATATACTGCCACCAACTGTTTAAGCTCCTTCAGCACCTGAGACAAAGATCTGGGTACCCTCCAACAGGTTCTCATAATGTTAGAGTGTATTTACATTTTTAGTCTTGAGGATATAATTTACCTTTAAAAAATAGTTACTTTTATTCCAAATATAATTCTAGGATATACTTAAATGTGTTTTATCTGTGAAACATTTAAACACTAGATAAAGGCTCTTTAGAGCAAACAGAGTTTCTTGCCAAGTCTAGATAAAACATCTCCAAACCTTTTAAAAATTGATTATTTAGAACCTACTCCAAAACTTACTACAACATATTAAAGTTTATACTTTAAAATAATGTTTAAAATAACTGTTTCATATTTGTGCATAAATTTCATTTAGTAAAGATTTATATACAGGTAATAAGACAGTCTATACAAGTAGTAAAGGTCTTAAAAGGCTTGTTATAAATAAAGATGAAAGCTATATAAATAAGCATAATTTCTCTAGTTCATAGATCAATCAACTAGTTTAAAAAACAAAATGTACAATTATATACTTTTTGGGGGGGTATATGTGAGACAGGGTCTCCCTGCAGTATCAGCTGGCTTGGAACTCAGTTTGTAGAACAGGCTGATCTTGAACTCACCAAGATCTGCCTGCCTTTGCTTCCCAAGTGATAGGATTAAAGGTGTATGCCACCATGCTTGGAAAAAAAGGAAAACAGATAAACAAACAAAATGTATGTCTGGTCAAGGTTTATTTAAATGGTGCTCAATTTTTGCTGAGATATTTAAAAGTTCAGTAAAAATGTAAATGCCTGAATTAAATAAAATCGGTTAAATTTTTTAATATAAAAATGGTACACACTTTTTTTCAATAGCTAGTATCACTTATAAAATTACAGACCATATCCAGAGAGGAATACATTGTTCTTTTTCTTTTTAATTTTTATTATTTTTTTGTTTGTATGAAAGTACTGTTTGCATGTAGGCTTGTGTATCTGTGTCATGCAATGGCATGGAGGTCAGAAGAGGGCATCAGATTCCCCTGGAACTGGAGTTAAAGATGGTTCTCAGCTGCCATGTGGGTGCTAGGGATTGAACCTGGGTCCTCTGCAAGAGCAGTCTGCGCTCTTAACCACTAGGCTATCTCTCCAGCCCCAGAATACATTGTTCGTATCATGTAAAATGTAATTACTGGTCCTCTGCAAGAGCAACAAGATGTACTCTTAACTGCTGAGCTCTCCTCCAGCCCCCAAAACTATTTCTTTTCTTGTGTTACCTATCCAGACCCAGCAATGATCATAAGAGTTGGTGAGATTAATTTAAGGGTTGAACCTATTATTCATCACAGGGCTTCCTTGAATTTAAAGTGAGCATGCTGCCTCTATCTTCAAAATGCTGGGATTACACCTTATGACACCATTACCAAGTTAAAAAATTTTAAAATCCATAATTCTAGAGAAGCATTTGTCCACTAGTAAACTTAATTTTGTTTTCTTATGTAAAAAAATGTTAACACACTTAAGCTAATTGTATACAAATTGTTATTAATATTTGTTTTACTCATAATTTGTACTAGATTTCCAGTGACAACTTTTGGATTAAATGTACACAAGTGTTCTCTATATTTTTCTGTATTGTATACTATTACCTGTGACATTTCCTTTGTCTAAAAGATAATTTGACCAAGAAAGACTGGGTTTTCCTCCTCCAACCAACAGTATGCAGTCCAATAGGAGACAGTTTAAATTGGCTTAGTGGACTTTTACAACTTGTTTCCTGTGTATGGGTGTGTAGTATAACTGTCTTTTAAAAATTATAGGTCAAAATGTAAAAGTCTAAAAAACCAGAGAGACTGTCCTATTCATGGTGCTAATACAAAAAGGGGGATGCTAATATAGCTCCCTCCAGGATGCAGTTAGACAGAGCAACCTCTAATCTAAGCCTTTTGTCAATTTTTCAATTTTAAAAGGGAAAAATCACAACCCTAATGATCTACTAACTATTGGAAAAGGGTTTGCTTTATATGTTTCTCCAGAGCCATGACCAACTTCGGTGCCTGTGGGTGCCTGTAGGTACATGTGAGATGTTTTTGTCCTTGGACTGTAAAAGATGAACCAGAAGCCACCAGCAAAAGATTGGCCCATCTAAACATCAAAAAATGAATGAGAGAAGTTTGAGGAAAGGCCACTTCTCAGAGAACTCACACACAAGGTGATACATAGGTGTTTCTGCTGGCAATTCTCTGGGTTCAGAATCAATTATTATTTATGCGATTAGGTTTTGTGCTAGAGATCCTATAAAAGAGGATGACTACAGGTGTTAAA
The DNA here is from genome assembly GCA_009823505.1 of Rhizomys pruinosus. NCBI lineage: Eukaryota > Metazoa > Chordata > Mammalia > Rodentia > Spalacidae > Rhizomys > Rhizomys pruinosus. The sequence goes on from VZQC01014082.1 coordinate 2,918,845, forward strand.
GAATTAGCCAAACTAATGGCCCGCATTTGTGCTTTGGTGCAACAACTGAGACAATGCTCCATTGGATATGGTTTATGTTTAATACCTAATGCCAATGTCTGAGTGCTTTACAGAGGTGAAACCAGTTGGAGACACCCCACACACACCTAAAAGAACAAAGATAAAAAGTAAATTAAATAAGGAGGCTTACCAGGGCCAGGTATAATTATGAAATATTTAAAGCTTAATGGTTAAATAAAACATATTAGTGAAGGAGGGATTTTTTTTTTTACCAGTAAGAGAGTTGATTTGTCTGTACATACAAAAGGTATGGTGACATGGACATTTGTACCTGTTCCTTTGGATAATCCCTCTACCTTTAGATTTTGTTTTATGGTCAGGTTAAACATGGATAAAAAGCTTATGGTACCATTTATGGACTACTTTAACAAGGAGCTGTTGGCTATGGGTCCCTAAGAGCCCCCCAAAACAAAGGCTATTTACCTATAATGTTGGGGTGTGCATGAAAGGTAAGACACTACTATTGAAGACATGGTATTAGTGTGAAAAGGATGTTTAGATACCTTGCCATGCAAATAGACAGTTAGTTGATCTTCATGGTGCTAGAGAACACCACAAATATCACCGGAAAAAATGGTCTCATGAGTCAAGCAAGACTCGTCAGCTACACCTCACTTGGCTAGAGATGGAGCAGTTAGTGTCAGCCTGATATTAGTGTACCCCAAAGATTTAATTGGCTATAACTCACTCCTTGGGGGGGGTAGCATGTGGGTGATACCATATGTTTGCACCCTCTAGTGACTAAGAGACATTATAGACCGCAAGAGAAATTTATTGTCACTGCTTGGCACAAAAGCCACAGTTCTTAGATTAAATATCATCTAAACATTTATGCCTGTGCCCATAATGTGACTTGTCATAATAGTTAATGTTTTTTTAAGTACTTCTTGCTATTTATGTTTTATTAATAGAATTAGAAAAGGGACCCCTGGCTGAGTTGCCAACCCATGGAAAATAAAATTTGGACAGACCTGAGAGTCCGATGCATCACTTCAAAGAACAATTGACTGTTTCACTTCTCAACCTCTCTTGCCCCTTTCCCCAAGGCCTAGGGACCACTCACAGAAGAAGGGATCCATCAGAGTATAAGGGCTGAGGAGGTGGGGGTGAATCATTAGATCACAGCAGATACAGGCTGGACTTTGATTTGGTCAGCATAATTGTATGTGCAGCCCTTTCCAGCACATACGATTATGTTTGTGTGATTGTTGCTTGTATTTGCTGGTTGATTTTCTCTATATTAAGTTTTTATTTGGTGATAAATTAGTCTTAGTATTTGTACAGAGCAGTCATGGCCATCTGGACCAGATAAACATAGTTGACCACTTTGTGTAATACTATCTGAACTTGTGGAATCTAATACAAAAACTGGGAGATGTAGGCAAATTTAATTTGAGCTTAGGAATGCATGAACTAACATTCCAGACAGCACCTCACAGAGGCACAGGTGAGAGTCATGGGAGCTCTCTGGCTATGCCCAGAAATTGGGATGTAATGATATAGATGTCTGGGGTTGGACTTGGGAGGTGATGTCACACTGTGTATATATGATCTGTAGCATTTGAATAAAGCACCATTTTGAGGATGCATACCTTACCATGTGTCTGTGTGCTGTGCTTTTCCACACAAAATGCTTTCTGTATGGCCCACTGTGGAAATTAATGGGCCAAACTACAGCTTAACTCTAGTCTTCAAGCCTAGGGAACCCCCAGGCACTTTATGGAATTTTCAGTACAAAAGAGCATGGAGAAGTTAGAGTTTGTGAGCTTTTAGTATTTTTAATAAAACAGCACTGCAGCAGACTAGGATTGATAGGCAGAATCAATCCAGTCCCCACCACAGGCTTTGCTGGTAACACAAAGTCAATATCCATGTATGAGGTTATAAATATACTGAAATAGAGTAGCAAAAGCAACCTGGCCAGTCTCCATAATTCTGTGAGCAGGTTGAGTGAGTGGAACTCCAGACCACAGCAGTTAATAACTTTGATGCCGTCTTCCTCTGCCACAAAAACAAAGGGGTTATCATGTTCTGGGGGAGGGAGGCAGGATTCTCCTACAATGTCTCTCTGTATGTAATGGTACAGTCTGCCCCCCAATTGTTGATACCCTCTTGTTGTGATCTAATAGTAAGTGCAGCACCAAGGTCCCTTCTCCAAATGCCTTCAGTACATGATTTGGAAGAAGGGAGGAATCATCTTCTAGATTTTTTATAATGCTTTTATTGATGTTTTGTGTATTTCAAATATCATTTCTCAGTTCATTTTAGATATATTCCCCTTTCCCTTCCCCCAACCCCACCCCAGATCATGCACTCTGCCATAAGTATCCTGCATCTTTCTCTCAGTCTTTTTTATGTTTAGGAATTCACATTTTCCTCCTTTAATTTTATATTACTCTAAAACATGCATACATACCTTCTCCAAAATTGACATTCTCCAAAATCGACCACATACTGGGACACAAAAGAAATCTCAACAAATACAAAAGTTATGAATACCAGAATAAGCCCAACTAGCTACAAGAATACATGGAGTCTAAACAACATCATCCTGAATAATGTCAGGGAAAAAATAGAGTGAAATAAAAGTATTCACGGAACTGAATGAAAAAGACAATACAACACAACAAAACTTGTGGGATACTTTAGTAGCAGTTTTGAGAGAGAAATTTATAGCCCTAAGTGCCCACATCAAAAAAAAAAAAAACAGAAAGGGAACAAATAAATGATCTAACACTGAAGCTAAAAACACTTGAGAGACAACAAATGAATGCTAAACACAAAATACAGGAAGAAACCACAAAAAATCAGAGCAGAAATCAATGAAATAGAAATCAATGAATTCAAAAGCTGATTCTTTGAAAAGATAAACAAAATAGACAGACCTCTAGCCCAGTTAACCAAAAAAAAAAAAAAGGAGCAACTCCAAATCAATAGTATTCATAACTGTATAGTTTTAAAGTAAGTAATGAACCTGGGTTGTGTTAAGTGACAGTAACTTCAAACTAGATTTAGGATTTTAAGTTTATTTATTTATTTTTCTTAATTTCGTATGAACTTTTGTGCATTTCATGCAACATTTCTTAATCAAATTTAGACCCATTCCCTATTCCATGCCTCCCACCCCACCAGAGCTCCTGCATTCTGCCATATATCTCTTGCATTTTTTTCTCAGTCTTTTTAAAATTTTTCTATGCAGAAGTTTATTGATTTGGGCAGAATTTTACTGTTTCAGACAGTTCTTTAAATAAGTCTTTTTTATTGTTGTTCTTCCCTTTAATTTTATATTACTCCCAAATATGCATGTATACACTCCATACATATACCACAATTAGGGTGTCTAAAAATAAACTATAAGTTAATTCCAAGACATGTTTAGGGATTCACCATTCAACAGGAGAATTGCATGCAGGTAAAAAGAAGTATTACTTTACATTCCTAAATTACATAGAGAGTTGATGTATGTTTAATGTACTTTTTAATAGAAGCATCAGGTATTATATGTACCAAAAAAGAAAAAAAATATTCAGTTTGCCTTACAAATAAGGATTCAGTGCTAGGATCCACAAATGAGGGACATCATATGTTGTTTGCTTTTCTGGGACTGTGTTACTTCACTTAGCATTATGGCTCCTAGTTCCATCCATTTACCTGCAAAGTTCATGATGTCTCCCTTCTGCATACAACACCATTGTGTAGATGTACCACATTTTCTTTATCCACTCATCAGCTGAGGGACACCTGGGTTGCTTCCACCTCTTCACTATTGTGAAAAGAGCTGCAATAAACTGTGCACATATCTCTGCAATAGGATGAGTCATGTGGGTACGTACCCAGGAGTGGTATGACTCTGTCAGGTTCATTTTGAGTCTTTTAAGAGTTCTCCACACTTCTTTCCATAGGGTTTGCATGAATTTGCATTCCCACCAGCAGCGAATGAGTGTTCCCCTTTCCCCACAACCTCTCCAGCATTTGTGTCTTTTGTTTTCTTGATCATAGCCAGTCTTACTTGGGTAAGATGAAATCTTAAATTGGTTTTAATTTGCATTTCCTTAATTATTAGGGATGTTGAACACTTTTTAAGATGCTTCTCAGCTATCTTTACGTCTTCATTTGTGAAGTCTCTGTTCAGCTCTTTACTCTATATTCTGATTGGGTCATTTGTTTTCTTGATCCTTTATGTTTTGAGTAATTTATATATTCTGGATGTTAATAGTCTGTCAGATGTACCACTGGTGAAGCTTTCCTCCCACTCTGTAGGTTTTCACTTCTTTGATAGCTTCTTTCAGTGTACAGAAACTTTTGAGTTTAATGAGGTCCCACTTGTTGATTGTTGACCTAATTTTCTGTGCAGCTGCTATCTCATTTAGAAAGTCTTTTTATACCCCTATATCTTGTGGTTTCTGGCAATGATTTCTTCTATCATTTTCAGAGTTTTGGGTTTCACGTTGAGGTCTTTGATCTATTTGGAGGTGATTTTTGTACAGGGTGAAAGAGGAGTTTAGTTTATTCATCTACAACTGGTGATACAGTTTTGTGAGTACCATTTGCTGAAGATACTGTCTTTCCTCCATAAGTCTTCTTGGCCTTTTTATTGAATATGAGTTGGCTGAAATTGCGTGTGCTCAAGTTTGGATCTCTCAGTTTTGTTCCATTGATCTATGGGTCTGTTTTTGTGCCAAGACCAGGTCGTTTTTATGATTATAGCCCTGTAATATAGTTTGAGGTCTGATATACAAATCCCCCTTGCATTGTTCTTTTTTCTCAGGGTTGCTTTGACTCTCCGGGGTCTTTGTTTTTCCATATGAACTTTAGGATTTTTTTTCTAAGTCTGTGAAGAAGCTCTTGGGGATTTTAATTGGGATTGCATTGTATATTACTTTGGGCAGATGGTCATTTTTACTATATTAATTTTTCCAATCCATGAGCATGGGAGGTCCTTCCATCTTTGGGTGTCTTCTTCAATGTCCTTCTTCAGGAATTTATATTTTTCATTGTAGTGATATTTAGTGTCTTTGGTAAGGTTTGTTCCTAGATATTTTATTTTTTGAGGCTATTGTGAATGGGAATATCTCTTTGTATTCCTTCTCCAATTGCTTTTTTTTTTTTTTTTTTTTTTGTCTTGAGGACAGGGTCTCCCTGTAGTACAAGCTGTCCTGGAACTCACTCTGTAGACCAGGCTGGCCTTGAACTCACAAAGATCCGCCTGCCTCTGCCTCCCAAGTGCTAGGATTAAAGGCGTGCTCCACCATGCCTGGCCTCCAATTGCTTTTTATTGGTAAAAAGAAAGGTTACTTATATTTCTAGGTTAATTTTGTATCCCACCACTTTACTAAAACAGTTAATTAATCATTTCTAGGAGTTTTCTGGTGGAGTTTTTAGCATCCCCTAGGTAAACTATCATGTCATCTGTGAAAAATGATAGTTTGATCTCCTTTTTTCCAATTACTACTCCTCCAATTTCCCTTTCTTGTATTATTGCTCCAGTGAGCATTTCAAGTACTACATTGAAAAAGAGTGGAGATAGGAGGCAGCCTTGCTCAGTTCCTGACTTTAAGAGGAATGCCTCTAATTTTCCCCCTTTCAGAATGTTGGCTGTTGGTTTGTTGTATATGGATTCAATTATATTGAGGAATGTTACCTCCAGTCCAATTCCCTGTAAGACTTTAAACATGACAGCATGTTCAATTTTGTCATAAGCCTTTTCCACATCAATTGAGATGATCATAGGGTTTTTGTTGTTCAGTCAATTTATGTGCTTTATGACATTTACTGATTTATGCATACTGAACCATCCCTGCATCTCTGGCATAACTCTGACTTGGTCATGATGGATGACCTTTTTGATGTGTGCCTGCCAGTATTTTGTTGAGAATTTTTGCATCTATGTTCATTAATGAAATGGGTCTATAGTTTTCTTTTTTGGTTGTATCATTGCCTTGGTCGGGTTTTAGAGTGATGCCGGCTTCATAGAAGGAATTTGGGTGATTTCTCTCTGTTTCTTTTTGGCTAATTTGAGTAATAATGGTTTCAGGTCCTTTTTAAATGTTTTATAGAATTCTGTTGAAAATCCATCTGGACCTGTTTCGGTTTTTTGTGGGGGGAGGTTTTGAATTACTGTTTCAATTACTTTATATGTTATGGGTCTGTTTAAGCTGTCAATCTCTTCTTGGTTAAGCTTTGGTGAATTCCATGATTTCAGTTACCCATCCATTTCTTCTGTGTTTTCAAATTTCGTAGAGTACAGGTTTTTAAAGTATTTTCATATGATTTTCTGGATCTTTTCATTATCTCTTGTTTCCCTTTTCATGTCTAGTTTTATTGATTTGGAGTTGCTCTTTCTTTTTTTAACTGGGCTAGAGGTCTATCTTTTTAATCGTTTCAAAGAATGAGCTCTTGGATTCATTGATTCTTTCTATTGTTTCTATTTCATTGATTTCTGCTCCTATTTTTGTTATTTCATCTTATCTGTTGGGTTTAGTATTCATTTATTGCTGTCTCTCAAGTGTTTTTAGTTGCAGTGTTAGGTCGTTTATTTGTGGTTGGTTTTTGTTGTTGTTTTTATTTTTAATGTAGGCACTTAGGCTATAAATTTCCCTCTTAGGACTGCTTTTAAAGTATCCCATAAGTTTTGGTGTTTTGTATTGTCCTTTTTGTTTAGTTTCAGGAATACTTATATTGCTTTATTTCTCCCCTGACCCATTCATTATTTAAGTGTGTTATTTAGTCTGCATGAGTTCTTATAGATAGTATAGATAGTAGGTCTTCTTCTGGTGTTGATAGTAAGCTTTATTGCACTGTGGTTTGATAGAATGCATGGCATTATTTCAATTTTTTTTGATTTTGTTGAAGTTTTTTCTGTGTCTCAGTATGTGTCTGATTTTGGAGAATGTTCCATGAGGTGCTGAATACAAAGTATATTCCTTGGTGTTTGGGTGGAATATTTAGTAAATATCTGTTAGTTCCATTTGGTGTATTGTATTGTTCAGTTCAGATATCTCTGTATATTCTTCATCCAGTTGACCTGTACAATGATTCATCCATTCTATTACTCAGGTTTTCTCCAGTCCTTTCCTGTTGACTGGATGATTGTTCGATTTCCTTTTTCATGCCAGCCTGAGATTTCTTCAGTATTTCTACTTCCTTCCAGAGTTTGTCATTCTTTTTTTTTTTTTTTTTTTTTTGATACAGGGTCATCCTGTAGCCCCAGGTGTTCTGGGCCTCACTCTGTAGACCAGGCTGGCCTTGAACTCACAGAGATATACGTGCCTCTGCCTCCCAAGTGCTGGGATTAAAGGCATGCGCCACCACACCCAGTGTCATTCTTGCCTTCTAGTTCTTTGATTCATTTTTCTGTGTGTTCTGTTTTGTATTTAATTTTGGACTGATATTTCTTCAGTTCTTCCACTTCCTTCTGGTATTTGTCATTCTCTCCTTCTAGTTGTTTATTAGTTTGTCTGTGTGTGTTCTTTATATTCCTTGATTTCTTTGAGTATGATAGTTCTTTAAAGATCTGTGTCCTGGGTTACCTCCATGGAGGAGTTCTCATTGTAGGAGTCTTCTATAGGAACGGTAGCATTTAGCAGGGATTTATTATTTGGTTTTCCCATGCTATTGTTTTTTTCATTGTGTTTTTGTCATGTGGATTTGTTTTGTTATTTGTGTTCTGTTAAGACACTCAAGTGTTTCTTCCTTGAGTTGAAGGCTGACTTTGTTTTCTTCAGATGCTTTCATTGTCTTCTTATTAGCTATGAAAGGGTGGCTGGTCAGGTATTCTTTTTTGATTTTTGTACTACAGGGACCAGCTAGTTCTTGCCCTTCTAGTCTGGAGCTTCTCCAGAGGCCCAGGATAGGTAAAAATCAGGTTGGCTTGAGCCTCTAACCATGTGATGTGACCCTACTGATTAGCCTGGTCTGGCTATATGCATTTGGCTTGGGGTCCAGGATCAGGGAAGCTTAGCCTAGAGCAAGGGTGTGGCCTAGCTCATGGGTTCTACCTATCTGTACGGGCCTGACTAGACCAGCCTTCTCCACCAGGTGGTCTTGGAGCACCTCCCAGTTCAGCCTGCCTCCAAGGAACTGCCTGGCCCAAGCTTCTCCACTGGGTGGTCTCAGAGCAATACCTGGTTCAGCTTGCCTGGATGGGGCTTGCCTTGGGCTGGGTCCTTCTGCTGGGTAATCTCAGAGCACCACCCCATTCAACTTGCCTTCCTGGGCCTGCCTGGGCTGGGACTCTCCACTGGCTGAAGTCAGAGCACTGCCCAGTTCAGCTTGTCTAAGAGGGGCTGCCTGGGCTGGTCAGCCTAGGCCAGGTCTCTCCACTGGGTGGTCTCAAAACACCACCTGGTTCAGTTTGCCTACCTGGGCTGGGCCTCTGCTGGGGGGGCCTTGAAGTACCCCCTGGTTTAGCTTGTCTGGGCCAGGCCTCTCCACTGGGTGATCTCAGAGCAGTGTCCAGTTCAGCTTGCCTTTGTGTGCCTATCTAGGCTGGGTCTCTACCTTTGGTGGTCACAGAGCTCTGCCTGGTTCAGCTTGTCTGGGCCAAGCCTCTACACTGGGTGGTCTTGGAGCACTGGTCAGTTCAGCTTGCCTAAGCAGGCCTACCTAGGGCAGACCTTCCTGCTGGATCTTAAATTTATTTTTAACATACATAAAAACTATCTAAATGCTAATGGGATATCATGTAACATGAAGCACATGCAAATATTATATAATGAATGTTTAAATCAGCTTGAACATACTTATTTCCTCAAAGATTTGCCATTTATTTAAAAAGTTGGAAACTTTAAAACTCTTTTCTCTTAACTTTTTGAAATCTTTGGAATGTATGTTATCTATAGTTAACAAATTGTGCTATAGCACAGCAGAACTTCCTGCACCAACCCAAGTACAACTGCATCCCTTGATTAGTCTATGTTTCCCCATCCTGCATGAGTCTGTCAGCCATCTGGTAAACACTGTTCTACCATCGTACTTTCCTCCTCTTCCTCTTCCTCTTCCTCTTCCTCTTCCTCTACATCCTCCCCCTCCTCTTCCTCTTCATCCTCCCCCTCCTCTTCCTCCTTGTCTTTCTCCTCCTTCTCTTCCTGCTTCTCCTCCTCCTCCTTCATTTTTTTTGTAGGACTCATCCATTTCAGGCTAGCTTTGATCTTGATATTTATTCAAGGATGACCTTGAACTTCTAATCTTTGCCTGCTGAATACTGGTATTAGAAGTGTGTACAATCATGCCTGGATTTATGCAGTGTTGAAGATCAAACCCAGGACTTTCTGCATACTGGCTGGATAAGCACTCTTTCAACTGAGATACAGTCTCAACCCCTCTATGAGATTAGATTTTGCATATGAGAACATGTAGTAAGTTGTGTTTCTATGACTGAGATTTCATTTAGCACAATGATCTCCAGGTTTATCCACTCTGTTGCAAATTATAGGATTTTATTATTTTTCATCGCATAGATGTAGCATGTTTTTCTGTGTATTCATCAATTGATGATTGATGACTACTGTTTCCATTAGGGGGTGAAAGTTGGATGGTTTGCTGAAAAGGTCTGACTTTCAATGTTGAAGGTTTTCTCCCAACTCTCTAAGATTGTGAACTGGGCTAGTTCTTCAGAAGGGAAGGGAAGAGTCACAGATCCAGTGACCTCTCTAGTTTACATAGAGGGAGGAGCTAAGGGCAAAGCCAATCTCCTGGGTATGATGCTGGCTGGGAATGTGTGCAGGGAACTCTGGGAAGCTACCCACACCATGTTGGAGGAGGGGCCAGGGTCATATAAAAACCAGCCATGTGGGGCTGCCTGGCTCTTTCACCATTTTGCCATTATGGGAGGAGGTCAACAAGTCCGTGCTGTACTCTTGTTGGAAATGTGGGGAAGGGAATCACTGAAAGTGACAATTTTGCTCCCATTCACTTCATAGGCAAGCCTGAGTATACCCAACAATCTCCCCAAAACTAAAACTGAAGAGTGTGTTCCTTTATTTGCCTAGGAAACCATTGGCAGCAGGGGGCATGATGTCACATGCTTGAGTATCTTTCATAGAAATCTTTGCTACAAATTGGCATAGTCTAGGCAGGATTAGGCAAAAGCAAGAGCTCAGGAAGAGTGATGGAATTCTATCCTTTATGGAAGAAGAGGCTGATAACTGAAGTAAAGTTGGAGGAAAATGCAGAAGGAATCCTGGCAGCATATTATTGGCAAGTGTAGCTACTGAGATATGGATTGTATAGTAGTCTTTAAGATGCAGAACTAGAGTGAAGCAGCTGAGGCAGATAGAGTCAATGGGAAAAATTCCCAGCTGGCCATTCACTTCTAAGTAGCATGTTTAATTGACCAATGGGGTCTGCCACATGAATAAGGGGATGTTTTAAAAACCACAAAGGGTCTAGAGCAGACTTTACCAGCCCTGGAAATAGTGGACCAAGGACAGGCCTGGATATTACTCCATGTTATTAAGAATATATCCCAAATAAGGGAGACAACCTGAAAGTGAGATCAAAAATTTAAGAGAGAAATTAGAACAACAAAAAAAGAGAACCTGGCCTCCTCAGTATTGATCTCTGACTTTTCCAGTAAATTTCATAAAGGAGAAAATGGGTTAGAAGTGTCAGCCTGCCACTTTTTGTAGTTAGGAGACCTGGGAGAAAAGTCAGATAATAGTAAAGAGGTAAGTGACTTAGGAAAAGCACCAGATGCCCCTTGGGTTTGACCTTTAATACAAAGAAAGGAAAAATCCATGTTTCAACCTGCTAATGGTGGCCTTAGCAATGCAAGAAACTAAGACAATCAGAGAATACTAAGCACTGGAGTTGTTGGAATAGGGAAAGACTTTCAAACGGGCAATGAAGGAGTCCCTCACCACCTGGCTTGTGAGGCTGTGGAACATGGGGGCATATGGAATTATTTTAAGTGATGCAGAAGCAGAAAAGCTGAGTAACATAACCACCCATCCATCTTTGAGACACAAGCCTGAGACAGCACAAGGGGAATAAATCCCTGATGGATTGGCTAATAAGAACCATTAGAGACATGTAGTTATCCCCAACTAAGATTCTCATAAATATGGGGGTGGGGGATGGAGAATGATAAGAAAGGAGCAAGCACTATTGAGGGAACTAGGTATGAGAAAGGCAATGCATAGTTCCCAATTCACTGGGCCAGATGGGACTGTTTACCAGTGATTTAAGAAAAACTTTGATTGAACAAAGACCTCACAATTGGTATGAAACTTTAATGGCTGTGCTTAGTACCTTGATGGGACAGAGACTTTGTAAAGTAAGAGAGGCTTTCTCAAATCTAGGTGACTTAGACCAACATGTAATATGTCTGTAGCAGAGTGAAGCAGATCAAGGGAGATACAAAAAGGACAAAACCAAAAAGGAAGTCTGCTTGGGTTACTAGAAGCCAGATGTGGCCAGATTTATGTCAAGTGCAAGTTCTAAAAGAAAAAATTGAAAAAAAAAGCCAAATTCTGTGCTAAGGAGCCTCTGGAAGGCTTTAAAACCTGATAAACAGTTCACCAAAAGCATAAAGAGGTTAAAAACTGTTCAGGGGGTGGATAATGAGCACCCCCCATAGGTTAAACAGAGTACATTTCTCTGTTGAGAAAAGTTTTCCTGGGAATGGAAGCAGTTTACCCAGCCAGGGTCTCCCCCAGAAGCCAGATGATATTAATGAAAAGATAGCAGGTGTTGTGACTACAGACAGGAGTCAGGCCCAGGGCCTGCCTGACCCAGTGAACTAGCAAATACAGCAGAGGAGAAAGGAGACTTATTCCTCCTTGGCCCTATGCATGGCTAGGCAGCTTAAACCAGGCCCAATGAGTCTATCAAAGCTAAAAAGTTCAGGGAGGCTGCATGTAAAAACCCCAGGATACCAAAGAAATTTGAGAACATGACTATAGATACTGAAGAGCTAATTGAATTAATGCCTTTTATTTGTGCTACTGTACCCAACATGGATCCTTTTTTATTTATTATTTTTTATGTGTATGAATGTACTGTCTGCATGTAGGTTGGTGCACCCGTGTCCCCGTGCTGTGCAATGCTGTGTAGGTCAGAAGAAGGCATCAGATTCCCTTGGAACTGGACAGTTCTTAGCTACCATGTGGATGCTGGGAATTGAACCCAGGTCCTCTGCAAGAGCAGTCAGTGCTCTTAACTGCTGAGCCATCTCTCCAGCCCCCCAACATGGATCTTTTGATCAGTTGGTACACATAGATAAAATGTTTCCATGTGTTGGACCTGGTTTATATTTGATTTAATATCTAATGTTAATATCTGAGTGTTTTACAGACCTGTTAGAGGGATATCAAGTACACCTGAAGAAACAAATATAAAGAGTAAATTTTCTGAGGGGTACCAGGGCCAGGTATAACTATGGAATCCTTGGGAGCTTTATGTTTGGATAAAACATATTTGTAAGTAAAGACTTTGGTACCAGGGTTGGCTGCTCTGCCTGGAGCTGTTGGGAGCTTTATGTTTGGATAAAACATATTTGTAAATAAAGACTTTGGTACCAGTGAGATTCTTAGAGGCCCCCCAAACAAAGGCTATTGTCTCTAATGTTGGTTGCATACACACAAAAATGGATAATAAGACTGTATTGCTGAAGATATGGCATGATATGTTTGTGAGAAAAAGAGATTATGTTAGAACCTAGCCCTGTCTTAATAGTGGACAGCCACCCTTTATAGTGCTGGAGAGTGCTATGCAGATCACTAGGGAAGAATTGTCCCTGAAGTTCTACTATAAACCTCATGTGTTATACTTTTACATACCAAAGGTGTTAGTGCAATGGTGGCAGCCTGGTATATGTGCACCCAAGAAAAATTCCAATTGCATTTACAGCCTGCTCCCTGGTGGTGGTTGTGGGGGGTATAACACACAATTGATACTGTAAGCCATATTTATCCCTAGTGGTGGGGGATGCTATAGGCCCCAATAAAAGCTATGGACATCCTTTTATTAAAGAGATGTGATGCCCTGACTAAGATACTAGCCAAGCATTTGTGTTTGTGCCCATAGCATGATTTGTTATAATGGTTAATATCTGTTTAGATGTTTGTGATTCTTGCTATTTGTGTTTTATTGGTAGGAATGAAAAGAAACTCTTAAAAATAGCCAACAGTCCCTGGAACACAAAAGATGAACAGACCTGAGAACTTGATTTCTCACTGCATAGAAAAACAAAAAAAAGTAAGAGAAAAAGAAAGCTTCCCACCTCTCCTTCCCACTCCCTCCAAGACTCAGGGAACTTTGTGGAAGAAATACTGTAAAAGTCAGAAGAAGGGGTGTGGTGTAAGGTGGTGGTCCTCTGAAAAGGACTGACTTTTGAGGTTGAAGGTTTTCTCATGCCCAAGAGCTCCCACATCTCTGATTGTGAACTAAGCTAGGAAGGAAGGTGTCACAGATACAGTGACTCCTCTAGTTTATGTAGTGAGGGAGCTAAAGGCAAAGCCAAGCTCCCAGGTCTGATGCTCACTGGAAATGCACTGGAGATCTTTGGGAAGCTGGCACCATGTTGGAGGAGAGGCTAGGGGCATATAAAAGCCAGCCATGTGGGGCAGTCTGTGTTTCTCACCATTTTGCTATCATAGGTGGAGGTCAACAAGTCCATGCTGGACTCTTGAAGGACTTGTGGGTAAGGTAATTGCTGTAAGTGACATTTTGCTCCCATTTTTTTTTTTTTGGAGGCAAGCCTGAGTAAACTTGCTAATCTTCCTGAAACTAAGACTGAAGAGTCTGTTCCTTGATTTTTCTTGGAAACCGTGAGCAGTAGGGTTAGGACGCTATGTGCATGGGTATCTCCCTGGTAGGAATCTCTGCTATGAGGGGTAATTGTGGAGAGAACTGCAATAAAATTGGGAGTTCATATGTCTTTTAGGGATACTGATTTCATTTCTTTTGAATATATACCAAGTAGTAGAGTCACTCAATTATATAATCGTTTTGTTTTTATAACTATTTTTCTGTGGTGATTGTACTCTTATATTCCTTCTTACCACATGCATGACTTTCCTCTTCTGCACAGCCTCACTAACACTTATCTCTAGGCTTTCTGACAATGATCACTCTTATGAGGGTGAAGTGACAACTCATTGTGATTTTGATTTGCATTTCCCTGATTAATGATGGTTAGTTTTTTTATGTACATACTAGCTACATTTGTATGTTTGTTTGAGTGGTGTCTTAATATCTATTATCCATTGGAAATTCTGGCTATTTAATGACTCAGTGGGTAAAGCACCTGCCTTACAAGCATGAGGAGCTAAGTTCAAAATCTCAGAACTCATAAAAACTGAATGTGGCAGCACACTTCTGCAACCCCTGTGCTGCTAAGGTAAAATGGGAGGTAAAGGAAGGAAAATCCCTGGAAGATTAAGGTTGAGATAGCTTGGTGTACACAGTAATAAAGAGAAACCTATCTCAAACAAGGTAGAAGATAAGGACTGACACCAAAGGTTGACCTCCACATGTGTACCATAGGAAGTGCATACCCACATTCCTGTACATGAGCATACATGCGCGCGCGCGCGCGCGCACACACACACACACACACACACACACACACACACACCATTACTTGCTCTAACAGCTCATTCATTTATTCTATTTCTAGGATACCTTAAGTTCTTAATAGTTCCAATGTTGTTCAAAAGTCTAAGTTCAGAATCTGTGAGATTCGGTGTGACCTCTTAGTTGTGAGCCTCTATAATTTTTTTTTCAATATGTATGTTCAACATAATGGCACAAGGTAACATTCTCATTCCAAAAGTGAGGAGCATGGGCAATAAGAGGAGGAACCAATCAGAAATCTGTCAACAGAGATATAATTTATAGAACCTTTATAGAACCATGTCTGGCATCCATGGCAAGAAATGGTATGATGTGAGTGGCATACGAAGTCCCACTTCAGTGGCCTTGCTGCTTGTAGCTCATGTGGCCTGTCTTCTCTGCTGGCTCCACTAATGACCTGCAGCTTTATTCACCATGTATCATACTTCTAGCATCTCTACTGCTGCTTAAGCTTCATCATCAGCCTGTTGTAGCACCCTTTCAAGGACAGCCTGCAGGGATCCTGTTCCTGTACTCATTGCTTGGTTTCCACATGCCTTCCTTTGAAATCTGAATGGAAGCTTCAATGACTGTGTGATGGGTTGATATGGAATGTCAATTGATAGCATCTAGAGCCACCTAGAGACATGTCCCTGGGCCATGCAAGTGAGGAACTATCTTGGCTTCATTGCTTGAGGTTTGAAGACCCATCTTAAAAGTGGGTAGCACCAGTTCTCAGGCCTGGGAAATTACATAAAAGTGAGAAATCCAGCTGAACATAATCATTTACATCTCTTCTTCATGACTACAGATGTGATGGAACCAACTGCTTCAAGCTCTGCTGCCTTGACTTCTATACTATTGTGGACTGACTATACCTCACACTTCGGGCCAAAATAAACACTTCCTTCCTTAAGCTGCTTTGGTCAGGACATTTTTTTTTTTTTTTTTTTTTTTTGAAATAGGGTTTCCCTGCAGCCCCAGGTGTCCTGAAACTCTCTATGTAGACTAGGCTGGCCTTGAACTCACAGAGATCTGCCTGCCTCTGCCTCCCAAGTGCTGGTATTAAAGGCACATGCCACCATGCCTGGCTTGTCAGGACATTTTTATCACAATAACAGAAAAGTAGTATAAATGTCCTGTAATCTTTGTATTCTGCATCCCTGAGAAATTGGTACCACATGAATGAAACCAATGTCTGCTGCTGGCTGTAGTATATTTAGGCCACATGGGACCAAGGTTACAATGACCTCTGGGTTACTGAACCCAGGAAAAATACTTAAGGCCACACTTGAAGTTTAAAGGCTTCTATCCAGTTTTAGATAAATCTGATAAGCAAATTCATCAAACAAGGCCTGAACAATTTTATATGTGAGTAGGATATATGTAGCATGTACCATGAGGACCAGGACTATTGGTCCTGCTAGAACACCGCCCCCACCCAGATCAACTTTGACCATCGGCTCCTGGGAGCTGATTGCAATTCAGCCCAACTTCCGTCAGTCTGGATTCTAAGCTCCCGGCAGAGTTGTCATTGAAGCTTTGCTGCATTTGTTTGGAAAAAGCAGCTAACTACCACAGGCTTAAATGCCCTTGTCCTTGGTGTCCTCTTCCAGTCCTCTTTGTCTCCTCTTCCTGTTTGAAGCATTCATTTTTTTTCAATGTCCTTTCTTCTTGCAATAGCACACTGATATTTCTCTATAGGGTCTGGTCATTTTCATCCACGATTGGGCCTGACCTTCTCTGAGTTTCCCATTTTCTGGAGGGCAGCTGACATGATTCTGGTCTTTTTTTCTTGCCATTTTTCATTTTCTCTTTTAGTGACCAACTCCCAGTTGGCTACAACCCTAGAGGCAATGTCAAGAGGCGGCCTCTGTTCATGCAGCAAACTCTTCCAGTCACTGCAGCTGTGTTGGCCATCGATTGGTTCTCTGGAGGCTCCAGGTTGAAGGGAATGAAATGTTGATAAACATTGCAGAATCTATCATCAAACTTCCTGGGTGTTTCCTTTTCTCCTTGAATGACCTCACTCGAATTAACTTGCCCCCCCACTTCTCTGCAGGTTCTTGCTTGGGACCCTTAAAAGATGGCTTCTTGCATTCAATCAAGGGCTTGAGCCCCCTCTTGGTCGTTGGGATCCCAATTAGGTTATTCATTTGGGAAGGCAGTGTTGGCAAACCATTTTGGATTTAGTGAACCCCAAGTGGCCTGAGTAATGAGTCATGCCCTGGCTGCATGGAGAATGAGCCTCTTTTCTCTGAGTTGAAATGAGTGCCAAGAAGTTGGTGACAGTCATCCCAAGTAGGTTGCTGGATCTGCAGAACAGAATTCACTAGGTTTATCATAGCCCAGGGCTTCTTCGAATTAAGGTGTATATGTTGGCAGCAATTCAGGAGG
Organism: Rhizomys pruinosus; assembly: GCA_009823505.1. Lineage (NCBI taxonomy): Eukaryota > Metazoa > Chordata > Mammalia > Rodentia > Spalacidae > Rhizomys > Rhizomys pruinosus. Next base: position 2,935,858 of record VZQC01014082.1, read on the forward strand.
TCAGTAGTAGTGAAAGGCTGATATATCAGGGTGGAAGCTCCAACCAGGACAGTTACATTTTTGTGGAGGACACCAGGTGCCTGGCCAAATGGACCACAAAGTGGTGAGGTAGCCTGTCAGGAGAAAGCCCCCATGTTTTGGTCAGAGGCACAACATTCAATGGGTTGGGCACAGATGCTCATTGTGAGATGTGAGTAAGGGCAGGTAGAGACTGGAGCATGGGACTGAATCCGCTACAGGGATTTTGAGTTGCACCTGGTTGAAACAGGGCTTTCTGACCCGGGCTTATGGGTGGCAAGTATGGAGGGCATTCAGAGTCCTGTTCATGGTCCTGGTGAATGGTAGGCCTTGGGGTCTTCCACTCAAATGTAGATTTGTGAGCAACCCGGATGGTGGGAGCCAGGGGTCTCTGGAGGACATGATGTCTAAGCCAGTCTGGACAGATGGACAAACCATACCGGTAATATACATATGGGAATTGGTCAAGTGTCCTTGGCTGTTGACACAGACTTCTCAAACTCTTCTAATGGTAGGCAGGTCCAAGGTACCTCCTGGTGGCCAGTTTAAGTTGAAAGAAGGCCACTCAACTTTGTGGAAGGTTCTCAATTTAGAAGGTTTCATATTGATGCCATAATCTCCTACATACCTTACTTTAAAGTTGTTCAACATCATGTGGCAGGCACTTTGGGTCTGACATATGGACTGGAAAGAACCCATTTGAAATTTATATGTGACTAGGATGTATGTAGCATGTGCGCGGACGGGGGCAGAAAGCACTCGTCTCTCCCTCATTCAGATGTCTACCTCACCAGCTGCCTTACAGTGATGTAAGAGGTCGTATGTTAAGGACACACATATAAACCCCATGCTTGGTCTCCTCCCATTATGGGAAGTCAGTGCCTGTTTAGGTGAAATGACCTCATTGGGACTGAAGGTTTGGGCCCTCTCAAATTCCATAGCCATACAGCTGTGGAACCATCATCACTTTCACTCTCATTGATGTGCAGGACAGTTATTTCCTAGTTTTCTATTTCTCTCCCATTCAATTCCTGTTTTACCTAAGCGGGATGAGTATCACCTCAGAATCCCTTTGAGGTTTAATTATGGTCTCCTTTCCTGCCTGGTCAGAGGTCAGTGGTACCTCCGAATCACATTGAGGCTTCAGATGCAATGTTCTGTGGGGGATTGCCCCATGCTGGCTTTTCTCTGTCTACCCCAGGAGGCCCTTACCTGGTCTGGATATCCACCCTGGTTCTGTCTTGCTTCATCTAGTGAAACCTTTGGTCCAGGGTCTTGAAGTCCTCTTTGGTCTCCTGGAAGGAGATCATGTAAACCATTTGGGGGGGGCACAGTTTTCTAGTATAGGGGCCACAGGCAGGCTTCAGGGCCCAGGAAAAGCAGGAACTATGACAATGGGAGCAGTGTGACAGACTCTCACTTGGACCCCCAGAACTGTAGGTATTTCTGGGAGTCAAGAGACCAGTATCCAAGTCAGGTGAAGGAGATGAAAATTATTTATGCCAATTAGCTGACACCTGAATTATTCTGTACTGGCACCAGTCCCAAGCTCAAATTAGTAGGGAATTTAAAGTCAATTCATATGCAGATGTTAAGCAAGCAAGGGGTTTCAGGTACATATACATGGCAGTTAAGGAAGTGGTTACACAATAAGCAAGTAATCACAATAGCGGCAGTTTGGCAAGCAATTATTTCAATGAGGTGTATATGGTAGACAAACTGGGGTCAAGGCAGACAGCTCTTTGCTTTCCTTATTCTTTCCTTATCTCTTCTTATGTCATCTTGGGGGTTTTCCACTGTTCAACGTTCTTCAAAACCACTTAATTGTTTGTAAATTTCCATTGCCACCACAGAACCTTTAGGAAATGGGGCTACCTTGTCCATATAGGGTACTAGGTGGTGGACTTTAGAGGGTTTTAGCTACCTCCAGTATTCCAGTCTAGTTCTCTCTGCCTCCTATCCTCCACTGTAATATGAACAGCCAAATAAGCTCCCAGCATCATGAGTCAAGCCACTTCAGGTGTTATACCACCCGTACCACAGTGGAATGTCTTACTTGAGCCATAAGCCAAAACAAATTTATCTTTTAAGTGGCTTCTGTCAGGCATTTTGTCAGCGAGGAGAAGAGTAAATAATGCCATCATGGTGACTATTTTTAATATGCTACTGGATTTAGTTGTTAATATGTAAAGGATTTTTTTCATCCAGGTGCAGCTTGGATATTGGTGTGTACTTTTCTTTTTCTGAGACCTCGTTTGGTTTGGGGATCAGAGTAATGCTGATCTTATATAACAAGCTTGTAAGAATTCCTTTCTCTTTTATACTTTGGAGTAACTTAAGGAGGAATAGTATGCTCTATAGGATATGTTTGATAGGATTCATTGGTGAAGTAATCAGGTCTTTGATTTTCTTTGATGGGAGACTTAAGATTTATTTTAAACTTTAATTGATATGCATATACATTGTGTGTGTGTGTGTGTGTGTGTGTGTGTATTCACACATGGATACAGGTTCCCTTAGTAAGCAAAGAGAGTGTTGGCTCCTTGGGAGTTGGAGTTAATAGACCTGTGTGCTGGGAACTGACCTGTGATCCTTGGAATGAACAGGGAATTCTCCTAAGTGCAGAGCAATCTCTCCAGCCCCAGTGTGAGGTGGGTTATTACTGATTCAAATGATTAGCTTGTGTTTTCTATTTCTCTATGATTCAGTCTTGGCAATGCATATGTGTCTAGGATTTGTCCATTTCTTTTAGATTATCAAATCCATTGGCACACCATTACCCATAACAGGCATTAACGATCATTTCTCTTTCTCTGCTGTTGGCTGTAATTTTTACCTTTTCATATCCAATTTTACTTATGAGAATGTTTGTTCTCTTTTTCTTAGTATAGCAATGGGTTTATCTTTTTGGTTATTTGAAAGAGTTATCTCTTCATTTCATTGCTCTTTTATGCTTTTTAGTCTACATTTTATTTCTCTCTGCTTTGATTTTTATCTTTTATCTTTTGTATCTTTCTTTCTACTAATTTTGGATTTAGGTTTTAACTTTTTCTAGTTGCTTGAGATTCATTTATTAGTTGATATCTCTCCACTTTTTTTTGTATTTTTTTTTTTTTTTGAGACAGGTTCTCCCTTTAGTCCCAGTTAGCCTGGAGCTCACTCTGTAGACCAGGCTGGCCTTGAACTCACAGAGATCCAACTGCCTCTGCCTCCTGAGTGCCAGGATTAAAGGCATGTGCCACCACGCCCAGCTAATCTCTCCACTTTTTATCTGCAGTGCACATATGCAAATGCATGTTTGCATGTGTGCAATCCCCTGTCTCTGTTTCCTTTACACTAGAATTACAGATAGGCCCTAAGAGGAGAAGAGAAGCACATTGAGGACATTGATTAACAATAAATTTAGTTTGTTCTTTAGTGACTTGAGAGTATAGAAGTCATAGGCCTTAGGAGAAGAGGAGCACATTGAGGACACTGTTTAACTATAAATGTAGTTTGCTGTTTAGTGAGGTGAGGGTATAGGGCTTTTAACATTTTTGCTGTATAATGAAGAAGTTGATGACTATCTAGGGGAGTCATAACATATCCTTTTTCGGTTAGGTTTTCTGTCTGTTAGTTAAGAGAGGCTAGTGGACCAGGAAGTCCCATGTGACAATGGATATGAGCTACAAAGAATGGGTTCATTCTTGGTGAATTTTAGTCCTTAGGGACAAAAAGAGCATTCCTATATGTTCTCCCAATTTATGTTGAAGGAAGGCTGTTTCTTTTTTTTTAAGTTACACTTTTATTAGCTTCTTAATTGAATTTTTGTAAATTCCATACTATATATTTTTACCAGATTTAGATCTCCTCCCCTATGTGCACCCCTTACTACTTCCATCTAATTTCATGTACATTAATATATATTATTTCTCATACAATAATATATATCCATACTACAGAATCAAACTTGCATCCTTAAATGTCCTTTGGTATGGGTTCATTCACTGGAGCCTGATCAACCTACCAAGAGTCTCACCCTTAAATGAGATTGACTCTTCCCTACCCACAGCCATTGGTTGCCAATACTTCTTCAGGTAAGTTTTGGGTTTCTTACCCATTTCCCTATGTCTGTGCTTGGATTTTTATCTCATTTGAGCTTACATGGGACTTGTGCATGCTGTCACCATAGCTGTGAATTCATATGAGTAGTTGTCCAGCTAGAGATCTGCAGTCTACTGCTGTTTCTCTGCTGTGTCTCTGTCCCTTGAATCAATAGCATCTCTTCAGTTACAGATCCATCCTTCAACTTCAACCCCCTTATATTTGTGAATCATTTTTATATTTGCTGTTTCTATATGTTTTTTAATATTTACTTTTTTATTTGTTTATTATTTTTAAGGTATTCACAATATAAGAGCATCCCTTCATTCTTAAAGTCCTAGAGGGAATTGGATTGGAGGGATCATTCCTCAATGTAATCAAAGCCATATACAGGAAACCCACAGCCAATATCATCATAAATGGGGAAAGAACAGAAACATTTCCTTTAAAGATAGGAACTTGACAAGGCTGCCCCCTGTCACCACTCCTCTTCAATATAGTGCTTGAAACCCTTGCTAGGGCAATAAGGCAAGAAAATGAAATTAAAGGAGTTCTAATTGGAAAAGAGGAAGTCAATATATCCCTATTTGCTGATGATTTGATTGTTTACTTAAGGGATGCTGAAAACTCCACCAGAAAACTCCTAGAAATGAGTAACAGCTTCAGCAAAGTGGCAGGATACAAAATTAACCTAAAAAAATCAGTAGCCTTTCTTTACACCAACAACAAGCAACTGAGGAAGGAATTCAAGGAGACATTCCCACAAACAATAGCCTCAAAAACAATAAAATACCTAGCAACAAACCTAACCAAAGACACCAAAGATCTCTGCAACAAAAATTTTAAAACCTTAAAGAAAGAAATTGAAGAAGACATCAGAAGATGGAAAAACCTCCCGTACTCATGGATTGGGAAAATTAATATAGTAAAAATCTCCATTCTACCCAAACTCTTGTATAGATTTAATGCAATCCCAATTAAAATCCCCAAGAGTTTCTTCACAGGCTTGGGAAAAAAGTCCTTAATTTCATTTGGAAAAACAAAAGACCCCAAATAGCCAAAACAACCCTGAGTGAAAAGAGCTACACAGGGGGGATCTACATACAAGACTTCAAACTATACTACAGGGCTATAGTCATAAAAACAGCTTGGTACTGGAACAAAAACAGACCTGTTGACCAATGGAACAAAACTGAAGATCCAAAGTTGAGCACATACAATTTCAGCCATCTCATATTTGACAAGGGGGCCAAGAAACCACAATGGAGAAAAGACAGCATCTTCAGCAAGTGGTGTTGGCAAAACTGGATCACCACTTGTAGAAGAATGAAATTAAACCCCTACCTCTCACCCTGTACAAAAGTCAACTCCAGATGGATTAAAGACCTCAACGTGAAACCCCAAACTCTGAAGGTGATAGAAGAAAAAGTTGGCAGCAGACTACAAGACATAGGCATAGGAAAAGACTTCCTAAATCAGACAGCAGCTGTGCAAGAATTAAGGTCGACAATTGACAAATGGGACCTCATTAAACTCAAAAGCTTCTGTACATCAAAAGAAACAATCAAGGAAGTGAAGAGAAATCCCACAGAGTGGGAGGAAACCTTCACTGCAGAAACATCTGACAAAGCATTGATTTCCAGAATATATAAACTACTCAAAAAACAAAGATAAAAGAAAACAAATGACCCCCTCAATAGAGGGAGCAAAGAGCTGAACAGAAACTTCACAAGTGAGGAATTAGAGATTGCTGAGAAACATCTTAAGAAGTGTTCAACATCATTAATCATTAAGGAAATGCAAATCAAAACCACTTTAAGATATCATCTTACTCCAATAAGACTGGCTAGGATCAAGAAAACAAATGATACTTAGTGCTGGAGAGGTTGTGAGGAAAGGGGAACACTCATCCACTGCTGGTGGGAATGTAAACTTGTACAGCCACTATGGAAAGCAGTGTGGAGAATCCTTGGAAGACTTGGAATGAACTTGCCACCTGACCCCATCATAACACTCCTGGGCATGTACCTACAAGACATCCTACCACAGAGATACATGCACAGCCATGTTTATTGCAGCTCTCTTAACAATAGCAAGGAGCTGGAACCAACCCAAATGCCCCTCAACTGATGAGTGGATAGAGAAAATGTGGTACATCTACACAATGGAGTTCTATGCAGCAGTAAAGATAGATTACATCATGAGCTTTGCAGGTAAATGGCTGGAACTAGAAGATATCATGCTGAGTGAAGTAACACAGTCCCAGAAAAACAAAGGATGAGTGGTATCCCTTATCTGTGGATGCTAGTGCCAATTACCTAGTTGTAAGTATTTCTTGTCCATGGCCCCTTTTGCTTTTGTCCAAGTAGTTGGGAGTGAAGCATATTTGAAACAACAACAACAACAACAACAACAGAAAGGACTGCATCAAAGATCTGACTGAAATGGTGAACTTCTGCTCAAAACAGTCAACTTCTGCATGGAGAATTTTGGGAAAGACTGAGAAAGAGATGAAAAGTATGTTCGGCAGAATGCATGAGCTCTGATGGGCTGGGGGGTAGGGTGGGGGACATGGGTCTAGATTTGATTAGTAACATAGTCTTGTACAAAAAATATGTAATAAAAAAGAACACCAAATAGACAAAATTAGAAAAGAAATTTCCCATGCCATATCATAGCTAAAATGCTAGATGCTCAAAACAAAGACAAAATACTGAAAGCCACAAGAGAAAAACAACAAATTATATATAAGGGGAAATCCATCAGAATTACAGCTGACTTCTCAGTGCAAACTGTGCAAGACAGAAAAACATGGACCAAAGTATTCCCAGGGCTAAATGACTTTAGATGTCAACCCAGATTACTACACCCAGCAAAAATGTCAATTATAGTTGAAGGAGAAAGAAAAATATTTCATGACATAAACAAAATGAAAGAATATATGTAAAAAAAACACTTTAGAAAATACTTGAAGCAATCCAAAGAACAGAGGAAATGAACAACTATCACCAAACAACTAAAAGAGAAACTAATAAAAGCATAACAGCATAAATAAAAACCTGGACCAAGAATGCAAACAAAGAATAAGTTGAAAGGAAGAAAAACACATCTCTCAATAATAACCTTAAATATTAATGGTCTAAACTCCCCAACCAAAACACGTAGACTGGGAGAATGGATTAGGAAACAGAATCCATCTATATGTTGTTTACAAGAAACCAATCTCGCCCTCAAGGACAGACACCCACCCAAAGTGAAAGAGTGGAAAAAAATATTCCAAGCAAATGGTGCCAAAAAGAAAGCAGGTGTTGCTATTTTAATATCAGACAAAATAAGAGTAAAGTCAATCAAAAGAGACAAAGAAGGCCACTACATCCTTACCAAAGGAACAATTAATGAGGAAGATTTCACAATCCTAAATGTTTACGCACCAAACTCAGGTACACCGATCTATATAAACACAATTTTGCAGGTCCTCAAGACACATATTAACTCCACTGACCCCCTTGGATGGATCAACTGGAGAAAAAATAAACAGAGAGACATTGGAACTGAACAATACAGTATGCCAAATGGACCTCATAGACATCTACCGAATATTCCGCCCAAACACCAGAGAATATACTCTCTGCTTAGCACCCCACAGAACATTGCCCAATATTGAACACATACTGGGACACAAAAGAAACCTTAACAAATATAAAAGGATTGAAATTATTTCCAGCATTCTATCGGAACACAGTGCAATAAAGCTACAAGAACACATGGAGACTAAACAACACAATCCTAAATAATAAATGGGTCAGGGAAGAAACAAAGAATGAAATAAAAGTATTCATTGAACTAAATGAAAAATACAATACAACACAACAAAACCTATGGGATAGTTTAAAAGCTGTCCTATCTGGGAAATTTATAGCCGTAAGTGCCCACATTAAAAAAAACAAAACAAAAAACAGAAAGGGAACAAGTAAATGATCTAATATTACAGCTAAAAACACTTGAGAAATGACAACAAATGGACCCTAAACCCAACAGACAGGAAGAAATAACAAAAATCAGAGCAGAAATCAATGAAATGGAAGCAAAGAAAATAATACAAAAAAATCAATGAATCCAAAAGCTGGCTCTTTCAAAAGATAAACAAGATAGACAGACATCTAGCCCAGTTAACCAAAAGAAAGAAAGAGCAGCTCCAACTTAATAGTATTTGTGATGAAAAGGGAAACATCACCACAGATAAAGAAAAGATCCAGACAATCATATGAGAATACTTCAATACCTATACTCTATACTAAGTTTGAAAACCTAAGAGAAATGGATGAATATCTGAAATCCTGGGAACCAACAAAGCTTATCCAATAAGAGATTGCCAGTTTAAACAAACCCATAACATTTGAGGAAATTGAAGACATAATAAAAAACCTCCAAACTAAAAAAAAGCCAAGGCCCAGATGGTTTCACAGCAGAATTCTATCATTTAAAGAGGTCTTACAACCATTACTACTCAAACTACTCAGAAGGACACAAACAGAAGGAAATTTCCCAAACTCCTTCAGTCAAAGACACAATCAAAAAAGAAAACCTTAGACCCATCTCATTAATAAACACAGATGCAAAAATTCTCAACAAAATACTTGGAAATCACATACAGACCCACATCAAGAAGATCATCCATCATGACCAAATTGTATTCATATCAGAGATGCAGGGATGGTTCAGCATACGTAAATCAATAAATATCATAAAACACATAAATGGACTGAAAGACAAAAATCACACAATCATCCTAATTGATGCAGAAAAAGCCTTGGCCAAGATCCAGCACCCCATCATGTTTTAAGTTTTAGAGGGAATTTGACTGAAGGAAACAGTCCTAAATATAATCAAAGCCATTTACAACAAACCACAGGCAACATCATCCTAAATGGAAAAAAACTAGAAGCATTCTCCTTCAAAGTGGGTACCCAGCAAGGCACCCCTTATTGCCACTCCTCTTCAATATAGTGCATGAAACACTTGCTAGGGCGATAAAACATGAAAGGGAAATTAAAGGAGTACTCATTGGAAAAGAAGAAGTCAAACTATTGCTGTTTGCAGATGAGATGATAGTTTACTTGAGGGATCCTAAAAACACTAACAGGATACAAAATCAACCTAGAAAAATCAGTAGCCTTTCTTTACACCAACCACAAGCAACTGGAGAAGGAATATAGGGCCTTCCCACTAAAAAAAAAAAAAAAAACCCACCTGGGGACAAACCTAACTAAAGATACCAAAGATCTCTACAACAAAAATTTTAAACCCCAGAAGGAGATTGAAGATGACATCAAAAGATCGAAAAACCTTCCATGCTCATGGATTGGAAAAATTAATATAGTAAAAATGTCCATTCTACCAAAATTAATATACAGATTCAATATAATCCCAGTTAAAATCCCCATGAATTTCTTCACAGACTTGGAAAAAAATCCTTAAATTTATATGGAAAACAAAAGACCTGGAATAGCTAAAGTGTAACGCTGAGTGAAAAATGCAATACAGGGGGGATCACCTTACTGAACTTCAAGCTATATTGCAGAGCTATAGTCATAAAGTCAGCCAGGTACTGGCCCAAAACAGACCCATTGACCAATGGAACAAAATTGAAGATCCAAACTTGAGCTCATACAATTTCAGCCACCTAGTATCTGATAAAGGGGGAAAAAACTGCTCATGGGAGGAAAGATAACATCTTCAGCAAATAGTGCTGTAAAACTGGATCACCATATGTAGAAGAACAAAATTAATCCCCTACCTCTCACCCCATACAAAAATTAACTCCAAGTGGATCAAAGACCTCATTGAGAAACCCGAAACTCTGAAGGTGATAAAAGAAAAAGTTGGCAGCAACCTACAAGACATAGGCATAGAAAAAGATTTTCTAAATCAGACAGAAGCTGTGCAGGCAATAAGGTTGACATTTGACAAGTGGGACCTCATTAAACTCAAAAGCTTCTGTACAGCAAAAGAAACAATCAGGGAAATGAAGAGAAAACCCACAGAGTAGGAGGAAACCTTCACCACTGATACATCTGACAGTGGATTAACTTTCAGAATATATAAACTACTCAAAAAAAAAAGAAGAAAACAAATGGCTCACGCAAAATATGGGATAAAGAACTGAATAGAGACTTCACCAGTGAGGAGGTAAAGATGCCTGAGAAACATCTTAACAAGTGTTCAACATCATTAATAATTAAGAAAATGCAAATTAAAACCAGTCTAAGATATCATCTCCTCCATAAGACTGGCTAAGATCAAGAAAACATCAAATGCTGGAGAGGTTGTGGGGAAAGGGGAACACTCATCCACTGCTGGTGGAAATGTAAACTAATACAACCACTGTGGAAAGCAGTGTGGAGAACCTTTAAAAAACTCAAAATGAGCCTACCACCTGACCCAGTCATACCATTCCTGGGTATATACCCACAAGACTCATCCTACTGCAAAGATACATGCACATCTATGTTTACTGCAGCTCTTTTCACAATAGTGAAGACGTGGAAGCAATCCAAATGTTCCTCAACTGATGTGTGGATTACCACAATATGGTACATCTACACAATGGAGTTCTATGCAGTGGTAAAGAAAGATGACATCATGAAACTTGGAGGTAAATGGATGGAACTCAAAGTCATTAAGCTAAGTGAAGTAACACAGTCTCCATAAAACAAACAGGGAATGGTTTCTTTCATTTGTGGATGCTAGTATCCAATTTCCCAACTGAAAGGCCACCTGAGCAGCCTTATTGTTATATTTCTTTCTATCTGAAAGCAACTGTGATGTTATAATGTGAGGCTTTTAATGAGCCTTAGAATTAACTTACCACTTTCAGATATGGTAATTAATGTATATGATATTCATATTTTAGAGTAATATAAAATTAAAGGGAAAGTGTGAACTCCTAAACATATATCAGAGTTAACATACAGTTTATTCCTGGAGGACGTAATTCTGGTACATATATGACATTTATATAGGCATATTTTGGAGCAATGCAATAGGGAGGGAACCACAACAACATAAGGACTGGGTCAAAGAACAGACTGATACAGTTAAATTCTGCCCAAAAGAATAAACCTTTGCAAAGGAAAGCTTTAAAAAGGCTGAGAGAAAGATGCAGGATATGTATGGCAGAATGGATGATCTCATGTGGGGTGGGGGGGAAGGTAAAGGGGAATATGTCTAAGTTGAACTGAAAAATGATCACGTCTGAAATACTCAAAACATCAGTAAAAGTATTATAGAAAGAAGACAGAGAGACCCTTAGCCCAACTAATCAAGAAAGGAAATCCAAATCCAGTTAATCAGAGATGTAAGATGAAACATCAGAACAGACATCAAAAAGATCCAGAGCATTATAAGGGAATGGTTTAAAAACCTATACTCTATTAAATTAGACAATCCAAAAGAAATTGATGATTTTCTAAATTCAGTGGACTCACACAAGTTACACAAAGAAGAGATCCACAATGCAATCAAACCCATAACAAATAACTTATCCCTGAATAGGACACCTATATCAAAACTTCACTACCCACAACTCTGGGACCTTTGGAGATAAGAGGATAGAAAGACTGTAAGAGCTAGAAGTAGTGGATAACCACAAGGAAACACAGTTTCCCAGACAGCTAGGAAGTTCTCATATGAACTTATAAACAAAACATATAAGATATGATAAAATGCAAATCAAAAAATTTAAGTACAAGATGTGTGTGGTATTGAGTTAATTCATTACAACAAGATGGATAATGGGTGCAAAGATTTTGGATTTCATCCTGAAAAGAGTGATAAGCCACTCAATGTTTTCCAAGGAGACACTAAGCCGTACTTATTTGAGGACTAGCTACAGTGTGGAAAACTGAGATAGAAAAGCCCAGATACACAATAGGAGGCAGTCACAACAGTCAAGGTGAAAGTGAAATTAACTTCAGAAACAATGCTTTAAATCAGAAAAATGAGAAAAAAAAATGCTGTGACATATTTAGGATACTAAAGACACCTGAAAAGATTCAGAACAGGTTTCCTTCTGCTCAAATGAAAATAATGGACTTAATATGCTATCTCAGCTTTCAGCTTTCACTGTGTCCATACCTGCTCACTTCTTTTTCTTTTCTTTTCTTTTCTTTTCTTTTCTTTTCTTTTTTTTTTTTTTTTTTTTTGGTCTTTTTTGAGACAGGGTCTCTCTGTAGCTCTGGCTGTCTTGGAACTCACTCTGTAGTCCAGGCTGGCCTTGAATGGCCTTGAACTCACAGAGATCCACCTGCCTCTGCCTCCCAAGTGCTAGGATTAAAGGCATGTGCCACCATGCCCAATACCTGCTCACTTCTTAAAGAATTCTGCTACAGGCTGCTGTACTCATCTGAACAGAGAATGAACCAAGAGCCACAGGGAATTAATTTGACAATATATTGAGAGCCTTCAAGAGGATCTTTTACCTATTGACAAAATTGGTCTAGGTATAACATAGAAGAAAGGGATGACATTAACTCAGTTCTCCACAGACTTGTATTTTCCTAAATAGAATTTTAGAATGTATCTTGACCTGTGTATTAGTAAATTTTCTGTTGCTGTGATAAAACACCATGACCAAGGGAACTTATAAAATGAAGAGTTTATTTGAGCTTACAATTGACAGTTCCAGGGAATTAGAGTCCATTGTGGCAGGAATCATGGTGGCCGGGGCTGGAGCAGCAAGCCGATGGTCACATCTCTCAATGAGCACAGGAAGCAGAGAGAGATACTGGAGACCACAGGGCTTGTTAAACTCACTAAGCCCTCCCCCAATGACATACTTCCTTCAGCAGGCCACACCTTCTAAGACCTCCAAGAACAGTGTCACCAACTGGAGACAAAATGTCTGAATACTTAAAGTCTATGGGGGACACTCATTCAAACCACCACAACCTGTTTCCCTGATGTCACCTTTCTAAGTAGTTTTTGTTCTTTTCCCTTTGAAATTCACTATCACACATCTGACAGAGCATTAACATCAAGACTACTCAAAAAACAAAGAAGAAAACAAATGACCTACTCAAAAGATGGAGTAAAGAGCTGAACAGAGACTTCACCAGTGAGGAAGTAAAGATGGCTGAGAAACATCTTAAAATATGTTCAACATCATTAGTAAATAAGGAAATGCAAATTAAAACCACTTTCAGATATCACCTCACCCCTACATGACTGGCTAAGAACAAGAAAACAAAAGACACCAAATGCTGGAAAGGTTGCAGGAAAAGGGGAACACTCATCTGCTGTTGGTGGGAATGTAAACTTGTACAACCATTATGGAAAGCAGTGTGGAGAACCCTTAAAAGAGTCAAAATGAGCTTACCAGCAGACCCAGTCATACCACCCAAAAGAGTCATACCACCACAAAAATACATGCACATCTATGTTTATTGCAGCTCTCTTCACAATAGCGAAGAACTGATATCAACCCAATGCCCCTCAACAGATGAGTGGATGATAAAAATGTGGTACATCTACACAGTGGAGTACTTATTCAGCGGTAAAGAAAGATGACATCATGAACTTTGCAGGTAAATGGATGGAACTCTAAGCCATTATGCTAAGTGAAGTAACACAGTCCCAGAAAAACAAATGCCAAATGTTTACCTCATTTGTGGATGCTAACACCAAATCCCCAGATGAAAGGCAAGCTGAACAACATTATTAATATTATTCTGTTTATCTGAAAGCAACTATGTTGTTATATGGGAATGAAACTTTGTGTGTAGCTTGAAGCCAGAACTTGTAAGAGCTGTCCCAGAAGATCTCCAGTTATCAGATATCTCCATGGGCTTTCAGAGTTATCTGTAGCAGGAATATTCAGGATATTACAATGATTCTTGCTTTGCCCTATCTCTGCAATGTTCCAGGCCCCTTCCCTTGAGTCATTGAGCAAAATGTCACACCTCTAGTTACCTGTTGCACAAACTGGAGCTCTGTAGCCCCCCATTAGACCCAAGGTGGCTCACCCCTCCCTTCTGCCTGCTCCGCACTTCCTTGCCCAGAGCACTGTAGCCTTCAATATATAGACCTCACTGACAGAAAATAAATGGAGTTCCTATTCTCCCCGGTTCTCCACATGTGTGAGTTTGTTCATTTCCACGGATGATCTCCTGTGATTTTTTTCCCCTCCCCCCTTATTGTGGGAGTGAAGCCTAGAGACTGTTGGCCTGCAGGCAGGAGACAAGTCCTAGAGGTGAGCCAAGAAGGGAAGGACAGCGTATGGAACGCAGTCATGCATGACTCAAAGACATTGAACAATGACAACTGGCACCCAGAACGTGCAGCTTGACTTTCCACCAAGGGAAGAAGGAAACAAGGTATTCCTCAGGGTCTTTTTAGACCTTGATTTCCCCCCATGTGAGGGAAACTCAGAGGGTTTTACCATAGAGACAAGGAATACCCCCCTAATCAGGGTAGTCACAACCAGCTGTGGTATATCTCCGTGGAATTTAACTCTTTTCCCATGAGAGATTAATCTTTGAATCTACTTTCAGACTGTCTCCTCTATACAGCCAGCTCGGCACATCTCCATGGAATTCTCCTTCCCAGAGATCAGTCTTTTGAACTGTCTCTTTCCTTAAACACTAGCATTTCCTGTCTCTCTTTATAAGTCTCTGTCCTCTACGCAGCCAGCTTGGCACATCTCCATGGAATTCTCTCTTCCCATGAAATTAGTCTTTTGAATTGTCCCTTTCCCAAACCACTTGCATTTCCTATCTCTCTTCATCATGGGTAACAAACAGACATGCCAAAAAGACCCACAGGCTAAGAAAATAAAAACTCTCCTCAAGAGTCAAGGAGTTAAAATTTCCATGCAGGAAGCTGCCTCCTTTTGGAGAGAGACTTTAACATTGCCCTGTGGATGTCCCCTGCAGATTTATGGAGGTCAGAATCCTGGACGCATGTGGCACAGAATGCTAGACAGCAAGAAAATGATCCGTCATCTTTCACATTCTTGCCACTGCTAGCCACGGTGAGACAATGCTTAGGGCCTTCTCACCAAACCACACCAGGAAAGGAAAACAAAATTAAATCGCAAACCCCCTCCTCCTAAGAATCTGCTAAAATTCCCCTCAAGAACCCCAATAAAATTCCCTTTGAAAGCCCCCAAGCTCCAGACCCAGTAAAAATAGAACAAGACAATCAAAACATCCAAGCTGCTAGCCTTAACCTTTCCCCTAATTATCAGCCACTCACTCTCAAGGGGCTGGGAACACCTTCACCCTCAACCTCTTCCCTCTCTACCACAGAAAAACTGTGCCAGATTCAGGACAACCCAGATCTTCAATTACAGGTGTTCCCTGTTAATTTAGCTCCAACTCGGGGTTGTTTTCTAAACTGGTACCCGTCCCAGGCAAGTGAGTTGAAAGAACTCAGGCAAGCAGTCAGAGAGGATGGTGTCCAGGCACCATGGACAAAGTCCATTCTCCAGAGCTTTTGTGCTTCTCTTAACACTCCCCAGGATGGGAGAGATATATGTAGATCTTCACTTTGAGGTCCCCTATTTTTACAATGGGAAGCACTGTATAGAGACAAATGTCTCCAACAGGTTCGAAGAAATCAAGGGCAACCTAATATAGACTGGGGATACGAACAGCTCTTTGGAGAAGGAGATTTTAGCACAGGGATGCAACAGGCCAGACTGGCCCCAGGGTAATTTGACCAGGTCTGTCTTTGCGCCCTACAGGCCTGTGATCGAATTATACCACCCACTGAATCCCAGGCCAGTTCCTCCTTATTATTTCCTAGGCAAAAACCTGAGGAACCCCTGTCTGACTCTATCTTAAGAACTAAAAGAAGCCTAGAGGGAAAAATCCACAACTCTGCAGCCAGAGAAATACTCCTTAGAAATATTGTTTGGGAGGGAATGAATTTGGAATGCAAGCAAGCATGCCAGGGCTTAAAAGATGACCATTATGACAGATGGATAGTGGCAACTCAGGATGTGGGCACAGCCTCCCACAAAGCTAATTATCTAGCTCAAGCCTTTGTGGCTGCTGTCACCACAAATGAGAAATGTTTTAACTGAGGAGACAGAGGTCATTGGAAAAGACAGTGCCCAAAAGAACCAGTCTCTCCCAGAGGGACTTCTGAATGCCCCCCCATGCATTCTCTGCCTCCAGTGTAAAAAGGGAACCATTGGAGGAAATATTGCTGCTCAAACTATGATAAAGATGGCAAAAAATTGTCACCTTTAAACTCCTAGGTGGACAGCCCCTAGCCCAGAAAAAAAAGGGGGAAAAATAGTCAGTGTCTGCCCTCTGGACAGCACCTATTTCAGAAGGCTCACATCCTGCATTGATGATTAAAACTGGGGGGAGGCCTTTAAAATGTTTGATAGATACAGGGGCAGACAGAACCATTATAAAACAGCAAGAGAACAAGGAGAAATATGGCGATGATGAGGTCGTTCTCCAACTGTAAATTGGAGACAACTATTATAGAGGTAATCTCTTATAAAACTGGTAAAAATGCCTTCTTTAATTGACTAATAGACATAAGAACTGTGAAAAGGATTATACTCTGTTCAGAACCAAATATAATACTAAAGTCCTTGGGCTATGCACTTAGGCAAAGTATATTAATGCAGGAGCTCTGACATCAGCAATGGATTGTTCTACCAGGGGGATGTTGGCCAGGGGATCCAAGGCCCCACAAAAGGTAAGGGCTCCTTGCCCCTAAGTTGGGATACCTGCAGGAGGAGAGGCGATAAGACCCTGCTGCCGAAGACCTGACGTTAACATGGGAGGGATGTATTGAGACCGCACATGCAAGTGTACAGATGGCCTCTGGAATGCCAGAGAGTGTTACCAAAGGCCACTAAACCAATAAAGCAAATACGGGTCTCCCTGAGTCAAGCAAGACTCCACCGTCAGCACCAGCTACACCTCACCTGCCTGGAAATACTGTGCAGCAGAGGCAGCCATGTGCCTGTATATCCCAAATCTAATTGGCTATTGGCTCTCCCCTTGGAGAAATAACCCATGGCTGATGCCACAAGCTTACATCCTCTACAGGTTAGGAGATGTTATAAGCCACAGTAAGACCCTGTCATATTTAACAGGGGGGAAAATTGTAATTCATGGATTAACATATCCAAACATGTGTCTATGCTAAAGTAACCTACCATAACTATTAGTGCTGCTTAAATACCTATATATCTAATTGCTTGTGCTTCATTAGTAGGATCGAAAGGTTACTCCTGGACAAACTGTCAGCCCATGAAAGGAAACAGCCAGAATTGACCAGAGTCCAAGTCAACAGCTCCAGAGAGAGTGGACTGTTTTACTTCTCATCCACCTGTGCCCCTTTTCTAAGCCTAGGGAACAACCTGCGGAAGAGGGGGCGTGGTAGAATGTAAAGGCTCCGATTGGGGTGAATGGTGAAACTACAGCGATGTAGTCTGGACACTCATTTGATCAACTTGATTGAACAAACAACATGTCACCCCCCACTGGATGGTGGGGCTGTGGGGGTTTGGACACAACAGCCTGTAGATTGGTTTTGCACGAAGGATGCTTGTACTCATGGATTATCACTTATAGCTAAAAAAGGAAAAAAAAAAACAACAAAAAAACAGAGAAAGATGCAAGACAGTTATGGCAGAATACATGATCTGGGATGGGGTGGGGGTGGGGGGGAAGGGAAAGGGAAAAATGCCTGATCTGAATTGGAAAATGATGTACGAAATGCACAAAGCATCAATAAAAAAAAAATAAAATAAAACAGCAAGAAATACCCCCTGTCTGGCCCTTGCTTCCAGGACCTAAACTTCTAGGAATAGGAGGGCCCTCACAGTCTTACATAACTAAAAATGTTTACACCTGGGAAGACCCTGTTTGGAAACACGGGCCAGATTCACCCATTATAGCACCCAATAATATCAATCTGCTAAGGCGAGATATTTTGGAGGCTTTGGATGTAGTTATTGCCACTCCAAATGAAAACAAACATGCCCAGACAGACCATTTAACTGGGGGAAAAAACACCTCCATCATCTCAGCAAGAAGCACCCCCAATCCTGAGGGTTGCTAAAGACTATGCTCCCCCTCGTCTGGACGGGAAGTCAGATGATCCAGTCTGGATTGAGCAGTGGCCCTTACCAGGGGAGAAATTACATGCTCTCCAAGACTTAGTCAAGGAGAAATTTTCATTGGGACACATCCATCCATCTCGAAGTCCATGGAACACCCCTGTGTTTGTCATAAAATAAGGAGACCTGCAAGCCATTAACAGAACTATATGGGGGTCACCGCAGAGGGGTCTTCACCTTGCCTCTGCTATCCCAGCTAACACCCCTCTGCTAGCCTTAGATATCAAAGACTATTTCTTTTCAATTCCCCTCCAGGCTGAGGATTGCAAGCTTTTCGCTTTCTCAGTAACTTGCTCTTCCTGTTCTGCTCTAATTAAAACACCTGTGCTGCAGGTTTTGGGAATTAGCCCCAGGGGATTGAAAGCCAATGCACTCTGTCAAACTGACTTTACACACATAACCTCCTTTGGAAAACAAAAGTATGTATTTGTCATCATGGAAACTTATTCCAAATTCATTTTGGCTACTGCCCACATGAGAGAGAAAGCCACGGACCTCACTGCCCACCTACTTTCTACCTTTGCTACCATGGGCATTCCCAGACAGATTAAAATGGACAATGGGTCAGCATTTGCTAGCTCTCACTTTAAATCATTTGGTCAGTTATGGAATATTGCACATCGTACAGGTATTCCTCATAACCCACAGGGATGAGGCATCATATAACAGACCCGTCAGGTCCTAAAAACTCAATTATTAACAAATGTGGGGAAATACCCTACTAACATCCAGCTGGCCATGGCATTGGCAGCTCTAAACCTCTTTAACATTTGTGGGGATTCAAAGTGTCCAGCCATAGTCAAACACTACGTGCTGTTCCTCAAATACTTATCAGATGGAGAGACCCCTTAGACAATCAGTGGAAAGGACCTGATCTACTGTTAACAACTGGGAGGGGCTTTGCTCGCATCTTCCCACAGGATTGTCAGAGACCCGTTTGGATTCTGGCCAGAAATGTCAGATTCATCCCCACCGACCAAAAAGATGACATGCCTGTTGCTATGGAAGAAACTTGACCAACTCCTCGCTTCTGCAAAATCCATGTGTCCTCCCTCTGCACCCCTGTGCTGGATAGCTTTAGTGTCAACTTGACACACCTGGGTTGAGGGAGCCTCAATTGGGGAATTGACTCCATTGGATTGGCCTGTGGCCACATCTGTGGAGTATTGTCTTCATTGTCAATCTGTGTGCGAGGGCCCAGCCCACAATGAGTGATGCCACCCTGGGCAGGTTGTTGTGTACTGTATAAGAAGGCAGGCTGGGCATGAGCGAGGGGAGCAAGCCAGTAAACAGCATTCCTCCATGGCCTGTGCTTCAGCTCCTGCCTCCAGGTTCCTGCCTTGGGCTCCCTAAGTGGTGAACTGTGACCCAGGAGATGTGAGCTGAATAAACCCTTTCCTCCCCAGTTGGTGTCTGTCAGAGTGTTTTGTCACAGCAATGGAAGAGAAACTAGAACAGAAATTGGTACCAGAGAGTGGGCTATTGCTGTGACAGACCTGACCTTGGTGTTTTGGGGAAGGATTATGGAAGCGTTTGGAACTTTGGGCTAGAAAAATCATTGAATGCCTAAAGATCATTGCTGTGGAACTTGGAACAGTTTTTCTGAAAGAGTTGTAGATGATGGAGGCCTGGCTTGTGAAGTTTCAAAGGGAAGCAGAGATCAGGACTGTTTAATCTGTGGGTTCTGGTCAGCTGGGGCTGAACAATTGGCTGTAAGTAACAAGAGACCAGAACCCGAAGTAAAATCTTTGTTGTACCAGGACAATTGATGCTGGTTAGCTGGGGCTGAAAAATCAGCTGTAAGTAACAAGAGACCAGCATCACTGTGGTGAAATCTTCTGGGAAGAATTTCTTCAGGGTCAACACACAGAAGCTACATTCCAGAAGGGGCCCAAGCCTCCATGTCAAGCCAGAAGCAGGACTTGGTAACGTGTAAGTAAGAGTCTCCTATATGGTCCCAGTGTTGAAAGCATAAAGGGGTCACAGAGAGCAGCTGAGGCCTGGCACTGTGAGAGGCCAGGAAAGGCCACTGGTCAGAGTGTGGCCTTGGTTGCAGTGAAGACCCCAGGATTCCAGGGGTCAGGAAGAGAAGCTGAGGTTTTGCATCAGGAGAGGTCAGAAGCAACCTCAGTTTCAGTGGTGACCCCAGCTTTTTGGAGATGCTGGGACAGTGGGATGACCACCAAGAGCAGCAGCAGGTGTGGAATGGAGTCGGCCTGGGCCTGTGAGATGAGCTGTGTGTGCCACAGATGGCAGAGTCAGAGAAGGAGAGCTGCCGAGACCCTTTGGAGCCCAGAAGATTGTGAGTGAGTCCCAGGTGTCCAGCCTTGAGCTACTTGCTGGACTTAGGTTTTGTTTGAGTGTGCCTGATTCTTCCCTTTGAAATAAGACAATACTTGTTTTGGATTTTACAACAGCCCACAGTTAAGAGACTTTTAACGGACTGTGAACTTTTAAGTGTTTGAACATTTTAAGGACAGTGGAGCTTTTTAAGGTTGTACTGTCTTAGATTGTGACTAATGTTAACATCATACTTTGGGGATAAGAACTGGAAAGGTGGTGGTTTAATAGTGATGTGTTTTGTATGTCAAGTTGACAAGGGGTCATTTGTGCTGGATAGCTTTAGTGTCAACTTGACACACCTGGGTTGAGGGAGCCTCAATTGGGGAATTGACTCCATTGGATTGGCCTGTGACCATATCTGTGGAGTATTGTCTTTATTGTCAAGCTGTGTGGGAGGGCTCAGCCCACAATGAGTGGTGACACCCTGAGCAGGTTGTTGTGTACAGTATAAGAAGGCAGGCTGGGCATGAGCCAGGGGAGCAAGCCAGTGAACAGCATTCCTCCATGGCCTGTGCTTCAGCTCCTGCCTCCAGGTTCCTGCCTTGGGCTCCCTAAGTGGTAAACTGTGACCCAGGATATGTGAGCTGAATAAACCTTTCCTCCCCAGTTGGTGTTGGTCAGAGTGTTTTGTCACAGCAATGGAAGAGAAACTAGAACAACCCCTGTCTGCCATCCTTTTGGCTGCTCTCATAATAGTTCAAACTAACTGTCTCTGCCTAGCCCATGAAAAGACCTCTGACCTGGACCCATGTCCGGAGATTCTTTGTCAGAGAAACTTGGAAAGGAAGAATTCAGGTAACTGGAACCAGCAATTGTCCTTTGCAAGGCTGCAGCAAGGCAATCACAATCACTGTGTTTCCCAATTCCACCACTACCTCCCAGGCACCCTTTATCTGCTTCGCCCATCTTAACAAAGAACAGTGTTTGCAGGAAGCTGATACCTATGGTGGCTACAGATTCTGGTCTTGCAGGTTGGAGAGTGTTCGCAGCCCAAGAAGCCTGTTTCAAATCCAAAATAACCAATTTAAAATTAATATACAGGACCCCTGCTGAAGAGCTGGAGTACAGGGAAAAGTCTACTCTTACAGCAATGCCTGGTACCCTGCAGCAGATATCCATATCTCTCGCCAGCTTGTTCTAGCTCCTCAACCCATACTCACTCAATCCCACATTCTGTTACAGGAAGCCAAAATGGAAGGAAAGCTGTGGTCGACTATAACATGGTCCCAGTTCATTGAATATGCCAGAGATCTCCTCAATTACACCACCCACCCTAATATCTCCCAATGTTTTTTCTGTGCATCCCTTACACACCCTCTTTTCACCGTCATTCCTTCTAACACCTCCTTACAGGAATCTGCCCCCATGGAGACAGAGCTGGTGTTTCACAGTGTCTCTCTTTGTCCAACTCACTACACTTCCTATTTGTTTAATGAGAGCTGCAGCAGCCCCAGACCCCAGGTGCCTCCGAAGAACTTCTCTCAACAGGACCCTGTGTGTTAAATCCCCGTTATTTCTCCGGTGAGATGGCACCACATCCCTCTGTGGAAATGCTACTGGTTCTGGAATTTGTTTGCCCATAATTATCACTCCCCAGCTCTTCCTTCATGAGAAGGAGGAAGTCACTTGGTTGCTGTGACAGGACCTGGACCATCAAAAGAGAGAGAGAGATTCATCCCACTTCTCATCAGCCTAGGCATCATTTCCTACAGCAGCGATGGGAACAGTGAGCAGAGCCCTAGTGAGGGTTTACAGCATGGAAGCGGACTTCCAAAACAAGCTTGATGAGGCAATGGTGTCCACAAGAAACAGCCTTGAATTGCTCCAGAGACAGATAACTTCTCCAGCCAAAGTGGTGATGCAGAACCGGCAAGCCCTGGACTTGTTAACTGCAGAAAACAGGGGAACCTGCGTGTTCCTGGGGGAGGAATGCTGTTTTTATTTAAATGAGTCTAGTATTGTCGAGCAAAATGTTAAAACTCTAAAAGACCTCAGGAAAGAACTCCGAGATAGATACTCCCCACAAGTTTCTGTCCCATGGTTTTCCAACCCCCTGACTACCTGATTACTTCCATTACTGGGACCCATTTTCACCCTAGGAGTCCTCCTGACGATTGCACCCTGTGTCCTCCAGTTTATCAAAAACCGAATCAATACACTCACTGAGGTCATGGCCAAGACCATTCTAGTCCAATACCAGGCTGTCCCCAGGGGACTTCCTAGAGGACTTTGACATTACTGCTCCATTTCAATTAAAAAGAAAGGATGGGTTGTGGGACTGAAACTTTGTGTGTGGCTTGAAGCCAGAACTTGTAAGACCTGTCCCGGAAGATCTCCAGTTACCTGATATCTCTGTGGGCTTTCAGAGTTATCTGTAGCAGGAAGATTCAGGATATTACAATGATTCTTGCTTCGCCCTGTCTCTGCAGTATTCCAGGCCCCTTCCCTTGAGGCGCTGAGCAAAATGTCACACCTCTAGTTACCTGTTGCACAAACTGGAGCTCTGTAGCCCCCTGATTAGAACCAAGTTGGCTCACCCCTGCCTTTGACCTGCTCCCCACTTCCTTGCCCAGAACACTGTAGCCTTCAATATATAGACCTCACTGACAGAAAATAAATGGAGTTCCTATTCTCCCCGGCTCTCCACCTGTGTGAGTTCGTTCATTTCCATGGGTGATCTCTTGCAGTTTCCCCTCCCCACTTCTTGTGGGAGCAAAGCCTAGAGACTGTCGGCCTGCAGGCAGGAGACAAGTCCTGGAGCTGAACCAAGAAGAGAAGGACAGTGTGTGGAATGCAGTCACGCATGACTCAAAGACATTGAACAATGACATTGTTATAATGTAAATCTCTTAATGGGCTCTAGAATTGACCCACCACTTACTTTTAGACTCTGTAATTAGTGCATATGGGTGGAAAGTATGTATAAATATTTTAGAGTGATATAAAATTAAAGGAGGAAAATGTGAATTCCTAAACATACAAAAAAAAAAAAAAGACTGAGAGAAAGATGCAGGGCAGTTATGGCAGAGTGCATGATCTGAAGTGGGATGGGGGAATGAAAAGGGGATTATGTCTAAATTGAACTGAAAAATGATGTCTGAAATACACAGAACATCAATAAAAGCACTATATTAAAATTATAATTGCTACAATATATGTGAATAAATTAAAAAAAGAAATTCAATATCACAGATAAATTATGTACAATGTCATTTAGAGAGCCACATGCTGTTGTATATCTACATTTATTTTTCACTCCTTCAACAACTGCAAATAAAACCCTTTCAGAATGCGAAAGAAAAAATAAAAAACAACAACACAAGTATTGCAGGCTTTTGCTGGACCACTTGAGGCACAAGAATATATAAAAAACTAAAAACACAAAGAAGAAAACAAATGACTTATTGACAAGATAGAGTAAAGAGAACTGAACAGAGACTTCATAAGTGAGGAAATAGAGACAGCTGAGAAACATCTTTAAAAGTGACCAACACCGGGGCTGGAGAGATGGCCTAGTGGTTAAGACTGCTCTTACAGAGGACCCGGGTTCGATCCCCAGTACCCACATGGCGGCTGAGAGCCATCTGAAACTCCAATTCCAGGAGAACTCCAGCTCCAGGGGAATCCGATACCCTCTTCTGACCTCCGCAGCGTTGCACGACATGGGTGCACAGATTTGCATGCAGGCAGTACATTCATACACATACAGAAATAAATAAAATTAATAAAAAAAGTGACCAACACCACTAATAGTTAAGGAAATGTAAATTAAAACCACTTTAAGATATCATCTCACTCCAATAAGACTGGCTAGGATCAAGAAAACAAATGATACCAAATGCTGGAGAGGTTGCAGGAAATGGGGAACACTCATCCAGTGCTGGTGGGAATGTAAGATCTTACAACCACTATGGAAAGAAATGTGGAGAACCCTTAAAAGACTCAAAATGAGCTTACCACATATATTAGTGACTTTTCTGTTGCTGTGATAAATCCACCATGACCAAGGGAACTTATAAAAGGAAGAGTTTATTTGAGCTTACAACTGATGGCTCCAGGGAATTAAGTGTCCATCATGGTGGGGAGGCATGGTAGCTGAGGCTGGAGCAGAAAGCCAAGGTTCACATCTTCCAATGAGCAGAGGAAGCCAAGAGAGAGAGAGACACTAGAGACTGCAAGGCTTCTTGAATGCACTAAGCCCACCCCCAGTGACGTACTTCCTCCAACATGACTACACCTTCTAAGATCTCCCAAAACAGCTCATCAACTGAGGACAAAATATTTGAGTACTTGAAACCTATGGGGGACATTCTCATCCAAACCACCTGACCCCCAGTCATACCAATCCTGGGAATATACCCATAAAACTCATCCCACCACAGAGATACATGCACGGCCATGTCTATTGCAGCTCTCTTCACAACAGCAAAGAGCTAGAACCAACCCAAGTGCCCCCAACTGACTAGTGGATAGAGAAAATATGGTATATCTACACAATGGAGTTCTATGCAGTGGTAAAGAAAGATTACATCATGGAATTTGCAGGTAAATGGATAGAACTAGAAGATATTATGTTAAGTGAAGTAAAACAGTCCCAGAAAAACAAATGAAGAATGGTATCTCTCATCTGTGGATGCTAGCACCAAGTAACTAGTTGTAAGGCAAACTGAGCTCTGTTAATGTTATATTCCTTGTGATCTAAAAAAAAAAAAAACAACTGTGCTCTTATATTGTGAACCCCTAGACAGGTTCTAGAATTAACCTACCATTTATTTTCAGACTTTGGAATTTTGGTATATGAGTGGAGGGTATATATGCATATTTTAGAGTAATATAAATCAAAATGTGAATCTGGAAATATGATTTGCAAATAATATACAGTTTGTTTTCAGATGACATAATTTTAGTATATGTGAGACACAAATACACACACACACACATATATATATATTCTTATATATATATTATATATATATATATATGATACATATATATATATATGTGTGTGTGTAATTCAAGTTGGAGGGAACAAAAAAAGAACTGAGATAAAAAACCAGTGAAGTTCTCCACAAAACATTAATCCTCTGCTTTGAAAAAAACTCTGGAAAGACTCAAAAAAGATGCAAGACATTTATGGCAGAATGAATGAACTCTCCTGGGGTGGGGGGGGCGTGGAAAAGGAAATGAGTCTAAATTGGATTGAGAAATGATGTATGATGAATGAAAATGTTTAATAAAAATAAAAATATATTTAAAAAAACACAAGAGTGGAAAAATCAGAAAACATGGGACACTATGAAAAGACCAAACCTCTGCATCATAGAGATAGAGGATGGAGAAGAATCTCAGGACAACAGTACTGATCAGATTTCAACAGAGTAACAGAAGAAAATTTCCCCAAACTGAAAAAAAACAAGCCCATACAAATACAAGATACACATACAATACCAAATACACAAGATCAGAAAAGAAATTCCCCACACCATATTATGCTAGATGCCCAAAACAAAGACAAAATACTGAAGGCTTCAAGAGAAAAAGAAGTCACATATAAAGGGAAACCAATCAGAATTACAACTGACTTTTCAGTGAAAACAATGAAAGCCAGAAGAACGTAGACCAAAATATTCCCATACTAAATGACTACAGATGCCAAGCCAGATTATTATACCCAGCAAAAACGTGGATTATAGTTGAAGGAGAAAGGAAAAAATCTTTCATGACATAAACAAGATGAAAGAATTCTTGTCCAGAAAACCAACCCTTCTGAAAAATACTCTAAGCAATTCAAAGGTTAGAGGAAAGGACTATCCCCAAGCACCTAGAGAGAATAATTAATAAAATAGCAGCAGAAATACAAACCTAGACCAAGAATGCAAACAAAAAATAATGTGAAAGGAAGCAATATACATCTCTCAATTATAACCTTAAATATCAATGGTCAGAACTCCCCAATCAAAAGGTATAGACTAGGAGAATACACTAGGAAAGAGAAACCATCTAACTGCTGTCTACAAGAAAACCATCTCACCTCAAGTATAAGCATCAACTTAAGGTAAAAGGATGGAAAAAGTGCTCCAAATAAATGGCACCAAAATGGAGGAGCTGCTATTCTAATATCATACAAATAGACTTCAAAGTAAAACTAATTAGAAGAAAAAGGGCCAATCCATCCTTATCAATGGAACAATTAACCATGAAGATTTCACAATCATGAATATATATGCACCAAGCTCCAGTGCACCAAACTTTATAAACACAATTCTGTGGGATCTCAAGCCACAGATTAATCCCAGCACACTGATAGTGGGGGATTTCAATACACTGCTGAGCAATTTGAATAAGTCAACTGGACAAAGAATAAACAGGGAGACATCTGAACTGAACAATACAATACACCAAATGGACCTCACACATATCTACTGAATGTTCTGCCAAAACACAAGAGAATACTTTCTACTCAGCAACATACAGAACATTCTCCAAAATTGACCACATACTGGGACACACACACACACACACACACACACACACACACACACATGCAAAATCCTCAGCAAATACAAAAGTATAGAAATAATTTCATCCACTTGTCCCCACCTCCCCAGCCCCAGGATTACAAGTGTGTGCCTGTATGCTTGGATTTTCTGACATGATTTGTGGGAATTGAACACCATTCTTCATGCTTACACAGCAAGCAATTTGTGGAATGAGCAATATCCCCTGCCCCAGCAAACTTGTCTGTTCAGATTGCTCCCTAGGAACTTCCAGTTCTCTTGGACCCTTGAGACTGTCTTGGTCAAGTTCAAGGATGTGTTCCTATCAGAAGAGCAGCAGGCCCCTGATCCTGGCTTATCAGAGGGCTGAGGCTGGAGGATCAGAAGTACATGGTCTTCTGGGGTACAGAACAAGTTTAAGGACATTCTGAGCAACTTAGTGAGACCCTGTCCCAGAATAAAATGTAAAAAGGG
This sequence comes from Rhizomys pruinosus, assembly GCA_009823505.1. Classification (NCBI taxonomy): domain Eukaryota; kingdom Metazoa; phylum Chordata; class Mammalia; order Rodentia; family Spalacidae; genus Rhizomys; species Rhizomys pruinosus. The sequence goes on from VZQC01014082.1 coordinate 2,963,422, forward strand.
GCTGGGAATATAGCTTAGTGAGAGGGTACATGCCTAGGTTTCAGAAAGAGAGAGAGATAGAAATAGAGAGACAAAGATAGAGACAGGAACTAAAAGGAAAAATACTAATCACTTCACTGTGCACAGAATTACATCTAAATTAAATTCTCCAAAAATCACACAATAAAGCCCAAATTCCTGAGTGATGGTGTCTGGAGGTGAGACTTGGGAAATGACCACACAGAGATGACATCACAAAGGGTGGGCCTCACACTGTGATTGGTTTCCATATAGTAAGACACCATTATTCTTGCTTTCTCTCCACACACACACCAAGAATGGTCCTATGAGGTCAACATAAGAAGGCACGTTTCCCGAGTTAGCTGACCAGCCCTGGCAGCTCGCTGATTCTTTCTGGCCCTGTGCTCTCTTACCCATGTTCATTCCCCAAACTTCAGATTGGCCCTCCCAGGAGCCATTTCTCCCAGACAGGGAGGAGAGCAGGCAGAGCCACTGCCCATAGAGCAGCTTTCATGCCTCATTAACATCCCAAACCAAAGGCCAGGTCTCAGCTGACCTCATCCAAAAGAGTCCATGAGCCATGGACAATGCTATTGTCTAAGGAAACCACCACAAGGAATGAGGAAAACCAGAGGCCAGAGCTGTTCATGCCTCCCTCTCCTGTAGCCCTGGAGGAATCAGAGATGATGAAGCTGTCACCACATCCCTAAAGTCCAAAAAATTCCTTGACAATATCATCATGTGTGTGTGTGTGCATTTGTGCATGTGCATACATGTTCAGATGCATACGTGCATCCATGTGTGTGCATTTCCTGGCTGACACCCAAAAGGAACAGTGAGAAGGATACGATTGACTTTCAACAACTGCAATCTCAGCCAGCACTGCTTTCTCTCTCTTTCCACACCATGTGGGCAGCACAGTCATCAGCTGATCCCTCTTGCGTCTTGTTTTTCATCATTTTAATGTGTTTCCTTAAAATTCTTTCAGTAGACTGTGACTTCAGAGAAATCAAGTCTATTAGCTTATATTATTTATTTGTATTTCTGTATAAATTTCTACTGAAATACCTCTATATAAATGAATAATAGTTATTTTAAACATATCACTATAAATTTTATAAAGTGGGTTTATAACTATTATTTTTCTTTCAGTCCTTGGGGGTGGCTTTTCCAGGCCTGGCACAAAATTTTACTGGGCTGGAGAGATGGCCTACCAGTTAACAGCACCAACTGCACTTGCAGATGACCCAGGTTTGATCCCCCACATGGCAGCTGAGAACCGTCTTTAACTGTAGTTTCAGGGGAATCCGACACCCTCTTCTGACCTCCACGGCATTGCACAACACGAGTGCACAAACCTACATGCAGACAGTACATTCATACAGGAGGCAGAGGCAGGTGGATCTCTGTGAATTCAAGGCCAGCCTGGTCTACAGAGTGAAAAAATAAATGAAAAAATTAAGATATTTTACTGGAGCTGCTGAGATAGCCTAGAGGTTAAGAGCACTGACTGCTCTTGCAGAGGACCCAGGTTTGATTCCCAGCACCCACATAGTGGCTGAGAACCGTCTTTAACTCCAGTTCCAGGGGAATCCAACACCCTCTTCTGACCTCCATGGCATTGCATGACATGGGTGCACAAACCTACATGCAGATAATTACATTCATACACGTAAAAACAATAAATAAAATAAAGCCAGGCGTGGTGGCACACTCCTTTAATCCTAGCACTTGGGAGGCAGAGACAGGTGGATCTTTGTGAGTTCAAGGCCAGCCTGGTCTACAGAGCGAGTTCCAGGACAGCTGGGGCTATAGGGAGACCCTGTCTTGAAAAGACAAAAATAAATAAATTAATTAAATAAATTAAATAAAAATAAAATGTTTTACCTCATTGTTAAATTCTCTACAATCCACATTTAACTATACTTTAAATTATATATAAAATTATATCTTAAAACCAATATATTTCCCACAACACTTTAAGAATTTGCTGGAATTTTTGTCTTGGGCATTGAAAGAGTGCAACCAGCAGGTGGTGGCATACACCCACAAAGTAGTTAACTGTTACCACACTGGTACAATTTTATTAGTAATTCTTCATCAAGACAAGCAAATTACACAAATAACTATAGAAGTTTAACTATATTAATAGAGCTGCATCTGAGCTGAAGGGGCCAGTTTCAGTTCAGAGGCTTTTTAGAATTGTACAAATACATATTAACATTTACATAAACCCAATTAAAGATTGTTAACACCAAAAGATATAAACCAGTAGGTTTGTACAGGTTGAATCTGTTAACAGTGATTTATAGTTGACTTTTTAAACACAGGGATTTAGAAAGTTATAAGGATCAAAACAAGTTCTCATACACCCATACACACATGTGTGCACACACACATACATACAAGCATACACATACATATGTACAAAAGAAAAAAAAGGTTGTGAGATCAATCTGTGGGAGGGAAGTTACATTATTGTCTTATACTCAATGAGAGAAAAACCATTTCCACAATTAAGGTTGGGTTTAAATTTCCACAGAAGTTCACCGTCTGTCTCCTGAGCACTGGAAGCAAAGCTGCACCATACCAAAGTAAACTACCATAGTAACTAGCAATGTTTAAATACCTATATATCTAATCACTTGTGCTTCATTAGTAGGATTTAAAGGTTATCCCTGGACAAATGGTCAGCCCATGAAAGGAAACAGCCAGAACTGATCAGAGTTCAAAACGACATCTCCAGACAAAGTAGACTTTTGTGCTTCTCGTCCACCTGTGGCCTGTTTCTAAGCCTAAGGAACAATCTGAGGAAGAGGGGGAGTGGTAGAATGTAAGGGCTGCGATTGGGGTGAACGGCAATATAGTCTGGACACTTATTTGATCAACTTGATTGAACATTCAAGCCCCTCCAGCTGGATCGTGGGAGCCTTGGGCTGTGTGGGCTGGGGCACAACTGCTTGCAAATTGGTTTTATATGAAGGATGCTTGTACTAAAAAAAAAAAAAAAAGGAGCTAGATACTGAAAAGTCCTTAAAGCAGGTTTTCATGCCAGGCCTGAAGAAGGCCAAGAGCTTGGAGGAAGATAGTCATTAAAATCCACTCTGTAAGATTTGCAGTTTAAAAGGGTATACTTAAAAATAACATATATTTAT
>VZQC01014082.1:2991052-3067093 GCA_009823505.1 Rhizomys pruinosus
AAAAAAAAGACACTTCACAAGTGAGGAATTAGAGATGGCTGAGAAACATCTTTAAAAGCGTTCAATGTCGTTAATAATTAAGGAAATGCAAATTAAAACCACTTTAAAATATCATCTTTGTGATGGTTTGAATGATAGTGTCCCCCATAGGCTTTAAGTATTCAGACATTTTGTCTCCAGTTGGTGGCACTGTTCTTGGAGGTCTTAGAAGGTGTGGCCATGCTGGAGGAAGTATGTCACTGAAGGCAGGCCTAGTGAGTTTAACAAGCCTTGCAGTCTCCAGTCGCTCTCTCTGCTTCCTGTGCTCATTGAGAGATGTGACCCCCGGCTTGCTGCTCCAGCCCCGGCCACAATGCTTCCCACCACAATGGACTCTGATTCCTTGGAACAGCCAATTGTATGCTCAAATAAAATCTTCCTTTTATAAGTTCTTTGGTCATGATGTTTTATCACAGCAACAGAAAAGTGACTAATACAATCTTACTCCAATAAGACTGGCAATGATACCAATACCAAGTGCTGGAGAGGTTGTGGGGAAAGGGGAATACTCATCCACTGCTGGTGGGATTGTAAACTGGTACAGCCACTATGGAAAGCAGTGTCAAGAACCCTTGGAAGACTTGGAAAGAACTTGCCACCTGACCCAGCCATAGGATCAAGGAAACAAATGATACCAAGTGCTGGAGAGGTTGTGGGGAAAGGGGAACACTCATCCACTGCCAGTGGGAATGTAAACTGGTACAGCCACTATGGAAAGCAGTGTTGAGAACCCTTGGAACACTTGGAATGAACTTGCCACCTGACCCAGCCATACCACGCCTGCGTATGTACCCACAAGCCTCATCTTACCACAGAGATACATGCACAGCCATGTTTATTGCAGCTCTCTTCACAATATCAAGGAGCTGGAACCAACCCAAGTGCCCTCAACTGACGAGTAGAGAAAATGTGGTACATCTACACAATGGAGTTCTATGCAGCAGTAAAGAAAGATGACATCATGAACTTTGCAGGCAAATGGATGGATCTAGAAGATACTGAGTGAAGTAACACAGTCACAGAAAAACAAACAACGAATGGTGTTCTAGTTTGTCTTCCATTGCTGTGACAAAACACTCTGACCAACACCAACTTGGGGAGGAAAGGGTTTATTCAGCTTACATCTCCTGGGTCACAGTTCATCACTTAGGGAGCCCAAGACAGGAACTCAGGGCAGGAACCTGGATGCAGGAGCTGAAGCACAAGCTATGGAGGAGTGCTGTTCACTGGCTTGCTCTCCTGGCTCATGCCCAGCCTACCTTCTTATACAGTACACAACAACCTGCCCAGAGAGGCACTACTCACTGTGGGCTGGGCCCTCCCACATTGCTCAACAATCAAGACAACACTCCACAGATGTGGCCACAGGTCAATCCACTGGAGCCAATTTTCCAATTGAGGCTCTCTCAACCCAGGTGTGTCAAGTTGACACTAAAGCTATCTAGCACAAATGGTATCCCTCATCTGTGGATGCTAACACCAATTACCTAACTGTATGGCAAACTGAGCAAAGTAAATGTGATCTGAAAAGAAATGTGCTTTTTTTTGTTTTGTTTTGTTTTTCAAGACAGGGTCTCCCTGTAGCCCCAGATGTCCTGGAGCTCACTATGTCAACCAGGCTGGCCTTGAACTCACAGAGATCTGCCCAGCTCTGCCTCCATAGTGCTGGGATTAAGGGTGTGCAACACTGTGCCCAGCTACAACTCTGCTCTTATATTGTAGAATCCCTTAATAAAATAAACAAAAAGAAAAAAAAAAAAGGAAACAGACCAGTGAAGCAAGGAGCTACACGAAGAGAATGACAAGCTCCAAAAGTGGAAATACTAAAGAAATCACAGGATGAAATGAAAAAGGAAATCAAACACTCATCCAATGTATTAGTCACTTTTCTGTTGCTTTGATAAAACACCATGACCAAAGCAACTTATAAAAGGAAGAGTTTATTTGAGCTTACAATTGATGGTTCCAGGGAATTAGAGTCCATTGTGGCAGGAGGCATGGCGGCTGGAGCTGGAGTAGCAAGCCGAGGGTCACATCTCGCAATGAGCACAGGAAGCAGAGAGAGAGTGACTGGTGACCACAAAGCTTGTTAAACTCACTAAGCCTGCCCCCAATAACGTACTTCCTCTAGCATGGCCACACCTTCTAAGACCTCCAAGAACAGTGCCACCAACTGGAGACAAATGTCTGAATACTTAAAGCCTATGGGGGACACTCATTCAAACCACCACACCCAATCAACAGGAAAGAATGGGAAAAAACTTCAGGAACAGATTAGAGGAAATAGAATATCAACACCGGAAGATAAAGTGGAAGAACTAGAACACTCAAGAAAAGAATATGAAAAAGTAAAAAAAAAAAAAATGCAAGAGTGGAACAATCAGGAAATGTGGAACACTATGAAAAGATCAAACCTCAGGATCATAAGGATAGAGGAAGAAGAATTCCAAGACAATGACATTGATCAAATATTCAGCAGAATAATTGAAGAAAATTTTCCCCAAACTGAAAAAAGACAAAAACATACTAATACAAGAAACACATAGAATGCCAAATAGACACGATAAAAAAGAAACTCCTCACACCATATCATAGTTAAAATGCTAGACGCCCCAAACAAAGACAAAATACCTTCAAGCCTCGAGAGAAAAACAGCAAGTTACATATAAGGGGAAATACATCAGAATTGCAGCTGACTTTTCAGTGCAAACTGCAAAAGCCAGAAGAACATGGACCAAAGTATTCCCAGTACTAAACAGCTATAGATGCCAACCCAGATTACTATACCCAGCAAAATATTGATTATAGTTGAAGAAGAAAGAAAAATCTTTCATGACATAAACAAGATGAAAGAATTCATGTCCAGAAAACCAACCCTTCAGAAAATACTCAAAGCTCGGAGGAAATGAGCAACTATCTCCAAGTAGCTAGAGAGAGTAATTAATAACTGTATAATTGGGAAAATACTAACTTAGACCAAGAATGCAAACAGAAAATAAGGTGAAAGGAAGCAAAATACATTTCTCAATAATAACCTTAAATATTAATGGTCTAAACTCCCCAATCAAAAGACAAAGACTGGGATAATGGATTATAAAACAGAATCCATCTATAAGCTAGACAGCTTATAGATGGATTCTGTTTAGGAATCCATCTATAAGCTGTCTAGCTTATAGGAATATAGGAAATATAGGAAATACAGGAATATAGGAAATATAGGAAACACATCTCGCCTTCAAGGATACGCACCAACTTAAGGTGAAAATATGGAAGAAATATTCCAAGCAAATGGCACTAAAAAGCAAGTAGGAGTAGCTATTCTAGTATCAGACAAAATAGACCTCAAAGTAAAACTCATCCAAAGAGACAAAGAGGGCTATTACATCCTTATCAAAAGAGCAATTAACCTTGAAGATTTCACAATCATAAATATATATGCACAAAACTCCAGTGCACCAAACCTTATAAACAATCCTGCAAGACCTTAAGGCACAGATTAATGCCAGCACACTAATAGTAAGGGACTTCAATACCCCACTGAGCCCTTGGATAGGTCAACTGGACAAAGAATAAACAGAGAGACATCTGAACTGAACAATACAATACACCAAATGAACCTCACAGACATCTTTGGAATATTCCACCCAAACACCAGAGAATATATTTCAGCACCCCACAGAACATTCTTCAAAATCAACCACATACTGGGAAACAGAATAAATATCAACAAATACAAAAGGATTGAAATAATTTCATGCATTCTATCAGACCACAGTCCACTAAAGCTCAATATCAACATCAGGATAAGCCCTACTACCTACAAGAACACATGGAGACTAAACAACACACCCCTTAATAATGAATGGGTCAAGGAAGAAATAAAGAAAGAAATAAAAACACTCCTAGAAGTAAACAAAAATGACAATATAACACAACAAAACCTATGGGATACTTTAAAAGCAGTCCCAAGAAGGAAATGTATAGCCCAGGTGCCTACATTAAAAAAAAAAAAAAAAACAGAAAGAGTGCAAATAAACAATCTAACACCGCATCTAAATACATTTGAGAGACAACAACAAATGAAACGTAAACCCAATAGACAGGAAGGAAAAATATCAGATCAGAAATCAATGAAATAGAAACAAAAGAAAAAAATACAAAGAATCAATGAATCCAAAAGTTGGTTCTTCGAAAGGGTAAACAAGATAGACAGACCTCTAGCCCAGTTAACTAAAAGAAAGAAAAAGCAACTCCAAATGAATAGAATTCATGATGAAGGGGGAAACAATACAACAGACTATGAAAAGATCCAAACAATCATGTAAGAATACTTCAAAAAACTATACTAAATTTGAAAGCCTAAGAGAAATGGATGAATATCTGATATCCTGGAAATCAATAAAGCTTAACCAAGAAGAGATTGACAGCTTAAACAGACCCATAATATATGAGGAAATTGAAAATGTAGTTAAAAACCTCCCAGCTAAAAAAAGCCTGGGCCCAGATGGTTTCACAGCAGAATTCTATACAACATTTAAAGGAGACTTACAGCCATCACTACTCAAACTGTTCAGAAGGATACAAACAGAAGGAAATCTCCCAAATTCTTTCTATGAAGCCAGAATCACTCCAATACCAAAACCAGGTAAAGACACAACCAAAAAAGAAAACTATAGACCCTTCTCATTAATAAACACAGATGCAAAAATTTTCAACAAAATACTTGCAAACTGCATACAGACCCATATCAAAAAGATAATGCATCATGATCAAGTTGGATTTATACCAAAGATTCGGGGTTGGTTCAACATACATAAATCAATAAATTTCATAAAACACATAAGTAGAATGAAAGATAGAAACCACATGATCATCTCAATTGATGAAGAAAAAGCCTTTGACAAAATCCAGCATCCCTTCATACTTAAAGTCCTAGAAAGAATTGGACTGGAGGGATCATTCCTCAACATAATCAAAGCTATATATAAGAAACCCACAGCTAACATCATCCTAAATGGAGAAAAGTTAGAAGCATTGCCTTTAAAGGCAGGAACCTGGCAAGGCTGCCCCTTATTGCCTCTCCTCTTTAATATAGTGCTTGAAACACTTGCGAGGGCAATAAGACAAAAAAGGGAAATTAAAGGAGTACTAATTGGAAAAGAGGAAGTCAAGCTATCCCTTTTTGAAGCCAATATGCTAGTTTACCTAAGGAATGCTAAAAACTCCACCACAAAACTTCTAGAAATGATTAAGAGTTTCAGTAAAGTGGCAGGATACAAAATTAACCTAGAAAATCAGTAGCATTTCTTTACACCAACAACAAGGAAATGAAGAAGGAATACAAGGAGAGCTTCCCACTCAAAATAGCCTCAAATACAATAAAATACCTTGGAACAAACCTAACCAAAGACACAAGAGATCTCTACAACAAAAATTTTTAAACCCCTGAAGGAGATTGAAGAAGACATCAGAAGATGGAAAGACCTCCCATGCTCATGGATTGGGAAAATTAATATAATAAAAATGTCCATTCTACCCAAACAAATATACAGACTCAATGCAATCCCAATTAAAATCTCCATGAGTTTCTTCACAGATTTGGAAACAAAAAATTCTTAAATTCATATGGAAAAATAAAAGACCCCAAATTGCCAAAACAACACTGAGTGCAAAGAGCAATTCAGGGGGAATCACTATACCAGACTTCAAACAATATTACAGGGCTATAGTCATAAAAACAGCCTTGTACTGGCACAAAAACAGACCTGTAGACCAATGGAACAAAACTGAAGATCCAAACTTGAGCACACACAATTTCAGCCACCTCCCATTTGGCAAAGGGGCCAAGAAGACTCAATGGAGAAAAGACAGAAGTGTCAGGAAATGATGTTGGCAAAACTCCATCACCACTTATAGAAGAATAAAATTAAACCCCTACCTCTGGCCCTGTACAAAAATCAACTCCAAATGGATTAAATACCTCTGCATGAAACCAGAAACTCTGAAGGTGATAGACGAAAATCATTGGCAGCAGAATACAAGACATAGGGGTAGGAGAAAACTTTCTAAATCAGACAGAAGTTGCACAGGAAATAAGGTCAACAATTGACAAGTGGCACCACATTAAACTCAAAAGCTTCTGTACAGCAAAATAAACAATCAAAGAAGTGAAGAGAAAACCTGTAGATTGGGAGGAAACCTTCACCGCTGTTAAGTCTGACAGAACGTTAACTTCCAGAATATATAAACTACTCAAAAAACAAAGAAGTGAGAAAACAAATGTCTCACTAAAAAGATGTAATTAAAGAGACTTCACAATTAGAAAATAATGATGGCTGAGAAACATCTTAAAAAGTGTTCAACATCACTAATAATTAAGGAAATGCAAGTGAAAACCACTTTAAGATATCATCTCACTCCAAGAAGACTGGCTAGGATCAAGAAAACAAAAGACACCAAATGCTGGAGAGGTTGTAGGGAAAGGGGAACACTCATCCACTGCTGGTGGGAATGCAAACTCCTACAACCATTATGGAAACCAGTGTGTAGAACTCTTAAAATACTCAAAATGAGCCTACCACCTGACTCAATCATACCACTCCTGGGTATATACCCACAAGACTCATCCTACTGCAGATATGCATGCACAGCCATGTTTATTGCAGCTCTTCACAATAGTGAAGAGCTGGAACAAACCCAAATGCCCCTCAACCAAAGAGTGGATAGAGAAAATGTGGTACACCTATGCAATGGAGTTCTATGTAGTGGTAAAGAAAGATGGCATCATGAACTTTGCAGGTAAATGGATGGAACTAGAAGACATTATGCTAAGTGAAGTAACACAGTCCCAGAAAAACAACCAATGAATTGTATTCTTCCTTTGTGGATGCTAGCACCAAGCACCTAGTTGTAAGGCAAACTGAGCAATGTCCATGCTACATTCCTCTTTTATTCTGAAAACAACTGTGTTCTTGCAATGTGAATCCCTTAACAGGCTCTAGAATTAACCTACCACTTATTTTAATATTTTGTAATCTTGGTATGTGGGTGGAGGGTGTGAAAGCATACTTTAGAGTAATATAAATTTAAAAAGGAAAAATAGTGAATCCTGAAATATATGGAAATAACACACAGTTTATTTTCAGAAGACATAATTTTAGTATAGGTGTGACATAAATATATGCATATGTTGAAGCAATACAAATTGGAAGGAACAATAACAACAAAAGAACTGGGACAGGAAAGCGACTGAAACAGTAAGGTTCTCCCAAGAGCAGTGATCTTCTGCTTTGTAAAACTTTACCAAATGCTGGAGAGGTTGTGGGGAAAGGAGAAGACTCATCCACTGCTGGTGGGGATGTAAACTAATACAACCACTGTGGAAAGTAGTGTGGAGATCCCTTAAAAAACTCAAAATGAGCCTAACACCTGACCCAGTCATACCACTCCTGGGTATATACCCACAAGACTCATCCTACTTCAAAGATACATGCACATCTATGTTTATTGCAGCTCTCTTCACAATAGCAAGAAGTTAGAAGCAACCCAGGTGCCCCTCCACTGACGAGTGGATGACAAAAATGTGGTACATCTACACAATGGAGTTCTATGCAGCAGAAAAGGATGATGACATCATGAACTTTGCAGGTAAATGGATGGAACTAGAAGCCATCATGCTAAGTGAAGTAACACAGTCCCAAAGAAACAAAAGGGGAATGGTTTCCCTCATTTGTGGATGCTAGCACCAAATCCTTCAATCGAAATACAAGCTGAGCAGTGTTATTGTTATATCTCTTTCTATCTGAAAACAACTGTGATGTTATAAGGTGAATCTCTTAATGAGCCCTAGAGTTAACTTACCACATACTTTCAGACATGGTAATTAATGTATATCGGTGAAAGGTTTATATGTATACTTTAGATTAATATAAAATTAAAGGGAAAATATAAACTTCTAAACATATATGAGAGTTAACATGTAGTTCACTCCTGGAGGACATAACTCTGGTACATGTATGACATTTATATAGGCATATTTTGGAGCAATACAACGGGGAGGGAACCACAATAATGTAAGGACTGGGTCAAAGAACAGGCTGATATAGTTAATTAAATTCTGCCCCAAACAATGGACCTTTACAGAGAAAAACTTTTAAAAGACTGAGAGAAAGATGCAGGACATGTATGGCAGAATGCATGATCTGGGGTGGGGTGGGAGAAAGGGAAAGAGGAATGTGTCTAAATTGAACTGAAAAATGATGTCTGAAATACACAAAAATATCAATAAAAGTATTATTAAAAAGACAGAGAAAGATGCAGGGCAGGTATGGCAGAATTCATGAAGTTGGGTAGGGTTGGGGGAATGGAAATGGAAATGAGTCTAAATTGGACTGAGAAATGATGTGTGAAATACAGAAAACTTCAATAAAAAAAAAAATAAAGGCATGTACCACTACACCCAGCTTAATATTATCTTGGTTTTCCAAATTATTTGGGTTTTGCTTTGTGGTCTGGGCCTATGGATTTTTGTTGTTATTGTTTAGGTTGTGTGTCTGATATGAAATTCTAGCCTTCCTTTGTTTAGCTGAAGTTTGGTTTTATTTACATTGTTGAGGTAGCCTTGTTGCTTTCTTATGGGATATGAATAGTTTGTCTGTGTTTCAGGGCCTCACTATTGATTTTTTTATTAACAGATGATACCTAGGTGGCTAGTCAAGAGCTCTCCAGCAGGGCAAATGGGCCTAGGCCCGAACTGAGACCGTAGCAGGGCTCTGGAAGGAGACAGTGTGAGAAGGGCCTAACTATATAACTAGAGTAGACGAATTCAGAGAATGCAGCTGGTCTGGGTGCAGGGGAATCACGACCCAGTGGGCAGAATCTAGCTTTGAGGCTAGTGTGGAGGTTTCAGGCAGGACGAGCAGGGAGGTTCCTAGGCCCAAGGTGGTTATGGGAACACTGTGCAGAGGGTATAACTAGCAAAGAAGAGTTGATGTGAGCCCCGGAGCAGAAAAAAAAAACCATAGCTGGTTGGGATTCAGGGACTCAAGACGCAGTGGGAGGGTCTCTCTTCTTAATTTTAAAAATTGTTCAGTTTGAAAACATTTGTTTTTGTTAAACTCTGTAAATTTCTTTTAACGTTTAAAATCTGAGCACTTGTCCATTTATCTAACATCTTACTTTGAGTCCAAGGTGAAGTTACAACTTCTTGATGTTTGCTGGGTGTGTGACACCATTTGGACACTTAAAAATCAAGATTTATTCTAGTCCCTGATCTGGCTAAACTTATTTTCTCTAGGCCAGCAGTCACTTCCACTATGTCAACACCAGATGGAGCCCATGTCCAACTTTGCTAGGCGTCTGCTGTAGTGTGCAGTCACTCGGCACTAAAAGACTTGTTCCAAATGCACTTTGGGTGTGATGTTCTGAAAGAGCCAGGAAGACAAAAAGTGACTAGTCTGCCCCCCAGAGCCTCAGGCCAGCATGAGTCTGGGTACCTGTGCTGGATAGCTTTAGTGTCAACTTGACACACCTGGGTTGAGGGAGGCTCAATTGGGGAATTGGCTCCATTGGATTGGCCCAGTGGCCACATCTGTGGAGTATTGTCTTGATGGTTGAGCAGTGTGGGAGGGCCCAGCCCACAATGAGTGATGCCACCCTGGGCAAGTTGTTGTGTACAGTATAAGAAGGCGGGCTGGGCATGAGCCAGAGGAGCAAGCCAGTGAACACCATTCCTCCATGGCCTGTGCTTCAGCTCCTGCCTCCAAGTTCCTGCTCTGAATTCCTGCCTTGGCCTCCCTAAGTGATGAACTGTGACTCAGGAGATGTAAACTGAATAAACCCTTTCCTCCCCAAGTTGGTGTCAGTCAGAGTGTTTTGTCACAGCAATGGAAGACAAACTAGAACAGAAATTGGTACCAGAAGAGTGGGGTATTGTTGTGACAGACCTGACCTTGGTGTTTGGGGGAAAGATTGTGGAGGCATTTGGAACTTTGGGCTGGGAAGATCATTGAATGCCTAAAGATTGTTGCTATGGAGCTTGGAGCAGTTTCACTGAAGGATTTGTAGAAAATGGAGGCCTGGCTTGTGAAGTTTCTAGTTTCAAAGGAAAGCAGAGATCATCAGGACTATTTAATCTGTGGGTTCTGGTCAGCTGGGGCTGAAGAATCAGCTGCAAGTAAGAAGAGACCAGAACCTGAAAGGAAATCTTTGTTGTACTGGGACAATTGATGCTGGTTAGCTGGGGCTGAAAAATCAGCTGTAAGTAACAAGAGACCAGCATCACTGTGGTGAAATCTTCTGGGAAGAATTTCTTCAGGGTCAGCACACAGAAGCTGTGTTCCAGAAGGGGCCTGAGCCTCCATCTCAAGCCAGAAGCAGGACTTGGTAGTGTGTAAGAGTCTCCTATATGGTTCTGGTGTTGAAATTTGAGGGGGTCACAGAGAGCAGCCGAGGCTTGGCACTGTGAGAGGTCAGGAAAGACCATTGGTGGAAGTGCACCTCAGTTGCAGTGAAGACCCCAGGATTGCAGGGGTCATGGAGAGAAGCTGAGGCTTTGCACCAGGAGAGGTCAGAAGAGACCATTGGTGAAGGTGCTGCCTCAGTTTCAGTGGCGACCCCAGCTTTTTTGAGATGCCAGGACCATGGGATGACCACCAAGAGCAGCAGCAGGTGTGGAATGGAGTTGGCCTGGGCCTTCAAGATGAGCTGTGTGTGCCACGGACAGCAGAGTTGGAGAGGGGAGCCGCCGAAACACTTTGGAACCCAGAAGATCGTGAGTGAATCCCAGGTGTCCAGCCTTGAGCTACTTGCTGGACTTAGGTTTTGTTTGAGTGTGCCTGATTCTTCCCTTTGAAATAAGACAGTACTTGTTTTGGATTTTACAGCAGCCCACAATTAAGAGACTTTTAATAGACTGAACTTTTAAGCATTTGGACATTTTAAGGACTGTGGGGCTTTTAAGGTTGTACTGTCTTAGGTTGTGATTAACATCATACTTTGGGGATAAGAACTGGAAATGTGGTGGTTTAATAGTGATGTGTGTTGCATGTCAAGTTGAAAAGGGGTCACTTGTGCTGGATAGCTTTAGTGTCAACTTGAGGGTTGAGGGAGTCTCAATTGGGGAATGGGCTCCATTGGACTGGCCTGTGGCCATGTCTGTGGAGTATCTTAGGGATAGTTCCTCATTTCTTCTGTTCTTTGGATTGCTTCAAGGATTTTCTGAAGTGTTGGATTCTTAGACATGTATTCTTTCATCTTGTTCATGTCATGAAAGATTTTTCTTTCTCCTTCAACTATAATTGACATTTTTGCTGGGTATAGTAGTCTGGGTTGGCATCTAAAGTCATTTAGCACTGGCAATACTTTGGTCCACGTTCTTCTGGATTTCATAGTTTGCACTGAGAAGACTGCTGTAGTTCTGATGGGTTTCCCCTTATATGTAACTTGTTGTTTTTCTTTTGTGGCTTTCAGTATTTTGTCTTTGTTTTGAGCACTAGTGTTTTAACAATTATATGACATGGGGAATTTCTTTTCTGGTCCTGTTTATTTGGTGTTCTATGTGCTTCTTGTATTTGTATGGGTTTGTCTTTTTTCAGTTTGGGGAATTTTTCTTCTATTATTCTGTTGAAGATCTGGTCAAAAGTGTTGTGTTGGGATTATTCTCCTTCCTCTATCCCTATGATGTGGAGGTTTGGTCTTTTCATAGTGTCCCACATTTCCTGGTTGTTCCACTCTTGTGTTTTTTTTAAATTTTTCATAATCTTTACTTGAGCATTCTAGTTGGTTCATGCTACCCTCAGGTCTGATATTCTTTTTTCTGCTTCTTCCATTCTGCTTCTGGTGCTTTTTCCCATCCTTTCCTGTTGATTGGATGAATGTTCAATTTCCTTTTTCATTTCATCCTGTGATTTCTTTATTATTTCCACTTCCTTCTGGAGCCTATCATTCTCATCTTGTAGCTACATGGTTTGTTGGTTATTTTCTTTTTTTATTTCAGCATGGGATCTTTTCAGCATTTCCACTTCCTTCCAGAGTTTGTCATTTTCTCCCTTTAGTTCTTTCCAACGTTTGTCATTATCTCTTTCTAGGTCCTTCTTGAGTTTTTCATTCTCCCCCCTTAGTTCTCTAATTTCTTTGAATATGTCTACAAATGTTCTTCTAAGGTCCATGTCTTGGTTTCCTTCCAAGGACATCTCATTGTAGGAATCTTCTGTAGGGTTGGTTGAGTTCAGTGTGGATTTTTTATGAGCTTTTATCGTGTTGTTTTTTCTTCGTATCTTTGGCATGTAGATTTGTTTGTTTATTTGTTTCTTTGGATTCTGGTGCCTCGATGTTGGCTGCACAGACTGTAATCATTAATACTGCACCTGCTAGATCCTCTGTGCCACAACTCCACCAGATCAAGTGTGTGTGTGTGGGTTCTGTTGCTACTTTGGCCCACCTGCTGGTACCCTGTTGTCCAAGCCTCCAAGGTGGGGGTAATGGGGGCATAAAGCACCAAGGCAGGTGGGGCTCACCTGGGCGCACATTGGTGTTGTGCTGGCTGCAGGCGTACTCCACTCACACCACGCACTGGGTGCATGCTGGTGTTATACTGTCTGCAGGTCTGACTCCGCCCATGCCACCTGCTGGAACGCGAAGGTTGGACAGTTCTGGGTGATGCCAAGCCTCCACGGGGAGGAATGGTGCACAAATCACCAGGGCAGTGGGGCTCACCTGGGCACACGCTGGTGTTGTGCTGTCTTGCGTCTCCATTTTGGTATTCTTATATGTACACTTTGAGCTTTGTTCCTCTTTATAATTCAAAATATCTACAGAACTGTGGTCTCATTCTGTTGTCACTTTTTACATTGATTTTTTCTCTTTTGGGTCCTTTTTCCTCTTTTGAAGTATTTATCATCATTTTTTATAAAATATCAGATGTACTCTTCTCTGAATAATTGATAGAACAACTAGGTCAAAAGTCAGTACAATATAGATTTTAGTAACATCATCAACTATCCAGATTTGATGGATAGTTTAGTAAAACTATAGCCAACAAAAGCAGACTATGTATACTTTTCAAATGCCCATGGATCATATACTAAGAAAAATCCTATTCTGAATCATAAAACAAACCTTAATAAATAGAGAATTATTGAAAGTGCAAAAGGTATGCTCTGTAACCACAGCAGAATTAAACCAGAGTCCATTGAGGGGTGAGTAGAAAAATCTTAGACATCCAGAACAACAACAAAAATTAAACAGTATACGTATAAACTATTCATCGGTCAAAACATAAATCTGAAAGAAAACAAAATTAAGAATACTTCAAAGGGATCAACACTGATATATGTGTAGTATGTGATGCTCATTGGACACAATTGAAAGAGCTCTAGGAGAGGATGCCATAAAGAACAAGCAAAAGTGTCTTCCCTAATGTGTTCAGATGGCATCAGCTGGCAACCCAGGGAGGACAAGGAGAGCTTGCAGAAGAGAACAGCTTTATAACTCTGAGGGACCAGGTCTCTTTGGCAGAGCACTTACACATAGTTTGTCGAGATGTTGAAGCACAATGAAAACGTGAAGTTTAAACCATTTAAAATAAGAGCTAGGGAGATGTCTCAGTTGGTAGAGCTCTTGCCTCAGAAGCATAAGAACCTGAGTTTGTATCCCAGCTCCCAGGTAAAAACCTATGCATGGTAGTGCATGCCAACCCATAATCCCAGCACTGGGGAGGTGGAGAAAAGAAGATCTCTGAACTTTCTGGCCAACTAGTCTGGCCAAATTAGTAAGATCCAGATCCAGTGAGAGATCCTGTCTTCAAAACTAAGATGGAGAGCAGCTGAGGAAGACACCCAATCCCAACTCGGACCCCCACAAACATGTGCACACACATGCGTGCACATAGAAAAAATTATAATACACTCTCCAACATTACTGGCTAATCAAATCTTGTGACTTGTACAAAGTGTGATACAATGTGATATCACTCAGGAGTTAGAAAGACTGAGCTACTAAACACGACAACACAGATGGTTCAAAAAAGCAATATCCTGAATGAAGGAAGCTTAAGTCCACCAACTGCAATACTGTGCACATGGTGTTGAAGCAAAGCTCTAGGGCAGGAAAATCAGTGCGCCCAGAGGCTGGGGTGGGAAGAAGGTCTGGCCACAAAATGACACTCAGAACATGTGGTGGTGATTGGATTGCTTTACATCTTGACACAGGTGATGTCTCAATAAACCCAAATTTCTTTTTAAGTACAAAAAAAATTCTTGGGAGGCACCTACCCTTCCCCCATCCAGCAACAAGCTTGAGAAGTCATCTCTACTGTTCTCATCCTGAAATGATTTTAATGTTTTGTTGAAAATTTATCTTCTCAGTTGAGAGTTTGCCCAGCAGGGTTCCCATTTTATGTGATATGATCTGTCTGATTTTCTGTCTCAGGAGGTCTGAAGTGTTGCTTTCTGCTCTGTTCTTTGAGTCACCCCACTTCTGCAGATGTCCTTTGCATAGTCTGCAGCCCAGGGTCTCAGCCTTGCCTTCGTGACCATGCAATTCCTCACTTTTCTTCTATAGTTTCCATACCCTGCTGCCCTGAGTTCATTGCCTACACATTCAGGACATTAACCTTTCTGAATTCAAAAAGGAATTATTTTATGTAGAATTTTTAGGTTTATTTTATCTGCCAACTAATATTTTACTATTTTGTAATATTATAAGAAACGAAAGTTCTTCCTCATTATATTAAACAACAGCAGGCAGTTGGTTGGAAGAGGCAGGGAATGAAAGCCCAAAACGAGTGGCACTGAGCTGGTCTAAGTCTGCTGTTGCTATGTGGCTGCACAAGATTTGCTTTTCTTTCTTTGTTTCATCTTCCTACTTAGGGAATGAAGGGTACAGACTAAATGATCTCTAAGTCCTCCTCACTCATCACTTGTACCATCTGATACTAGAACAACTGCTACTTGGGAATCTAGAGTGCTATGTGTTTGGTTATACCACTTTCAAGCTTCCTCCCTTTCAGATGTACCTGTTTGCTCTCTGATTATTCATTTCTTCACACGTGTACATACACATGCACACACATAGACATACAGATACAGAGTCACATACAGACTAACATACACATGCACACACAGACACACAGAGACACACATACATACCACACAGATGCACACCACATAGACACACACACTTATAGAGACACCACACACACCATACACAGACATAGGTGCATACACAGACACATACTTATGCACATACACCTTATACAAAGATACACACACACAGACATGCACACATGCATACATACTAGAATATATTAGAAAGGAAAGAGAGAATATGTATTTCATTTGTCAAAATAAAATTAAATATTATCATAGAATTTCATGACATATATCAACAAAAGATAATTCATGTCCCCAAAGGATCCAAACATAAAGATTTACTATTCCAAAAAGCTGTGGTGTCAGTTAAAATAAGTTTTTAATGGGGAATGAAAAGGAAAGAGAAAAAGGAAAATCAGAAGGTTTTTGCTGCAATTGCAGCCCGAGTTCTCTAGAGGTCTCCATTACCAAGCAAATCATCGGTGTTATTCCGTGGCGAAATCCAGAAATGCAGCTATCATGTCAAAGCTATCATGTCAAATTTAAAAGAGATTTTTATACTTTTATATCCATATTATATTAATTTCTAAACATATTTGCTTTTTTGTTACTCAGGTTAAGACAAGTCTTCTTCCAATTGTTGTTAGCAACTTCAGACTGATAATGAGCACAACATAGAATGATACTATGCTTTATTTTATATTTCTTATTTTTGAAGACAGGGTCTTCTTGTAGTACCAGTTGTCCCAGAACTTGTGATATAGATCAGGCTAGCCTCCAACACACAGAGATCTACCAGCCTTTACCTCCTAAGTCCTGGGATTAAAGATTAAAGGTGTTTACCACCATGCCTGGCTCTATTTGTTGTTGTTTTTTAAAAAAGGAGATATTATTTGCTCTTTTTTTAATTTAAAAAACCACTTGGGCTGGGCATGGTGGCGCACGCCTTTAATCCTAGCACTTGGGAGGCAGAAGCAGGCAGATCTTTGTGAGTTCAACACCAGTCTGGTCTACAGAGTTCCAGGAGAGCTGGGGCTACAGAGAGACGCTGTCTCGAAAAGATCAAACAAAAACAACAACAACAACAACAACAACAACAACAAAAAACACTTAGGAGACTGGAGAGATGGCTCAGGGGTTAAGAGCACCGACTGTTCTTGCAGATGACCCAGGTTCGATTCCCAGCACCCACATGGCAGCTAAGAACCGTCTTTAACTCCAGTTCCAGGGGAATCTGACGCCCTTTTCTGACCTCCGTGGCATTGCACCACATGGGTGCACCAACCTACATGCAGACAATACACTCATACACATAAAAAATAATAAAAACATAAAAAGAACACTTGGGACTAAAGAGGCGGCTCAGCAGGTAAGAGCATTGGCTACTCTTACAGAGGACAGAGGTTCATTTCCGAGAACCCACATGATGGTTAACAATCATCTGTAACTCCAGTTCCAGGGGCTCTGACACCCTCTTCTGACCTCCATGCGCATTGTACAACATGGGTGCACTTACATCCAGGCAATATACTCATAGACATAAAACAAAAAGAAAATAATAAATATAATTTTTTTTGTCTTTTCGAGACAGGGTTTCCCTGTAGCCATACTCACAAAGATCTGCCTGCCTCTGCCTCCCAAGTGCTAGGATTAAAGGCTTGTGCCACCATGCCCGGCTCAAATAGAATATTTTTAAAAAGCCGCTCACCGGCCTTATTATTTTTCCAAATTCAGGTTATCTATTAAAATAAATAACCAAACAAAAAGTGAGGAGGAATAGACTGAGTGGAAGAAAGACTCAAAGGCCCTGTTATTCAGAACCAGCACTCTCCTCAGCAGAGTGTATATTTCAGGATCTTCCCACAGCACACACACGTTCCGTCAGAAAAGGAGTATTTCACAAAGTAGTTCTTATCCTTATAGAGGGACCCACCCATCCCCTCCCATTCTATTGCATCTTATTTATCCCAGCTCACCCCCCACCACCAACACACAGGTCTCATATATCTTGGTCTGGCCTCAAACTCAATAGGTAGCCAAAGATGACCTTGAACTTCTCATCCTCCTGTCTCCATCTCTCATTGCTGGGACTAATAGCATGTACCACTAGCCTCAGAGTATGGGGTTCTAGGATCGAAACCAGAGTTCCATGTATGGCAATATCATGTCTTTTCTTTTCTTTTCTTTTCTTTTCTTTTGGTCTTTTTGAGACAGGGTTTCCCGGTAGCTCTGGCTGTCCTGGAACTTGCTATGTAAACAAGCTGGCCTTGAACTCACAAAGATCTGCCTGCCTCTGCCTCCCAAGTGCTAGGATTAAAGTCATGTGCCACCACTCCTGGCTATCATGTCTTTTCTAATGAGACTTTTGTTATGCTGATTCATGAACCACTAAAGGATGCAACCAGTGTTTTGAAAATGATTCCTAAGAGGGATCCAAAAATCCCTCTAAACCTGGAAGTTTAATTTAATGAGCCATATATGCTGACCGATTTCAAAAGACTATGAAATGACAAGTGGTGAAACAATACTTGCAATGTAATGCCTTCTTTAAATAATACCAGTACACACAAGCTGATTTATATAAAGTGGCTGCACTGGCCGCAGTGCTGGGTTGTGCTTTTTCAATACAGGTTAAGAGTTGTTCGTAGAGGAACTTGCATGAGATTTGGAAGATGGAAGCAAAACAGCAGCCGTTATTTGAGGTCACTGTAGACAACAGACTGACAAACACTGGGTCAAAGCCTCAGGACTGTGGGGTGTTTCTAATGTCTGGCCCTGATGTCCAACAGCAGCCCTAAGCTGATTAAAATATACTTGGCTGAGGATCCAGAGAGGCCATTATCCAGAGGTCATTATTTCTCACAGCCTTTTCTACAAGGTTCTGCACCTGACCCCACTTTCCGGAGTGCCTTGTCTGGCTTCTCAGATGTCCCTGCAGACCCAAGACTTGACTTCCTCCAGCCATTGCTCCTTGGCACTCTGACAGAGGACTTTCTCTTATCTCTCCCCCTAGATCTCCACTATCCCAGTGCCTCCCACAGATTTAAGAGTCTAGTTCCTATAATGCTTGCCTTCTTTCTGTAATTTTCATCATGATTCTGCTTCTCTGACTGACTCCTGGGTCGTGTAGATAAGTATACAGCAGTTACTTCTGAAGAGGAGAGCACAGGTGGGAGGAGACAGAAGGGGGAGGTTGTGTACTTTCCTTGGCAGATTTTGAAGCTGGTTAGATTTACATGATAAGAAGGTATTCACATATGATCAAAGGAATGAATAAGAAAAAAAAAAAAAAGCAAAGAAATCTCCCAAATTACCATGGCATCCTCAAACACAGAAATTTGTAAAGTAGAAATAAATCATCATGCTCCAAATATCCTAGAATGGATATAAGTGACTTTGATATTCAGGTAAGTGACTATACACGTGGTGGAGGGAGGGGGAGGAGGTGGCAGAGAAGACATTGGACCTAGTCTTTCAGGAAGCTCAACATTAGTGGAGAAATGTGGAAACAATGTGAGATTGAAGTTGCCAACAGGTCTACCTGGAGATCAGGCATTAATGCGGCATTGTTCTGCCAAAGCAGGCAAAACCCTGTCCAGGTGATGGTGCTGATGCTATGATCCCACTCTGCGTATCAAAACCCAAGGAAAGTAAGGAGCTCAGATGCAACGCATGAACCCAAATTGTGCCAAAGGGATAGTTTAAAGCTTTAAAAGTTATTTGGAAGGCCACAGTATAGTTTGAATCTAGACTGAATATCAGAAGATACTACAAGGTTACTGTTAACTTCGAAGTTGAATAACATGATTCTTTGGAAGAATATTCTGCTTAGGAAAGCCATTATGAACTATTTGAGCTAAAGTAAATAGTGATACAGGCAATTTTCATGATTCGAAGGACAAATTCCTCTGATGGTCAGTTAGTTTTATAAGAATATATTTGACTTGGGGCTGGAGAGATGGCCTAGCAGTTAAGAATGCTGACTGCTCTTGCAGAGGACCTGGGTTCAATCCCCAGCACCCACATGGCTGCTGAGAACCATCTTTAATTCCAGTTCCAGGGGAATCTGACACCCTCTTCTGAACTCCTCGGCATTGCACGACAGGGGTGTGCAAATCTACACGCAGACTGTACATTCATACACATAAATAAATAATAAATGAATAAGAATTTTAAAAAGAATATATTTAACTTATTAATTACTTTCCTGACTATAGATAGAAGAAATGGAAAGGAAATGATAAACAGCTTTAAATCACAGCAGTGGAAGGCAAGGCAGTCTGACATGCTAGCTCAGAGCTGCTGGTGCTGCAGTATTTCATTCCTGGCTCTCCTAAAATACAGAGACAGCTAAGGACTCCCTTATCCTGCAGTGCTCCCAGAAA
The DNA here is from genome assembly GCA_009823505.1 of Rhizomys pruinosus. Lineage (NCBI taxonomy): Eukaryota > Metazoa > Chordata > Mammalia > Rodentia > Spalacidae > Rhizomys > Rhizomys pruinosus. The sequence continues at coordinate 3,010,566 of VZQC01014082.1, forward strand.
GAATCTGTAGAGAATGTCTGTGCTTAACTAGCAAAAAGTCAGGTGCAGGATCTCCAAGCTCCTGGTTTCCATTTCATAACAAACATAATAGCTATACTGTCTGCACCACCACCCCCACCCCCCGCCAACACTGACCAACTTGAACAAAATGCCCACTAAATCCCTTTGACCAAACTTTGGTCAACCTTGTCTCCTTCCTCCAGACCTCTGAACTTTGGCTCCTGAGACCGAGCAAGCATTGGAATATAGAAACATGTTTCCGGGGGACTGGAGAGATGGCCCAGCAGTTAAGAGCACTGACTGCGCTTGCAGAGGACCTGGGTTCAATTCCCAGCACCCACATGGCGGCTAAGAACCGTCTATAACTCCAGTTCCAGAGGAATCCGACACCCTCTTCTGACCTCCACGGCATTGCATGACACCGTTGCACAGACGTACATGCAGACAGTACATTCATACACATAAAAAATAAATAAATTGGGGCTGGAGAGATGGCCTAGCGGTTAAGAGTGCCGACCACTCTTGCAGAGGACCCGGGGTCGATCCCCAGCACCCACATGGCGGCCGAGAACCGTCTGAAACTCCAATTCCGGGAGAACTCCAGTTCCAGGGGAATCTGACACCCTCTTCTGACCTCCGCGGCATTGCACGACACAGGTGCACAAACCTACATGCAGACAGGACATTCATACACATAAAAAATAAATAAAATTTTAAATAAAAAACTAATTAATTAACTTTAAAAAGTTAAAAAAAGAAACACGTTTCCTAAAACAAACCCAAAGAAAGACCCTATCCATCTCCACTCTTGACCATGTCATGTTGATTTCTGTCTATGAAACAAAACCCAGCTGGGTCAACTTATATATATAACTATAGTTCAGGTACTTGAGGGAAGTTCAGCATAGGCTACATAGCAAACCCTGGTCCCCAAAACAGTTTTCTTTTTTTAAAGTTCTTTATGCTTGACCGTGGGGATGCTTCCTTATCTTAGGTCAAGCACCTTCTCCACTGCAATAATCCACCTATTGCTACTGTGTTTTATAATAAGGTCTCTGTAAAGTTAGATCCAGATGTACTCTTTGATTGACAGGCACCTAAACTAGGCTCCATATCAGTAAGGAATGGGAGAATTACACAGAAAGGGAGTTGTTGGATACAAGAGTCTACAGCTGAGTGCTAGAAGGAAGGAGGGCGTTGAAGGGACTGTGATCGCTGCCTGGGAGACACTTCTGAATAACTCTGCATTGTAACCTAAAAAATGGAGTACTTGGTACAGCTTCACTTCTTCTAGCAAGTGGTACAGGAGCAGGTTTGCAGCAAACTGGGCTTCTAGCTAAAACAGCAATGCAGGAGACAGGAGCAGCAACCATACTAATAATTACTCCTCAGTCTGAGAGTGCCAGGAGCTGAATGATGAACATCACACACCTCATTCCAAATCCATGCAACTCTGAAAAAACGGGCCTGGTAAGCTAGGTTTATATCCAGTGGAATTATGATATCAGATGCTTTTGCTGGGAAACACAGCTAGTAAGTAGGAAGTGTTGCACTTGAATGTCCTAGATGAAGCACACTTTCACTTGCCATGTCTCCGTCAGTATCTAGGCAACTTCTTTGTCTGGCAATTATAATGTAATCACACTCTTTAGGATATGCTCTTCTTTACCCTGGATTTGTACTTAGCGCAGGAACAAACCAACAAATTCTCAGTTTGTCCTGCAGGTGGCAATCTTGTCCTGAGGTAAATCTTTTAAACTCTCAGCCACTCCCTGAGGCTAGCTCACCAACCTCACCAATCTCTTAGTTAAGATTGAGTTTTCAGGGTCAGGACTTTTCCTGGTATATTTACAGATTCCTAGCTTCAATACACTCAATACATTTCCTTTATGTATTTTTAGTTTTAAGGTGTTTATATAATTTACAAAAATATTTTATTTTTTATTCTTCTGTATCTGAGTGTATTGCCTGCATATATGTAAGTGCACCCATGCCATGCAATGCCTGTGGAGGTTAGAAGTCAATGTTGAATTACCCTGGGACAGAGTTACAGATGGATGGCTGTTAGCTGCCATGTGAGTGCTTGGAATAGAACCCAGGTCCTCTGCAGGAGCAGCCAGTGACCTTAACCACTGAGCCATCTCTCCAGCTCCATTTTCTATAATTTTTAAACAGAGAAAGCATTTCTGTGGTTCTGAAGTCAATATATGGTAAAAGATCTCTCTCTTATCACTGTCACTTCTGCCAAGCTTGAATGCCACAAATAGAAAAGCTACTCTTGTCAGCTTCTTGCGTATCATCCCCAAGTAATCTGTGCATATGTAAATGTGGCCCATTTAAGTCAAACTATAATCCTATAAAACTGATGCTTTTATTACTATCTTCTTATAGATAAAGAAAAGCAAGGAAAGCGCAGCAAATTGTCACAGGATCTCCCAGCCTGAAGGTTGTGGACCTCGAGTAGCAAAGGAGAGAAAATAAAAGGAGTCAGAAATACTTGGATGCTGATGCTCAGTGAGTCTTCAAATGAGGGTGAAGACAAGGAAGAGAACCACACAGGACAGAAAAAAATCTGCCCCTAGTTGATAGGGTTTCCATAAGCTGGAGATTTCCAGGACCCAGCCATGGACATGTGAGGTGTGTCAAAGAAGAAAGACAAGAAAATGCAGACATTCAAAGTAGAACAAGACATAAAATGCCATAGAGATCAAGAAAATTCTGCCCGACCCACATCTCAGCCATCGAATGTTACAGAGCCTGATGGAACACGCATCTCAAGAAGCCAATACCACCTCCATACCGTTGTCCACTTTTTCCAACTCGGCTGCAAGGACTACAAGATGCCACTCCAGCTCATTTCTCCTCCATGTGTTCCACCATCAACACTAATTATTCTGGTATCTGTATTGATCCATCAAACCACCTTCTCCATTCTCCCTGTTAACCTCCATTTTGCCATATCAGTGAGATTGTTCTTATCACATATGGTGCTTTTGTGCAAATGACAGTTAAAGCTAGCTGCATCCTAGGTCTGTGTCCAGAAAAGGAAAGCTGCCCCTTTCTTCCCTCCTGGGTTTTTCCTTTTATAGAATGAGCATGAGGAAAGCCTTGTACTCTGGTCAGTTTCTGCCCTGACACCTTGGTGCCGCCTTATCATGGATCCATTACTATGGGAAGTGGATGGGAATCAGCTGGCCACACAGGCATGTATAGCTGAAAAGTGTAAATCAGTGACTGGGTTAATTATGTGTCATCTTGCCCAGAACGTGGTGCCCAGACAAGCTGTCAAACATTATTATAAATTTCTACATGTTTCTATTGAGATATTGTCTTTTAGATGGGATTACCACTTAAATCAATAGATCATAACTAAAGTATATTGCCCTCTAAAATGTCACCAGTTGAAGGCCTTAATATGAAAGACTGACCTTCTGGAAAGAGGAAAAGCCTTGGGACTAAAGCTGAAGTAGCAATTCTTCCTGAGATTTAGGACTACCAGCCTCTGCAAATGATTGAAACCATTCCTTAAAATAAATCTCAATACATATGTGTATTTGTGTGTGCATACATGTGTACATGTGCTCACATGTATGCATTATTTAGGAAGCTTCATTGGTTGATGCAAGCTACTACTCATGGTATGAATCTGAAATGTCCCTATAGCTCATGTGTTTGAACTGTGGTTCCTTTCTGATGATGCTGTTTTGAGAAGCTGGAGACCCTTTAGGAGGTGAAGCATAAGTAGAGGAAGCAGGTCACTGGGGTAGGTCTTCCAAGTCCCTATTATCCCCAGCATCCAGATCTATCAGGATCTATCAGTCCCTCACTACCATGAGCTCCATTAAGCTTTTCCAACAGTCACGTACTTAAATCTCTCTAAAACGTAGCTAAAACTTTTGTCCAACATTTGTCATGTAAGGAGAAAAGTAATTAATACAGGCATCTGCTTCCTGGTGGGGGTAGGAGTGATATGAAAGATGAAAGTCAATAGATCAATACTTCATCCCTTCTTCCTCTGAGCAGACAGTCCTGAGTTGATGTGTAGGCAAGCTGTATTCATTTCTATTACCAGTAAAACAAATTGCCACAAACAATGACTTAAAACAACGCAAATTTGTTCTTTTAAGTTCTGTAGGGTACAAGTCCATGTTGGTTTGATGGGCTTCACAAGGACAAAATCAAATTTATATGTCCCTGGAAACTCCTATTTCAAGTTTGTTTGCTTGTTTGTTTGTTTGTTTCCTTTTTGTAAGGATCCAGTTCCTTGTGGGCACTGTACTGAGTTTCCCCTTTCCTTGGTGAATGTCAGTGGGAAGATTCCCTTAATTTCTAGGGATCTCTCTCTACATTTTTCATATGGCTCTTTATATCTCAGAGACACTAAGAGCTGGTTAAACACTTCTCATACTTATGTTCTCTTAGACTTCCATTTCTGCCACATCTAATGTGATTTCTCCTGCCTTCATCAGGGAGAGTTCTGTTTCTAAAGGTGTATCTTGGCGATCTCCAGATACCAGCTCAGGCAAGTGCAGGTAGGTAGACAGCAGCTGAATGCTTCAGCAAGACTGATTGTTGATTGATTTCATCTAGTTAATCCGTTAATCCAGTTGTCTTTGGCTTAATTGGCTTTTGTGGCTGTGGGGGCGGAGTTATCCTCCCAGCTGGTATAAAAGGTAGGGTTTTGTGAGTCTCCATCTGAGATCAGCTCAGGCAAGCGCAGGTGCCAGGGGTGGGCTAAAGAGCCCGCCCACAGTCGGACGCCCCCCTACGCCTACCCCCACCCCCTACACTGGGATTGTGAAGGCATCTGAAGGAGGCAAGCAAAGCAAGCCTTCAATACAGTGAAGAGGCATTTAGGACTTACATTGGAATACAGGCATGGAGAAGCTCATATGCCAGGAACACGAAGAAGAGACAACACAGGAAAGGGGCAGGATAATCCCGCATCAAGCTCTATCAACCCTATGGAAGATTCCTACAGTGGGGTCCCCATGGGGATGGCCAGGACACAGATATCAGAAACACAATTGGGAACATATTTAAAGAACTACAACATTATAAAGAGCAAATCAAAGAACTAAGAAAAGAGAATGAAGAACTCAAGAAGGACCTAGAGAGAGAGAATGACAAACTCCAGAAGGAACTGGAAACACTGAAAAGATCCCATGTTGAAAAAGATAAGGAAACCAACATCAAAGCAAAGAGCTACAGGAATAGAGTTGAAGAAGCCCCAAAAAAAGTAGAAGACTAAAGAAATCAAGAAGAGGAAAATGAAAAAAAGGAAATAGAAATACTCATCCAATCAAGAAAAAGGAAAGGAAAAGGAAAAGCCTCGAAGCAGAATGGAAGGAAGCAGAAACAAAGAATATGACTGAAATAACAAAAACAAAAAAAAACTCAGAAAAAGATGAGAAAAAAAAAAAAATGAAAAATTAAAAAATAACAAAGTGGAAGCAACAGAACTGTGGGACACTATGAAAAGATCAAAGTCCTCTGCATCATGAGCTAGAGGAAGAGAAGAAGATCCCAAGAGACATGGTATTGAGTCAGATCTTCAACAGAAAATAATAGATAAAAACTTCCCCAAACTAAAAGAAAAAACAAACCAATCAAATCAAGAAGCACATAGAACGCCAAACAGACAAAATCAGAAAAGAAATTTCTCCACTGTCACATCATAGTTAAAATGCTAGACACCCAAAACAAAGACAAAATCCTTAAAGCCACAAGAGAAATAACAAGAAATGAACTTATAAGGAAAACCTATCAGAATTATCAACTAATTTCTTCAAGTGCAAACTAGAAAGCTAAGAACCTAAGAGCAAAGCTTCCCAGTGTTAAAAGGACAATTAGATGCCAACCCAGGTTACTATGCACAGGAAAAAAATGTTATTATAATTAGAAGGAGAGAGAAAAACCTTCCATTGACATAAAACAACTGAAAGAATACAATGTCTGGAAGACCAACCCCTTCATGAGAAACTTGAAGCAATTCAAGAACGAAGAAAGGCAACCTCCCCAGGCACCTAGAAAAGAAAAGATCAATAAAAGCATAATGCAGAAGTAGAAACCTAAACAAACCCGAGATGATAATAAAGGCAACAAAGAAAGGAAGCAACAAAGACGCTATCAGTCATAACCTTAAATATATGAAACGAAATTCCCAATCAAAAGAACATAGACTGGGAGATTGGGATTAGGAAAACAGAATCCCATCGATATGCTGTCTAAAAGAAACACAATCTTACCTTCGAAGGACAGGAACCACTCTTTAGGAGTAAAGGGAGAAAAAAAATATTCAAGCAAAATGATACCAAAAGAAAGCAGGTATGCTATTTTAATATCAGACAAAAATTGACTTCAAAGAAAAGAAAATAGAAGAGACAAAGAAGGCCAGTTATAGTTTTTTTATCAAAGGAACAATTCACCTAACCAAAAGATACAAATCATGAATATATAGGGCCCCAAACTCTGGTGCTACACAAAAGTAATAAAAGACAATTCCTCCAGGACCACAGTCACACACTAACCCACAGCGCACTAAATAGGGGACTGTCAATACCCCACTGAGTCCTATTGGAAGGTCAATCAGGACAAAAGAATCCAGAGGAGACATTGAACTGTGAATGATATGATATCATCCAAATGGACCTCATAAAACCTCCTACCGATATTCCACCCTACACCAAGAGAATACACTTCTACTTCAGCGAACCCCATTGGAACGATTCTTCAAATCGACCACATACTGGACAAGAAAAGACTCCACAAATACAAAAAGACTGAAATAATTTCATGCATTCTATCTAACCACAGTGCAATGAACTCAACACCAACACTAGGAAAAGCCTAACTGCCTACAAGAATCACATGGAACGAAACACACACTTCTTGAATAATGAATAGTCAAGGAAAGAGATAAACGAATAGTAAATAAAAACTTCCTGGAACGAATGACAATGAACAATCAACACCAACAAAACCTTATGGATAACCTTAAAAGTAGTCCTAAAGGGAAGGTTATAGCCCGGGGTGCTACATTAGAAAAACATGAAAGACACAATGTGAATGATCTAACACTACAACTGAAAGCTAAAAGCCTTGAGAGGCAACAACAGATGAACACTAACACAACAAGACATAAGAAAATACAAAAATCAGAGCAGAAATCAATGAAATATAAAGCAAAGTAAAAACTATACAAAAAAAAATAATGAATCCAAAGTTGGTTCTTTGAGAGAAATAAACAAGATAGAAAGAAATCTAGCCCAAAGAAGAAGAAGAACTCCAATTCAATACAATCCGTGATGAACAGGAAATATCACAACAGCCCAGTAAAGATCCAGAAATCATATGGGACTATTTCACGACCTAACCTACCAAGTTTGAAAACCTAAGAAGAAATGGATGAATAATCTGAAATCCGGGGAATCAACAAAAAGCTCGACGACCAAAAGAGATTGACAACTTAACCAGACCCATAATAAATGAAGAAATTGAGGATTAGAAGAAACCTCCCAACTAAAAAAGCCCAGGCTCAGACTCAGACATTTTTCATGGCAGATTCTATAAAACATTTCAAAAAGACCTAACAACCATTAATTACTGAAACGGTTTAGAAGATACAATCAGAGGGAATTCTCCGCAATTGTCCTATGAAGCCAGCCATCACTCTATTAACCAAACCAGGCAAAGATACAACTAAAATGAGAATTATAGACTTCAGCTCCCGAATGAACTCAGATGCCAAAATTCTAAACGGATACTGGCAAATCACATAACAGACCCACATCAGAAGATCATCCATCTGACCAATTTGGATTCGTACCAGAGATGCAGTGATGGTTTAACATAAGTAAATAAACAATCATCTAACACATAAATGGAATAAACGACAAAAACCACACCATCATCTCAATTGAGGCTGAAAAAGCCTTTTAAGACAAAATCCAGAAGCCCTTCATGCTTAAATAAGGCCCTAGGAAGAAGAATTGGGATGGAGGGATCATTACTCAATGTAATCAAAGCCATATACAGGAAACCAACAGCCATATCATCCGAAATAGGGAAAGGACAGAAACATGCCGTTAAAGGTAGGAACGCAGCAAGGCGGTCCCCTGTCACCACTCTTCTTCAGATAGTGCTTGAAACACTTGCCTTATTGCTAGAGCAATAAGGCAAGAAAAGGAAATTAAATGAGTACGAATCAGAAAAGGAGAAGGTCAGGCGGTCCCTTTTTGTTGATGATATTATTGTCTACTTAAGGGATGCAAAAAAAAAAAAAAAAAAAAAAAAAAAAAAAAAAATTAACAGCTTCAGCAAAGTTGCAGGATACAATTAACCCTTAAAAAAATCCAATGGCCGTTCTTTACACTAACAACAAGCCACTGAAGAAAGAATTCAAAGAGAACCTTCCCACTCACAATAGCTCAAAAACAATAAAATTCTGAGGAACAAACCTAACCAAAGACAACCAGGATCTCTACACAAAATTTTAACCTTTGAAGAAGTAAATTGAAGAAACATCAGAAGATGGAAAAACATCCATGCTCATGGATTGGAAAATTAACATTGTAAAAATGTCCATTTGACCGAAACTCTTGTATATAGTAATTCCATCCCAATCAAAATGCCCAAGAGGTTCTTCTTCACAGGCAGTGGGAACAGAGTCCTTAAATACAATTTTGGAAAAACAAAAGACCCTGAATAGCCAAAACAACCCTAGAGAAGAAGAGCTACACATGGGGGATCTCAATACCAGACTCAGACAGCAGACTGCGCAATTAAGGTTGGACAATTGACAAATGGACACTTGCATTAAACTCAAAAGCTTCTGTACAAACATCAAAGAAACAATCAGAAAGTGAAGAGAAAGCCCACAGATTGGGAGGAAACCTTCACCACAGAAAATCTGACAAAGCATTGATTTCCAGAAATATAACGACCAAAAACAAAGGAAGAAGAAAACAAATGCCCTCACTCAATATATGGAGCAAGAGGAATTGAACAGATACTTTACAAGTGAGGAATTAGAGATGGACTGAGAAAACACCTTAAGAAGTGTTTCAACAAACATTGGGCTGGAAGGAATGGCTAGGCAGTTAAGAGCACCGACTGCTCTATCAGAGGACCCGGTTTTCAATCCCCAGCCCCACATGGCAAATCTGAGAACCATCATGATAACTCCAAGTCCAGGGATCCAACACCCTCATCTGACCCGTCCCCAGCATTGCACGACAACGGGTGCACAGACCTCCTGCAGACAGTACCTATACACATAAAAAGGTAAATAAAATTTTAAAAAATATAAAAAAAGAGTGTTTCAACATCACAAACATAAGGGAAATGCAAATCAAAACATGTTAAGGTATCATCTTACTCCAATAAGACTGGCTAGGATCAAGAAAAAATGATACCAGTGCTGGAGAGTTTGGTGGGGAAAGGGGGAACACTCAATCCACTGCTGTGGGGAATGTATAAACTCATACAACAGCCACTATGGGAAAGCAGTGTGGAGAACCCTTGGAAGACTGTGGAGAGTTGAACTTGCCACCCCAACCAGCCATACCAAAGCCTGGGAAAGTTACCGCTCAAGACTCAACCCCACCAAGAGATACTGCACAGCCAGCTTATTTCAAGCTCACTTCACAATGGCAAGGAGCTGAAACCAACCAAATTGCCCCTCAACTGATAGAGTGGAATAGAGAAAATGTGTAGCATCTACACAAGGGAGTTCTATGAAGCAGTAAAGAGAGATGACTCATGAGCTTTGCAGGAAATGGCTGGAGCTAGAGGGACATCATGCTGATGAAGTAACACAGGTGTCCCACCCGAAAAACAAACGATGAATGGTGTTTTCCCTCATCTGTTGGAATGCTAAGGCCAAGAACCTAGTTTGTAAGTATTTTCTTGTGTATGGCCCCTGAGCTTTGTGTCCAAAGTAGTTGGGAGTGAATGCATATTGGAAACAAAAAAAACCAACAACAGACAAACAGAAAAGGACTGCATTGAGGAACTGACTGGAACAGTGAACTTTCTCTACAAAAACAGTCAACTTTCCCTTTCCGCATGAGAATATTGAGAAAGACTGAGAAAGAGATGAAAAGCATGTTTGGCAGAATGCATGAGCTCTGGTAGGGTGGGGGAATGGGGGGGATACAGGTCTAGATTTGTTAAAAAAAATAAATTTATGTGAAAAAATGTTCTGTATGAAATACACAAAAATTCATTAAACAATTAAATAATAAAAAAGGTGTATCTTACAAGAGTGAGCTCACCTGGATAAATGATATAGTACTGTGGTGATATACTATTTTGCTGGTTCATTTTGGTCAACTTGCACAAACACCTAGGGAGAGGGAATCTCAACTGAGGAATTTCCTCCATCAGATTGGCCTGAGGATGTGACTATGGGTCATTTTCTTTATTACTAATTGACGTAAAAGAGCTCAGCCCACCGAAAGTGGTGCCATCCCTGGTTGGAGAGCCTGGGCTATATAAGAAATCTAGCTGAGCTCTCTATGTCTGCTCCACATACCTCCTCCAGTCTTGACAGGGAGAGTCCTTTTCCACTATCTCAGCTCTTATGCTGGGTTGGCTCTGTAGGATACTTTCCCACCCCAGACTTATGGTTCTGAGCTCCCATTCCTGAGACTTCCATGAGTCTTGTAACCTAAGCTCTGTGTGCCGCAGATCTGTGAGCTTTCAGCCTAAACTATCAGCCAACCTGTTTACCTAGTAGTCCCGATTTTACACTGCTGATCCAGGTCACTCTGGAGTCACTTCTGGAATATCAACTCAAAAGTTGTACCCATCTCAGAGCATTAACATCCAGAGTATATAAACTACTCAAGAAACAAAGGAAGAAGAAAACAAATGACCCACTCAAAAGATGGAGTAATGAGACTTCACAAATGAACAAGTGGGCCCAGCTACCCGGAACAACACGTCACCTGGAGTCTGCATGTGGAGCAGCATGAGCAGAGTTAGGCAGACAGAGAGCAAGTACACAGGAGATAGCATATGGGAAGTGGATGAACCCAGACTGGAGACCTGTGGGCACCCAGTGGCATGGGCACTGCCAGGCAACAGGAGCTCTGACCTGTGTGCCCAACTGTGTGTACAGAGCCAGCCATGTAAAACAACACCTCACCTGGGGTCTGCATGCACAGTGGCATGGGTGGAGTTATCCAGTCAGCAGGTACACAGGGTACTGGCATGCAGGCCAAGGTAGCAGACCCCCCCTCCCCACCCAGCTTGATCTGCAGTGCAGGTGGACCACTGGGAACAGCAGTGGTGATTCCAGGCCACAACGCAGTCAAAGAGACAACAAACCTGCCAAAATTCAAGTCTCAGGCCACTAGGCATCACAGCCAACCTAGAGGAACTGACTGGTGGAAAGCAACCAGAGTAAGTGACCAGGTGCGTGCTCATCAGTGAACTGACCTGTTCGTTACCTATCCAGATTTCTGGAGAACCTGCAGACCAGAAAGGGAGGAGTTAGCTAGACCTTCCAGTATATAACCTGGAACCTAGATCAGCCAGCCTTCCATAAACAAGGAGAAGACAACGAAGATGACTAAAGGAAAGAAATAAAGTAAGCCTTCAACACAGTGAAGAAACATTTGAGATTCACATCAGAATGCAAACAAACAAACAAAAAACCCACATGCCAAAAAACACAACAAAAAACAACATGGGAAAAGCACATAATAAATACCCACCAAACTCTACCAGTCCCACAGAGGATTCCTACAATGAGATCTCCTTGGAGGTAACCCAGGACACAAATCTTAGAAGAACAGTCATAGAGATACTCAAAGAAACCAAGGAATATAAAGAACAAATCAAAGAACTAAAGAGAGAAAATGACAAATTCAGGAAGGAACTAGAGGGAGAGAATGACAAACTCAGGAAAGAACTAGAGGGAGAGAATGACAAATACCAGAAGGAAGTGGAAACACTGAACAGATCTGAAGCTGAAATGAAAAAGGAAAGCAACCAGCAAATCAAGGATCTAGAAGGAGAGAATAACAAACTCCAGAAGGAACTGGAAATATTGAAGAAATAGCAGGATGAAATTAAAAAGGAAATTGAACACTCATCCAATCAGCATAAAAGGATGGGAGAAATCCTCAGTAACAGATTGGAGGAAGCAGAAAATAGAATATCAAGACTGGAAGATAACACAGAAGAACTAAAATGCTCAATCAAAGATTATGAAAAATTTTAAAAAACACAAGAGTGGAACAATCAGGAAATGTGAGACACTATGAAAAAAATGAAACTTCTGCATCATAGAGATAGAGGAAGGAGAAGAATCCCAGGGCAATGGTATTGATGAGCTCTTCAACAGTATAATAGAAGAAAATATCTGCAAAATAAAAAAGACAAACCCATACCAATACAAGAAGCACATAGAACACCAAATTGATAAGATCAGAAAAGAAACTCCCCATACCATGTCATAGTTAAAATGCTAGACAACAAAAACAAAGACAAAATACTGAGGACCACATGAGAAAAACAAAAAGTTATATGAAGGGAAACCCATCAGAATTACAGCTGACTTTTCAGTACAAACTATTAAATCCAGAAGAATGTGGACCAGAGTATTCCCAGTACTAAACGACTATAGATGCCAACCCAGATTGCTATACCCAGCAAAAATGTTGATTATAGTTGAAGGCAAAAGAAAAATCTTTCGGGGCTGGAGAGATGGCCTAGCGGTTAAGAGCACTGACTGCTCTTGCAGAGGACCCGGGTTCGATCCCCAGCACCCATGTGGCGGCTGAGAACCGTCTGTAACTCCAATTCCAGGAGAACTCCAGTTCCAGGGGAATCTGACACCCTCTTCTGACCTCCGCGGCATTGCATGACACGAGTGCACAGACCTACATGCAGACAATACATTCACACACATAAAGAAATTAAAAAAAAAAAAAAAAGAAAAATCTTTCATGACATAAACAAGATGAAAGAATACATGTCCAGAAAACCAACCCTTCAGAAAATACTTGAAGCAATTCAAAGGTCAAAGGAAAGGAGCAACTACCTCCAAGCAGCTAGAGAGAGTAAATAAGAAAACTATAGCTGGGGCTGTAGAGATGGCTCAGTGGTTATGAGTGCCAACTGCTCTTGCAGAGGACCCGGGTTCAATTCTCAGCACCCACGTGGTGGCTAAGAACTGTCTTTAACTAGAGTTCCAGGGGAATCTGACACCCTCTTCTGACCTCCGTGGCATTGCATGACATGGGTGCACCAACCTGCATGCAGATAGTACATTCATACAAAAACAAACAAACAAAAAAAAAGGAAAAGTATAGCTGAGGAAGTACAAACCAAGACCAAGAATGCAAACAGAATCTAAGGTAAAAGGAAGCAACATACATCTCTCAATAAAAACCTTAATTATTAATGGTCTAAACTCCCCAATCAAAAGACATAGTCTGGGAGAATGGTTTAGGAAACAGAATCCATCTATATGCTATCTACAAGAAACCCATCTCACCCTCAAGGACATGCACCAACTTAAAGTGAAAGGATGAAAAAAAAATCCAAGCAAATGCTACAAAAAAGTCAAACAGGAGTAGCTATTCTAGTATCTGAAGACTTGCTGTGTTTGCTTCTTTCAGATGCCTTCATTGTTTTTTCCTTGTTTATGGAGTGTTGACTTGTCTAGGTTTCAGGCTTTCAATTTTGATTATATATTGGAAGTCTAACTCACTCTTCCCTTTCTGTTCTGAAGGTTCTCCAAAAACCAGGTAGGTAACAAGCCAGTTGTTACCATGCTGAGCATTGTGCTCACTCTGCTTCCTGCCACCCAGTTCCTCTAGGCTGTTTGTAGGGCTTGGTGTTGTGGGACTGGAGTTGTCTCAGTTCACTGTTTCATTTATTGTCTTGCACCCCAGAATCACTATTGTGGTCCCACTTGGACACTCCTTCTGCAATTCCAGTTGCGGGGGGGGGGAGACAAGTGCCTTGCTTAATCTGTGTTTCAGGTGGTCTGTGAAATCCCCTGATCTAAGTCTGTGCACTCGAGTCCCCCAGTGGCAACAGACCAACCTTTATACTGGCTACCTGAGTACCTCCACCCTCACAGCCACACAAGACAATGATTCAATTATCCAATAATCTGCCTGGCTGAAGCGCTTGGCCCCTACCTGTGCTTCAGGTTGTTCAGTGAAGTCCCCCAATCTAAGCTCTGTACACTCCAAAGAATATACTTTCTAATCAGCACCCCATGGAAAATTCTCCAAAATCACCCATATACTAGGACACAGAGAAAATCTCAGCAAATAAAAAAAATGAAATAATTTCATGCATCCTATAAGGTGACAGTGCAATAAAGTTTAATATCAACACCAGAAAGGTTTGTGCTAGCTACAAGAACACATGGAGACTAAACAACACACTACTGAATAACAAATGGGCCAAAAGAGAAATAAAGAAAGAAATAAAAACATTCCTGGCACTAAATGAAAGGGATAATACAACACAGCAAAACCCATGGGACACCTTAAAAATAGTCCTTAGAGGGAAATTCATATCCCTAAGGGCCTACATTAAGAAAACAGAAAGAGCTAAATAAGTGACCTAACACTGCAACTAAAAACACTTGAGAGGCAACAACAAATGTATCCTAAACCCAGCAGACAGGAAGAAATAACAAAAATCAAAGTAGAAATCAATGAAATAGAAACAAAGAAAACAATACAAAAAAATCAATGACTCCAAGAGCTGGTTTTTTGAAAGGATAAACAAAATAGATAGACCTTTAGTCCAGTTGACCAAAAGAAGGAAAGAACAACTTCAAATCAACAATATTAGAGATGAAATGGGAAACATCACATCAGATAGTGAAAAGATTCAGAAAATCATACAGGAATACTTCAAAAAGTCTACTCTACTAAATTTGAAAACCTAAGAGAAATGGATGAATACTTGAAATTATGTAATCCATCAAAACTTAATCAGGAAGAGACGAACAGCATAAATAGACCCATAATAAAGGAAGAAATTGAAACTGTGATAAAAGAAATCTCCCAACTAAAAAATCCCAGGCCCAGAGGTATTCAGGACAGAATTCTATAAGACATTTAAAGAAGACCTACAGCCACTACTACTCAAATTATTCAAGAGGCTAGAAACAGAGGGAAATCTCCCAAATTCCTTCTATGAAGCCAACATCACTCTAATACCAAAACCAGGCAAAGATCCAACAAAAAAAGAAAAGTATAGACCCATTTCATTATTGAACATAGATGCAAAAATCCTTAAAAAAATACTTGCAAACCACATACAGGCATACATCAAAAAGATCATCCACCATGACCAAGTTGGATTCATACCAGAAATGCAAGGATGGTTCAACATATGTAAATCAATAAACATCATAAATCACAAAAATAGACTGAAAGACACAAACCACACAGTCATCTCAATCCATGTGGAAAAGGCCTTTGACAAAATTCAACATGCCTTCATGTTTAAAGTCCTAGAGGGAATTGGATTGGAGGGTACATTCCTCAACATAATTGAAGCCATATACAGCAAACCCACAGCCAACATTATGCTAAATGGAGAAAAGTAGAAGTGGTCTCCTTAAAGTCAGGAATCCACAAGGCTGCCCCCTATCTCCACTCCTTTTCAATATAGTGATTGAAGTGCTCCCAAGAGCAATAAGACAAGAAAATGAAATTAGAGGAGTACTAATAGGAGAAGAGGTCAAATTATCCCTTTTTGCAGATTACAAGATATTTTACCTAAAGGACACCAAAAACTCCACCAGAAAACTCCTAGAAACTAGAAACCATCAACAGTTTCAGTAAAGTGATAAGATACAAAATTAACCTAGAAAACTTACTAGCATTTCTTTGTGCCAATAACAAGGAACTGAAGAAGGAACACAAGGAGATTTTCTACTCACATTAGCCTCCAAAAAAATAAAATATCTAGGAACAAACCTGACCAAAGACACTAAAAATCTCTACAATGAAAATTTTGAAACCCGCAAGAAGGAGATTGAGGAAGATACCATTAGATGGAAGGACCTCCCATGCTCATGGATTGGAAGAATGAAGTATTTTTAGCAAATGGTGTTGGCATTAACTGTATCATCACTTGCAAATGAATAAAACTAAACTACCTCTTGCCATCTACAAAAATCAACTCCAAATGGGTCAAAGACCTCAATGTGAAAAACAAAACTCTGAAAATGATAGAAGAAAACATTGTTAGTAACCTACAGACAGATGTAGGAAAAGACTTTCCAAATCAGATAGCAGCTGTGCAAAAATAAGGTTAACAATTGACAAATTAAACCTTATTAAACTCAAGAGCTTCTGTACAACAAAAGAAACTATCAAAGAAGTGAAGAGAAAACCCACAGAATGGAAGAAAAACTTCTTGAGAGGCCACAAATAATAAATAAATTGTCCCAGATGAGTCAACCAAAACAGATTTAAGGAAACAGTACTACAACACCAACATAAAATAAACTAATAAACATTAGTCAGTATTAACCCTCAATAGTAATGGCCTCAACTCCCCAGTAAAAAGACACAGACCAACTGAATGGACTAGGAAAGAGGATCCATCAATTTGTTGCCTCCAAGAAATGCACCTCACCAACAATAATCAATACCACTTTAGGGTAAAAGCAAGGAAAAAAATATCACAAACAGATAAAAGAAACAATCAGGTGTAGCTATTCTAATATATGACAAAATAGACTTCAAACTTAAACTAGTCAGAAGAGACAAGGAAGGTCATGTCATATTCATTAAAGGAAAAGTCCATGAAGAAAATATAATTCTAAACACACATTTACCCCACCCAAGGGCATCCAGTTTCACAAAATAAATTTTATTTTATGAAATGTTTCTAATTTTAAGTGCCTAAACTACTTGAAACTTAAAAATATCTCATATGAGTAAATTAATGATGCAAGGACAAATATCACCTAAAATGAGTAGATAGAAATAAAATCAAGTCTGAAATTAATAAAAGAAAAATGAAAACACAAGGAATCTATGAAAAAAAAACTCTTAGTTCATTCTTTGGAAAGATTTATAAACTGTGCTGGATCGCTTTGGTGTCAACTTGACACACCTGGGTTGAAGGAGCCTCAATTGGGGAATTGGCTCCATTGGATTGGCCTATTGCCACATCTGTGGAGTATTGTCTTAATGGTAGAGCAGTGTGGGAGGGCCCAGCCCACAATGAGTAGTGCCACCCTGGGCAGGTGGTTGTGTACAGTATAAGAAGAAAGGCTGGGCATGAGCCAGAGGAGCAAGCCAGTGAACAGAAATCCTCCATGGAATGTGCTTCAGATCCTGCCTCAAGGTTCCTGCCCTGAGTTCCTGCCTTGGGCTCCCTAAGTGATGAACTGTGACCCAGGAGATGTAAGCTGAATAAACCCTTTCCTCCCCATGTTGGTGTCAGTCAGAGTGTTTTGTCACAGCAATGGAAGACAAACTAGAACATAAACCAAATTAACCAAAAGAGAAAGAGAGAAAAAACTCAAATTAAACTCAGAGATGAAAAGGAAATACTACAACAGACTGGAGGAAATTCAGAAGACCATAAGGACATACTTTAAAAATTTATATTCCATTACTCTAGAAAATATAAAAGAAATGGATGAATTTCTAGATATATATGGCCTACCAAAAAGAAGTCAAATGACATAAATAATTTAAATAGACCCATACGAATGAGATAGATACAGTAATTAAAATGTTTCCCACCACTGGGTTTGGAGAAATGGCTCATTACTTAAGAGCACTGCCTGCTCTTGCAGAAGACCCCAGGTATGAATCCCAGCACCCACATGGGAGATAACAAGCATCTGTAATACCAGTTCCAGGGGTTCCAACACCCTCTTCTGTTCTCCACAGTCACCATACAGCATAGGTGCACTTACGTACATGCAGGTATAACACTCATACACATAAAGTAAATAAATAAATGAATGAATGATTAAATAAATAAATAAATAATCTCCCTCTTAGAAAGAGCCCAGAACCAGATTGATTCAGTGCAGAATTCTACCAAAATTTCAAAGTACTAATGCCAATATACCTCAAATCATTCTGGAAAATAGAAAATGAACAAATACTCCCAAATTCTTCCTATGAAGCCAACATCACTCTAGCACCAAAACCAGACAAAAATGCAACAAAAAGAAACTTATAGCCCAATCTCTCTGATGAACATAGATGAAACAATTCTCAACAAAATACTCACAAAGCAAATACAAGAACACATCAAAAAGATTACCCACCATGATCAAGTTAGCTTTATCAGAGAGATACAAGAATGGTTCAACCTATGTAAATAAATGTAATCCACTAAATAAACAGACTCAAGAACAGCAATCACATGATCATCTAATTAGATGCAGGAAAGGCCTTTGACAAAATCTAACATCTGTTCATGATAGAAGTCATGGAGAATCCAGGAATACAGCAGACATATCTTGACATAGCAAAGACAATACATCACAAACCTACAGCCAACATCATACTAAATGGAGAAAAACTGAAACAACAACTATTAAAATCAGGAGCAAGACAAGGATGTCCACTCTCTCCATTCCTGTTCAATATAGTATTTGAGGTCTTAGCTAGAGCATAAGACAAATGAAAGAGACAAACTGGATACAGATTGGAAAGGAAGAAGTCAGAGTATCCTTATTTGGAGATAATATCATTCTATACATAAAGGACCCTAAGCACTCCACCAGAAAATGAAAGCTTATGAATACATTCAGCAAAGTAGCAGGATATAAAATTAACACCCAAAATTAATAGACTTACTATATACCGACAACAAACATACCAAGGAAGAAATCAGGAACATTCATGACATCCTCAAAATTCATAAATAAGTCTTACAAAGGAATTGAATGAGTTGTACAATAAAAACCTTAAGATACTGAAGAAAGAAACTGAAGCTTTCACAAGATGGAAAGACTCCCATGCTCATGGGAGGGATGGTAGGATTGATATTGTGAAAATGGCCATTCTACCAAAAGCAACCTACAAATTCAACGCAGTACCCATTAAAATTCCAACATAGGCCGGGCGTGGTGATGCACGCCTTTAATCCTAGCACTTGGGAGGCAGAGGCAGGCGGATCTTTGTGAGTTCAAGGCCAGCCTGGTCTACAAGAGTAGAAGGTATCCAGGTAGCAAGCTGGGGACTTAACAGGGAGAAGAAGCGGACATAACAAAGAAATAAAACCAAAGAAAAAAAAATAAACAAAAGAAAACTAAGAAAACAGAAAAAAAGGAAGATAAAAAAAATCTCCAAAAAATTCAGTAAGAAAAGAAAAAAAAAAAGAAATAATCTCAAATTTGTCATATGTAAACAAACAAACCCAATGATAGCCAAAATAATTGTGTGAACAATAAAAGAATTACTGGAGACATTACTTCCTGCATCTCAACTTATACTGCAAAGCTATAATAATAGAAAACAGCATAGTACTGCGCATAAAAAATGGACCATTGTCAGTCAGAACAAATTGAGAAACTCAGATTTAATCCACACATTTAACAGCCACTTGATTCTTGACAAGGAACAAAACACAACACAACACCACACACACACACACACACACACACACACACACACAGGAGAAAAGACAACATAATATGTTCAACAAATGGTTCTGGTCAAACTGGATAACAGCATGTAGAAAAATGACACTAGATCCCTGTCTCTCACCATGGACAAAACTCAACTCCAAATGGATCAAGGACCTCAATATAACACCTGAGAT
The DNA here is from genome assembly GCA_009823505.1 of Rhizomys pruinosus. Taxonomy (NCBI): domain Eukaryota; kingdom Metazoa; phylum Chordata; class Mammalia; order Rodentia; family Spalacidae; genus Rhizomys; species Rhizomys pruinosus. The sequence continues at coordinate 3,030,354 of VZQC01014082.1, forward strand.
CCTGAGAGGAGAAAGTAGGAAATGCATTGGAACTTATAGGCACAGGAAAGGATTTTCTGAATAGAACTCTTATAGTGCAGTCATTAAATCCAACAACTAACACTAAAGAGCACCATCATTTGAATAAAGAGGAAAGCTACAGAATGGGAAAACTCTTTACTGGCTATATCTCTGACAGAGGCTTAGTATCTAGAATATATAAAGAACTAAAAAAAATAAAATAAAATAAACAATCCAATTAAAAAAGTGAGGCAAGATAGCGGAACAACCCCAAAATGCCCCTCAATTGATGAGTGGATAGAGAAAGTGGTTACATCTACACAATGAGTTCTATGCAGCAGTAAAAAAAAAAAAAAAAAATAAAAAAAAAGATCAACATCATGAATTTGCAGGTAAATGGATGGAGCTAGAAGATATTATTTAATGTGAAGTAACACAGTCCCAGAGAAACAAACGATGCAATGTATCCCTCATCTGTGGATGGCTAGCACTAATTAAACCAGTTTGTAAATATTTCTTGTTTGGAGTGATGCATATTGGAAAGAACAACAACAACAACCAACAACAGATTAAAGTACTGCATCAATAGAAAACTCCACTGAACAGGGGCGAACTCTGTTGTGTTGGGGAGGGGATTTGAGAGGGGGACATGGTTCTATATTTGATTTGTAACATAATCTTGTACTCTCTCTCTCTCTCTCTCTCTATATATATATATATATATATAACAATAAATTTAAAAATATATCAAAAAAGAAAATAATAGTAATAAAGAGAGGCAAGGAGCTGAACAGATAGTTCTCTATAGATGAAATGCAAATTCCATTTTGGTGGAGAAATGTGTTTAAAATGTTCAACATATTTACTGATCAGAGAATGTAAATTAAAGTCGCTTTGAACTTTCAACTTACCCCACTCAGAATGGCCAAGATTAAAAAACAATGAATGCTGACAAGGACGTTGACAACAGAGAACTCTTACCTGCTGTTGATGGCAATGCAAACTAGTGCAGTCACTATGGAAATCAGGGTGACAATTCTTCAAAAAACTTTAAACTCATCTACCATACGATTCAGTCATAACACTATGGGGCATATACCCCAAAGACTTTATACTGTACAACAGAAATACCTGTTTGTCCACATCTATTGCTGCCCTTTCATACTAGCCAGAAATTGGAAACAACCAAAAAGTCCATCAATGGATAAATGGATAATGAAAGTGTAGAACATATACACAATGGAATTCTATTCGGCTCTTTAAAAATTATGAATTTTTCAGGTGAAAAAAATGGAACTGGGAACAATCATTCTAACTTGAATGAGGTAACCCAGACGCAGAAAGACAAATGTTACATGTTCTCTCTCATAGCTGAATGTTAGCTTTGAAATCCTTGATATACATGCTTTAATGTGAAAATCCAGAGAAGTCATAAAACTAATAAATGGCCATGGGGAGGACCCTTCTTGGCAGAGGCAGTAGAATGTAGTGATATAAGGGGGGAGAAGGGAATTGTAAAGTAGGAAGTGTTGAATGGGGTGGGGAATATGAGGGCAGGGCAGAGGAGGAAGTCTTTGAATGGTTAATCAACATTAAAGGCCTTTAGAAAAAGCCATATGGAAACCTAACACTATAGAAGCATCTTAGAGTATATATATATATATATATATATATATTATATATAGTGAGTTTAAAGCGGCCTGCGACAGTTTAAGATACAACTGCTTTTGCAAAGGACCCAGGTTTGATTCCCAGTGTCCCCACGTGGTGGCTGACAACTGTCTGTATCTCTAGTTCCAGAAAAATACAATGCTCTATTTTTTATGCATTTATTGATGTTTTGTGTATTTCAAGCGTCATTTCTCAGTTCAGTTTAGACATATTCCCCTTTCCCTTCCCCCCCCCACCTCAGATCATGCGCTCTGCCATAACTATCCTGAATCTTTCAGTCTTTTTTTATGTTTAGGAATTCACATTTTCCTCCTTTAATTTTATATTACTCTAAAATACACATATATACTTTCCACTCATATACAGTAATTACAGAGTCTGAGAGTAAGTGGTGGATCGATTCTAGAGCATGTTAAGAGATTTACACTATAACAACATAGTTGCTGTCAGATAAACAGAAATATAACAATAATGTTGTTCAGCTTGCCTTTCAACTGGGGATTTGGTGTTAGCATCCACAAATGATGGAGACCATTCTCCACTTATTTTTCTGGGACTGTGTTACTTCACTTAGCATAATGGCTTCGAGTTCCATCCATTTACCTGCAAAGTTCATAATGTCATTTTTCTTTACCACTGAGTAGTACTCCATTGTGTAGATGTACCACATTTTTGTCATCCGCTCATCAGCTGAGGGGCATTTGGGTTGGTTCCAGTTCTTTGCTGTTGTCAAGAGAGCTGCAATAAACATGGACTTGCATGTATCTTTGCAGTACGATGAGTCTTGTGTGTATATACCCAGGAGTCGTATGACTGGGTCAGGTAGTAGGCTCATTTTGAGTCTTTCAAGGGTTCTCCACACTGCTTTCCATAATGGTTGTACAAGTCTATATTCCCACCAGCAGTGGATGAGTGTTCCCCTTTCCCCACAACCTCTCCAGCATTTGGTGTCTTTTGTTTTCTTGATCTTAGCCTGTCGTATCAGACTGAGATGATATCTGAGAGTGGTTTTAATTTGCATTTCCTTAATTATTAATGATGTTGAACACTTTTTAAGATGTTTGTCAGCCATCTTTACTTCCTCACTGGTGAAGTCTCTGCTCAGCTCTTTATTCCATCTTTTGAGATCATTTGTTTTCTTCTTTGTTTTTTGAGTAGTCTATATAATGCTATAATGTTTTTTGAGTAGTCTATATTAATGCTCTCTCAGATGGGGGGCAAAAAGTTATGTGCAGATAGGGGAGGAGACCTAAATACCCTTGTTATATTAGCTGGGGGAAAATTTCTTTACCTAAAAACATCATGACATTGAGTTTAAACACTGTAAACTGATGACAGTCATAGAGACAGGATAATTGCATGCACACAGTGTAGTAATGGTAAAATCTTCACTGTTGGCATGTCTACACTATTTGTGGAGCATTTCTACGAGTGGAATTAGTTCTTTAATGGATTAAGGAGAGTTGATTTGTCAGTTTGTTCAGCTTTTTGTCTTGTTTTGTTTTGAAGGTAAGAATGACAGTTTTCAAGTTCCTCATTTAATAACTGGAAAAATAAGTGTTTATTTATTTTTTTGTTTTATATTTTATGTAATGAATTTTGTTAATTATCCTAGGATAGACTTCTAAATTACAAATTTCTAGGATTTCATCTTGTCTCCTTATATTTCAATTCTTTATTTTATGAATTATCTATTTGTGGCTTATCATAAAATTTAAATAAAATCATATAAAATATAATTGTTATTTTAAAATATACTTTATCATTTTTTACTTTATGTGTATGAGTGTATTGCCTGCATGTATGTAAGTGCACCCATGTGCCATGCCTGCAGAGGTCAGAAGAGGGTGTTAGCTTCCCCTGGAACTGGAGTTATGGATGGTTGTTAGCAGCTGTGTTGGTACTGAGAATTAACCCTGAGTCCTCTGCAAGGGCAGCCAGTGCTCTGAAATGCAATCTCTAGCCCCTGTTATTTTTAATCCATAATTTATTTTGCCTACAGAAACAGAATTCACGTATTAAATGACAGTATGATAAAATTGTTTGATACAGATTTTTTTGGTCTTTTTGAGACAGGGTCTCCCTGTAGCTCCAGCTGTCCTGGAACTCACTATGTAGACCAGGCTGGCCTTGAACTCACAGAAATCTACTTGCCTCTACCTCCCGAGTTCTGGGATTAAAGGCATGCACCACGGCGCCCAGCTGTTTGATACAGTTTTAAACAGAAGAAATATATGAAAATTTTAAGGTTAAATCACGTTTTCTAAGTGGGTAAACAAAAAAATATAATCAGTGGCTAATCATGTCTAATTTCCATTATAGTAATGGTCAATGAAATTCTAATACATTTAAATATCCCTTCAGAAAACAGCTGTGATCTGTGATCAATAGGATATTAACATGAGCAAAACATAAAAGTGATGTTTGTACATTTGTTTCATGTTTACACAAGTGAAATAAAGCATAATTTATTTGCTTTTTGTTTTCAAAAGAAAAAGGAAAGCTGGCTAGTCTGAGCGTGGTGGTCCACATTTTTATTCCCAGCAATCGGGAGGCCAAGGCAAGTGGATTTCTTTGAGATCAAGACTGGTCTACATAGTGAGTTCTAGGACAGCTGAGACCACAGGGAGAACTTGTCTCAAAAAAAGCAAAAAAAAAGTTAGCTGAAATGAGTCTAGAAGCAAGCCAGTAAGCATTAACAGCATTCTTCCACAATCTCTGCTTTAGTTCTTGCCTTGACTTCCTGCCATCCCTTCCCTCTGTGATGAACTGTGGGCATAAGCAGATAATTCCTTGCCTCCCCAAGTTGGTTTTGATCAGTGCTTCATTACGTCAATAGAAATCAACTTAGATGATATGATACAGCTCCTTACTTGACTATCAAGTGATTAGTAAGCTTAATTACATCTGCAAAATCCTTTCAACTTAGATTAGTGTTTGGTCAAGTAATGAGGGATGCGGACTTTGGGAGGTGTCACTTCTTTCTAATTACCACAGAACCAGTCACCTATGGTGGTGATCAGCCTGACAATACATTTTACATTAATTCTCCAAGCATATCTGCTTATTGTTGTCACTTGGCTTTGCTTATAAATCACACTCTCCAATAAAGTATTGGCACTTAAACTTTGTCTCAGACTCCAAATATTGGCAAACAAATCTATAATATTCACAGTAGGCCCTGAAAATAGCCTGTCAGGATGAGATTCTGAAACTGGTTCAGTCACAATATGGTTAGCAATAAAAGGACACATTCTTGGAGTTAGCACAATGCAGTGGCAATTACTGACATTGTCATCAGAGATTTGATGGAGACATGAGTAGAAAGTAAGATTATATGTTATACTTTGTCATGGCACTTAAAGATACCAAATTGATCATATGAATGCTGGAAAAAGCTTTTTCATTTTTAAAACTGTACTTTTTATTTTGAGAAAATTACAGATTCATACATGGTTGTAAGAAATACAGAGATATTATGTACTCCTTATCTCCTAATGTATTTTTGCAACTACAGTACATTATTGCAATTACCAAACACTGGCATTGATACTTGCAGGTTCTATTTCTTGTAGCCATGCCCACTGCCCACTTCTCTCTCATCCCAGATTTTCTATTTGCCTATTCCCTGGCATCCACTAATTTGTTCTCCATTTGCATAATTCTGTCATTTGCAAATAGATAAGTAAAATTTGGGGATTTTTTTCACTCAGCATGACTATACAGAGATTCTCTCAAGGTGTTATATATAACATTTTTTTCCAGGCTAGAGAGATGGCCCAGCAGTTAAGGGCACTGGCTGCTCTTATAGATGACCTGGGTTCAATTCCCAGCATCCACATGATGGCTAACAACTGTCTTGTCACTCCAGTTTCAGGGGAGTCCCACACCCTCTTCTGACCTCCACAGGTATTTTTATGACACAGGTACATTTACATGCACCTAGGCAATACACTCATACACATAAAAGAAAAATAATAAATAAAATATTAAAAATACCTTGCTTCCTTTTATGATTGAGTAATATTTTATGACACATAATATACTGTATTTTGTTTATTCTATGAGTTTGTTTATCAATCTACATAATGAAGGACACTTGAATCATATTTAGTTCTTTCGTTGTTGTTACTGTTTTTTTTTTTCACTACCACTGTGGTGAGATAATATATTTAAATATTAGGTTAAGTTAACATAAATTTAGTACCTCAGGTGATCCTATAGAACTGAGCAGTCTCACAGAGAGGTGCCCAAGTTCTTTTTCTGCCTTTTTCTGCCTGGCTGTCATTGTTCCCCATCCTTGCTCCCTGGATTACCTTCTCCAGTAAATACTTGCACAGCAGCCTTTTCCCAGCTGTCTTTTTCTGGTAAATGAGAGTAAGGCAGGTGATCTTGGATGTCAGCCTCTTCCTGTGGCTAGTTATGTTCTCTGAGCACCCTCGGTGGAGGAATGCCCCTAGGCATACAGCTCGAAATGGAAGCTGAGAAGCTGGGGAGGAGGCTCAGACATTGGGTGCTGTGTCCTTAGTAATTACTCAGGGCCCAAAGAACATAGTGAATTAGTAAAGGGAAGATGATAATCTAAGAGGAGACGTGTATGAATTTATGAAATAAGGCAAACAACAAGCAGTGGGTTTTAGAAAATTTGACCCAAATACATTTTCCAAAGAATTGAAATCATCATATCAAAATGATGTCTGCACTCTTGTGTTTCTTGCAGCATCTCTCATGATGGCCAAGGTATGAAGTACCCCCACACACACACACATACACACACCCTGTCAGGTTGAAGAAAAAGGAAATCATGTCATTTGTGTTTATTATGGATGTACCTAAGGGAATTGCATTAAGTGAAACAAGCCATGCGCAAACCCACAAACAATGCACAATGTTACTATGTGGAACCTTCAGAAGTTGAACTCAGTATGGAGAGAAGGCTCAGTAGGTGAATGCTGGCAAAGCAAGCATGAGAACTTGAGTTTGCATGCCCAGTGCCCATGAAAAAAGCTGAGTATGGTGACATGTGCGGGTTGTACTGGTAATCCTAGCAGAGGAGTAGAGAACAGAAGGATCCCAGGGGCTTATCAGCCAGCAAGTCTAGCCAACTGGTGGTCCCTAGGTTTAGTGGGAAACCTTGCCTCAAAAAATAGGGTAGAGATGCGGGAGAGATGGCTCAGTGGTTAAGAGCACTGGCTGCTCTTCCTCGGGATCCACATTTGATTCCCAGCACCCACATGGCAGGTGATGACTGTCTATAACTCCAGTTCCAAGGGATCTGACTCCCTCTTCTGGAGGGCGTCACATGACATGGGTGCACTCACATACATGCAGGCAAAACACTCATATGCATAAAATAAAAAATAAAAAATTTAAAATTGGGTGGAGAGTGATAGAGGAAGACAATGAATGTTCTCTCTCTCTCTCTCTCTCTCTCTCTCGACACACACACACACACACACACACACACATACACACACATGAAGTCTTGTAAGAAGAGGGCAGAAGGATGGCTGTGAAGATGGGTAAGGAATGACAATGGAAAGAAAGGCTGTTAGTCAAAATGTGTAAGGTGTCAGACAAAAGCAATAAATTTTACTGATCTATTTTGTAGTATGGTGACTATAATTAATAATAATAGACTGTGTATTCCAAAATCATTTATGAGATTTGAAATATTCAGATGACAAACAAATGAAAAGCATGTAAAAACTGAATATGTCAATAGTCAGATGTGATCATTCCACAAAATCTGCGTGTGTCACAATTCATAACGTACTCCATATAGGATATGTTGTTAATGAAAAATAAAATTTAGGGGCTGGAGAGATGGTTCAGTGGTGAAGAGCACTGGCTGCTCTTCCAGAGGACACAGGTTCAGTTCTCAGCATTCACATGGTGGCTAACAACCATGTCCAGCAGATCTGATTCTCTCCTCTGATCTCCTTGACACAAAATTAAAAATTAAATAAAAAAAATTTCAGACTTCCAGAGGACCCAAGTTTGATTCCCAGTACCCATATTGCAGCCAACAACCATCTGTAACTCCAGTTTCAAGGGACCAATAAATCTCTTCTGGCCTCTGCTGGCTTTGCATGACACGGGTGCACTTACATGCATGTAGGCAAAACACTCATACACATAAAAATAATAAATAAAATAAAAATTAAAAACTTATAAATTCAAGAAATCAAATTAAAACAAATGTTTAAATATAATATTAATTCTTTTCTAATTAAAGCCAGAAAACTCATGTTTTGGAATTCTTACATATACTTAACCACCGTAGTACATGAACACTAGTGAAGTCAGTTTGGTAGGGACCATAAACTAAATAAAATCTTAGCTTAACCAGCAAATTACAGTCTAAATTTAGAGTATTATAGGCCATCATGTTAGGACAAATGGCTTTATATGTGTCTAGTGTCAAATGCTCATGAAGGAAGACAATTGTGAGTAAAGACGTCCCTGTCCGATAGAGAAATGTTCTAGCTTTGGAAAGTGACTCAGGGTATTCCTGTGCCCAGCCATCCTGCAGGAGCAGAAAGGGCGAAATGTGTGGAAGTGCTGATGTCCTCAGAAGGACTGAGTAAGACCTGGCTATGCAAATGACCGTGGAGGCAAAATTAGAAATGACCTTGTAAAGGTTGGCACTACTACAGTGCTATGACTGTGTAACATACAGGGACCATGTTGTGCCTCAATAGGGGGTGATCTCAGAGCCAGGAAACATGTCTGACTCCAACGTATGAAGAGCTCTGGCTCCATTAGTGAGGGGAGGTGGTGGGAGGAAGTCCAGGAGCAGCCATGCTGGGCACTTGTGATGGACATTGGATTTTCTCAAATCTAATAATAGTTTACATAAAGGAGGGATGGAAGGGCTGAAGTGCTATTATAACAGGCAGGCACTCACATAAAAAAGCCCACAGCCTTAGCTAGAAGCCCATAGAATCAAATGTCTCCCAGGATGTGGTGGCTGCATGTTAAGATGTTCATGAATTAAAAAATATTTTATTTATTCATTTTTTTTATCTTTGTGAGTGTATTCCCTGCATGCCTGTAAATGCATCTGTCTTGTGCAATGCCTATAGGGCCAGAAGAAGTTGTCAGATTTCCATGGAGCTGGAGTTACAAACAGTTGTGAATGCTAGGAATCAAACCAGGGGCCTCTGCAAGAGCAGTCAGGCCTCTTAAGCACTGAGCCATCTCTCTAGCCCTGCTAATATTTATATGAATTTTTATGAATTACAGGAACCATTACAGTTTAGAGCAGTGCCACACTCCCAATAATATTTTCACCAAGGCTTATTCAGACATGATTAGGCAGCTATCCAAATGTTGTCATTTTTGCAGTTATGATTGATAAGGTCTGAGAAACAGAGATGTTGGTGATGTAACATCCAATGTCTTCACATTCAAATCTTAAGTGAGAGAGCAATCTGCCATTTGAGGTTGGAAAGCTTGCATCCTGAAGATTTTAAACATCTATTCAGGATCTTTATTTTTACAATTATCCCAAATAAGAGTGGAAGACTGGCAATGAGCCCAGGGGAAAGTTTCAAGGTGACAGAAAACAGTAGAAGCTTCAGGAAGCTTCAGGCAAATGAAGGATGAGTGACCTCATTCTAAAGAGAAAAGCAGAAACTGTCATAATGAACAAGGGTTTCTAGGTCTCAGATTTGCTGTGAAGAGAACTAGTGCCATCTCCGAATTTGCAGCTCTGAGTAATGAGGAAGGCATAATGACTTTCTCTGAACTCTGGCTAAACTAACTAGAAGAAAAAATTCATTACAATGCTATGATGCAGCTCAAGGAGATGACAGGACAGTTAAAGACCTGGGCTAAGATAATGACAGGTGTCTCCTGAATCTAGAAGCAGATAACATAACCACAGTTGTTCCAAAGGAACAGCCCATTAGGGTCCTATCATGCACATGTTATGGTGCTTTCTTTGTAACAATATAAATATGACTTATTTGTTGGCACCCAAAGATAATTGGCAGATATATTTTCTTTTAATGCCAATATTCCCTGTATCCCACATGATTTCTTTCTCCCATAACTGTACTTTGCTAGAAAAGCTTATGAAATATTGAAGTTGGTTCCTATTTTCTCTTTCTCTCTTTCTCTTTCTCTTCTTTCTCTGTGTGTATGTTCACTTGTATGGAGATGCATGTGTTCATGTGCACATGTGTATGTAAAAGTCAGAGGTCACTCTCAGGAGCCACCTATCTTCCTTTCCTATGAGTCTGGGCCTCTCCCTGGGACCTGGAGCTCTTTGGTTAGGCTAGGCTGGAAGGTCAGGAATCCTGAGCAATCATCTTGTCTCCACCTCACTGAGATTACAAGTGTTTACTTGGGTGCTGGGAATAGAGGCTGTAGAGTGTGTGTCCCATGATAGGACTCCTATATTAAACCTCATTCACCCATAGCTCGGGGATTATTGCAGAAGAGAGCATGGAAAAACTTGAAGAGCTAGCAGAGGTGCATGAAACATAATGAAACCATCTTCCAGGTTTCTGGTAATGTTCATATAAACTTGCAGTAATTATGTCAGCATATATAATACCCAGGCAAACTCAAAGCAGACAAAAACTATCATAGAATTAGGGAAATGGGCAGGAGGCCATTCTTGGGTAAATAATTATTGGCAGTTGATAACTGCTGGGTGAGGGAGAGTTGATCTTTTTTTAAGGGAGTGATGCCAGATAGGCTGAACAGGCTCCAGTGAAAGAACTCACAGCAAGAGACATCTGGTTACAGAAGCTTGACCTGATAAGCCTTAACATACATGATAGAATGCATGAAATCCAGTAGGCAGTCTATGAGGTGTACAGATAGAGGAGAGAGTCTAAATAAGATTATGATGTATTGTATGAAATACTCCAAAATTCAGTAAAAATTATATCAAAAATGTTCCTCATAGACTCCAAGTATTTGAACACTTGGTCTCCAGTTGGTGGTGTTTTAGCAGGTTTAAGAGATATAGTTTAAGAGATGCAGCTTTGTTGGAGTATTCCTGTCACTGGAGGTGGGCTTTGAGATGCAGCTTTGTTGGAGGAGTCCTGTCACTGGGGGTGGGCTTTGAGATGCAGCTTTGTTGGAGGAGTCCTGTCACTGGGGGTGGGCTTTGAGATGCAGCTTTGTTGGAGGAGTCCTGTCACTGGAGGTGGGCTTTGAGATGCAGCTTTGTTGGAGGAGTCTTGTCACTGGGGTGGGTGGGCTTTCAGAGTTCACAGTCTTGCCCCACTTCCAGTTTTTCTCTCTGCTTCCTGTGCCTGCTTGAGTGTTCAGCTTTCTGCTGTGGTCGCTTGCTGTGATAGACTCTTCCCCTTCTGTTGCTGAGATTTCCTCTCAGGAGATACCACCTGCTTGTGACATCCTGGCCCTTCTGCCACCCGGTTACCAGGCAAATGAAGGAACAGACTCTTCAATCTTAGTTTCAGAAATACTAGAGAGTTTATTCAGGTTTGCTTACAAAGTGGTGGGTGCAAGATAGCACTAGCCGAGTAGTGATTCTCTCTTTTCCTTCATGGCTGCACAGAGTTCAGGCATAACCCTGAAACTGGAAGCCCAATAAAGTATTCCTTTTATAAGTTGCCTTGTCTTGATGTTTTATCACACCAACAAAAAGTAACCAATATTGTTGCTTTGTGTAGTGAAAATACAATGCCTATTGTCTCAGGAATTTTCAAGAATACAGTTCACAATAGTGTACAATGAACTCTTGAACTTGTCCTCTTGTCTAATTAAAGTTTTATGTACTCTGACCAACATCTCCCTGCCTTCCTGTCATGCTCCTGCTGAAATTGGAAACCAGCTTTCATTCCCTACCTCTGTGAGTTTGACTTCCTTAGATTCCATCTACATGGATTAGGGAAACTTATCTCCAAACTTCATCTGCTATTTGTTTGAAGCTTAATTTTCTTAGAGTTTTAGTGAGAACCACTGGTTTCAGGGTTTGTTTGTTTGTTTGTTTGTTTGTTTGTTTTTTCTCTCATTAGAACCACTAAGTCCACCCATTGTCTTCAGGAAGGTATTGAAAAACCAAGTGCGCCTGCTTTGTAAGATTCCTTGTCTCAGTCTTCCATGTCTCATTGTTATCTGGGCCTTACTTTTCTGTTGCAATCTTCTGATCAAACCGGATTCCCTTCCCAGCAATTCTCAGAAGAGGCTTTATTACAAACAGGGAATTTGGCTACTTAGTTTGGAGGATTCATGGGGTCAAGGCTACTCCAGCTCTTTCAGATCTTCTGGGGACCATTTGTGCTCTCCGTCTACTGGAAACGCATACCCTTCTGGTTGGAACTGTTATTGTCACAGTGCCCAGCTGGCTTCTGAGTGAGTATATTGTTGGCTGTGGTCCTCAGTTCTGGCAAAGGGCCATGGCTCCCTCCTGCTTCCTCCTACACTGATGCCTATATTACAAAGGCTTGAAGCTCAGAGACTCCTGGTTTACACACTTTTATTTTCAGCTATTTGGGATATTCTGCTGGCTGGTGTGTTGCTGTATCCTGTGTATGGGTATCAAACATCCTAGGTGTTCTATTATTTTATGGGTGCATCCTTGAAAATGCAGGTTGCCATTTCCTGTCTTTCCAGATGCCAACTCTTCACATAACTTTTAGTCATTATTAATTTAGCTCTCAGAAATATTTATAATTCTTTTGCTGTGCTATAGAAATAAAATTGTGAATTTTGACCTTGTATTTAGTAGCTTTGCTAAGCCTATTGTATTAGTTCTACTAATTTAACTTATCCGTATATTCTTTTGCATAGTCTGGGTGGAATCATGACTATGAATTACTTGTACCTGTTCCTTATGTTGTTTATATTTTTAAAATTTCCTGGCCTGTCTAGAGACATAAAAATATCAAATAGACCAATGATACTGGCTATCCTTATCTCTTTGGCAAAATAATTTCTACTGAATGGAATTAATATTTATTTTAAATTAATTTTTATATCTTAGTTACTTTTCCAATTGCTGTGATAAAATATTCTGATAAAAGCAATTTAATCCAGGTGTGGTGGTGCACACCTTTAATCCTAGCACTCAGGAGGCTGAGGCAGGCGGATCTCCATGAGTTCAAGGCCAGCCTGGTCTACATACTGAGTTCCAGGACAGCTGGGGCTACAGGGAAATGAAATCCTGTCTCAAAAAAGACCAAAATAAAAGCAACTTGAAGGAAGGGTTTATTTTGGCTGCCATTTGCTGTAATAATGTTCATGGATGGGACATTATAGCAGCAAGAACTTGAAGAGTCTGGTCACACTATATCCAACCAAGAAACAGAGAGAGATCAATACTTATCCTTGACTCACTCACTGGAAAAAAATTCTCCTTTTTATCCAGCTTAGGATTCCACCCATTGAATGGTGCCAATCACAGTGGGCAGATGTTCCCACTTCAATGGACTTAATCAAGAAAATCATCCATAGGCATGCCCAAATAAATTCCCAGGTGATTCCAGGTTCTATCAACTTGATAATTAACATTAACTCTCCCAGCATACAAAGTTATTTGTTTCATGTGGTGTTTAATAAATTTGTGTCATTAAACTCTGTTCTTGATGTTCTTGATCTTTCATCGCCTACAGCACAATCTCCTTATGGCTCTCCTTCCTCTCCTGGCTGATTCTCTTTCTTTCCTTCTGTATAGTCCCCCTTCATAGTACTTTTTTTTTTTGTCTTTTTGAGACAGGGTCTTCCTGTAGCCCCAGCTGTCCTGGAACTCACTCTGTAGACCAGGCTGGCCTTAAACATAGTACTTTTCACATGTATTCAGTTACCTTTTCTTCCTTCTTCTCAGAAAATCTTCCCCCACTTTCTTCATCCCCTTTCTAGTTTCATGACCTATACTCAGATCTGTACGAACATGGAGCATGAATTCCTCCCCATATATACACATACATATACATATAATTTCCCCCAGATTAATTTTAATTGAGTTTTTGTGTATTTTATACAGAACATCTCAATCAACTTTTTATGCTTTTATTGATGTTTGGTGTGTTTCAGACATCATTTTTTTATTTCGTTTAGACATATTCCCTTTTCCCTTCCCCCCACCCCACCCCAGATCATGCATTCTACCATAACTATTCTACATCTTTCTCTCAGTCCTTTTTGTATGCCTAGGAATTCACATTTTTCCTCCATTAATTTTATATTATTCTAAAATATGGATACATACTCTCTCCACCCATATATAGTAATTACAGAGTCTGAAAATAAGTAGTGGGTGGATTCTAGAGCCCCTTGAGAGATTTACATTATAACAACATAGTTGCTTTCAGATAAACAGAAATATAACAATAATGTTGTTCAGCTTGCCTTTCATCTGGGGGGATTTGGCGTTAGCATCCACAAATAAGGGAAGCCATTCACTGCTTATTTTTCCGAGACTGTGTTACTTCACTTAGCATAATGGCTTTGAGCTCCATCCATTTACCTGCAAAGTTCATAATGCCACCTTTCCTTACCACTGAATAGTACTCCATTATGTAGAAGTAACACAATTTTGTCATCCACTTCGTCTGTTGAGGGGCATTTGGGTTGGTTCCAGCTCTTCGCTATTGTTAAGAGAGCTGCAATAAACATGGATGTGCATGTATCTTTGTGGTAGGATAAGTCTTGTGGGTATATACCCAGGAGTGATATGGCTGGATCAGGTGGGAGGCTCATTTTGAGTCTTTTAAGGGTTCTCCACACTGCTTTCCATAATGGTTGTACAAGTTTACATTCCCACAAGCAGTGGATGAGTGTTCCCCTTTCCCCACAACCTCTCCAGCATTTAATGTCTTTGGTTTTCTTGATCTTAGCTAGTCGTATCAGAGTGAGATGACATCTGAGAGTGGATTTAATTTGCATTTCTTTATTAATGATGTTGAACACTTTTTAAGATGTTTCTCAGCCATCTCACTGGTGAAGTCTCTGTTCAGCTCCATCTTTTGAGTAGGTCATTTGTTTTCTTACTTGTTTTTTAGTAGGTCATTTGTTTTCTTACTTCTTTGTTTTTTTGAGTAGTTTATATATTCTTGATGTTAATCCTCTGTCAGATGTATCACTGGTGAAGATTTCCTCCTCCCACTCTGTGGATTTTCTCTTCACTTCCTTGATTGTTTCTTTCGTTGTTGAGATGGATGAGGTCCCATTTGTCAACTGTTGACCTTATTTCCTGTGCAGCTGCTGTCTGATTTAGAAAGTCTTTTCCTACACCTATGTCTTGAGGGTTGTTGCCAACTTTTTCTTCTATCACCTTCAGGGTTTTAGGCTTCACGTTGAGATCTTTGATCCATTTGGAGTTTATTTTTGTACAGGGTGAGAGGTAGGAGTTTAATTTTGTTCTTCTACAAATGGTGATCCAATTTTGCCAGCATCATTTGCTGAGGATGCTGTCCTTCCTCCATTGAGGGTTTTTTTTGCCCCTTTGTCAAATAACAAGGTGGCTGAAATTGTATGAGTTCAAGTTTGGATCTTCAATTTTGTTCCATTGGTCAATGGGTCTGTTTTTGTGCCAGTACCAGACTGTCTTTATGATGATGGCCCTGTAATATAGCTTGAAGTCTGGTAGAGCAATCCCCCTGTATTGCATTTATCACTCAGGGTTGCTTTAGCTATTTGGTGTCTTTTGTTTTTCCATATGAATTTAAGAATTTTTTTTCCAAGTCTGTGAAGAAGCTCATAGAGATTTTGATAGGGATTGCATTAAGTCTGTATATCAATTTGGGTAAAATGGACATTTTTACCATATTAATTTTCCCAATCCATGAGCACAGGAGGTCTTTCCATCTTTTGATTTCATTTTCAATCTCCTTCTTCAGGGGTTTAAGGTTTTTGTTGTAGAGATCTTTGGTGTCTTTGGTTAGGTTTGTTCCCAGGTATCTTATTATTTTTGAGACTATTGTGAGTGGGAAGGTCTTCTTATATTCCTTCTCCACTTGTTCATTGTTGGTGTAAAGAAAGACTACTGATTTTTCTAGGTTAATTTTGTTCCCCAACACTTTACTGAAACTCTTAATCATTTCTAGAAGTTTTCTGGTGGAGTTTTTAGCATCCCTTAGGAAAACTATCATATCATCTGCAAAATGGGATAGCTTAACTTCTTTTCCAATTGGTACTCCTTTAATTTGCTTCTCTTGTCTTATTGCCCTGGCAAGTGTTTCAAACACTATGTTGAAGAGGAGTGGTGATAAGGGGCATCCTTGCCAGGTTCCTGCCTTTAAGGGAAATGGTTCCAATTTTTCTCCATTTAGGATGATGTTGGCAATGGATTTGCTATATATGGCTTTGATCATGTTGAGGAATGTTCCTTTCTGTCAGATTCCCTCTAGGACTTTAAACTAAAGCGATGCTGGATCTTGTCAAAGGCTTTTTCTGTATCAATTGAGATGATCATGTGTTTTTGTCTTTAAGTCCATTTATGTGTTTTATGATAGTTATTGATTTACATATGTTGAACTATCCCTGCATCTCTGGTATGAATCCAACTTGGTCATAATGGATGATTTTTTTGATGTGGTTCTGTATGTGATTTGCAAGTATTTTGTTGAGAAATTTTGCATCTATGTTCATTAGTGAGATGGGTCTATAGCTTTCTTTTTTGGAAGTATCTTTGCCTGGTTTTGGTATTACAGTAATGCTGGCTTCATAGATGGAGTTTGGGAGAATTCCCTCTTGTACCCTTCTGAACAGTTTGAGTAGCAGTGATTGTAGGAGCTCTTTAAATGTTTTATAGAATTCTTCCATGAAACATCTGGACTGTGGCTATTTTTAGTTGGGAGGTATTTAATCATGTCTTCAATTTCCTCAAATATTATGGGTCTGTTTAAACTGTCAATCTCTTCTTGGTTAAGCTTTGTTGGTTCCCAAGATTTCAGATATTCATCCATTTCTCTTAGGTTTTCAGGTTTAGTGGAGTATAGGTTTTTGTAGTTGTGCTGGATAGCTTTAGTGTCAACTTGACACACCTGGGTTGAGGGATCCTCAATTGGGGAATTGGCTCCATTGGATTGGCCTGTGGCCACATCTGTGGAGTAATGTCTTGATTGTTGAGCAGCGTGGGAGGGCCCAATCCACAATGAGTGGTGCCACCCTGGGCAGGTTGTTGTGTACTATATAAGAAGTCAGGCTGGGCATGAGCCAGGGGAGCAAGCCAATGAACAGCATTCCTCCATGGCCTGTGCTTCAGCTCCTGCCTCCAGGCTCCTGTCCCGAGTTTTTGCCTTGGGCTCCCTGAGTGATGAACTGTGACCCAGGAGATATGAGCTGAATAAACCCTTTCCTCCCCAAGTTGGTGTCGGTCAGAGTGTTTTGTCACAGCAATGGAAGACAAACTAGAACAGAAATTGGTACAGGAGTGGGGTATTGCTGTGACAGACCTGACCTTGGTGTTTTGGGGAAGGATTGTGGAGGCATTTGGAACTTTGGGCTGGGAAGATCATTGAATGCCTAAAGATCGTTGATGTGGAGCTTGGAGCAGTTTTGCTGAAGGATTTGTAGAAGATGGAGGCCTGGCTTGTGAAGTTTCTAGTTCAAAGGAGAACAGAGATCATCAGGACTGTAATCTGTGGGTTCTGGTCAGCTGGGGCTGAAGAATCAGCTGTAAGTAACAAGAGACCAGAACCTAAAAGGAAATCTTTGTTGTACTGGGACAACTGATGCTGGTTAGCTGGGGCTGAAGAATCAGCTGTAAGTAACAAGAGACCAGCATCATTGTGGTGAAGTCTTCTGGGAAGAATTTCTTCAGGGTCAGCACACAGAAGCTGTGATCCAGAAGGGGCCTGAGCCTCCATCTCAAGCCAGAAGCAGGACTTGGTAACATGTAAGAGTCTCGTATATGGTTCTGGTGTTGAAATTTGAGGGGATCACAGAGAACAGCCGAGGTTTGGCACTGTGAGAGGTCAGGAAAGACCATTGGTGGAAGTGCACCTCAGTTGCGGTGAAGACCCCAGGATTGCAGGGGTCATGGAGAGAAGCTGAGGCTTGGCACCAGGAGAGGTCAGAAGAGACCATTGGTGAAGGTGCAACCTCAGTTTCAGTGGCAACCCCAGCTTTTTGGAGATGCTGGGACCATGGGATGACCACCAAGAGTAGCAGCAGGTGTGGAATGGAGTAGGCCTGGGCCTGCAAGATGAGCTGTGTGTGCCAAGGATGGCAGAGTCGGAGAGTGGGAGCTGCGGAAACCCTTTGGAGCCCAGAAGATCATGAGTGAATCCCAGGTGTCCAGCCTTGAGCTACTTTGCTGGACTTAGGTTTTGTTTGAGAGTGCCTGATTCTTCCCTTTGAAATAAGACAGTACCTGTTTTGGATTTTACAGCAGCCCACAGTTAAGAGACTTTTAACGGACTGTGAGCTTTAAAGTGTTTGGACATTTTAAGGACTGTGGGGCTTTTAAGGTTGTACCATCTTAGGTTGTGATTAATGTTAACATCATACTTTGGGGATAAGAACTGGAAAGGTGGTGGTTTAATATTGATGTGTTTTGTGTGTCAAGTCGACAAAGGGTCAATTGTGCTGGATAGCTTTAGTGTCAACTTGACACACCTGGGTTGAGGGAGCCTCAATTGGGGAATTGGCTCCATTGGATTGGCCTGTGGCCATGACTGTGAAGTATTGTCTTGATTGTTGAGCAGTGTGGGAGGGCCCAGCCCACAATGAGTGGTGCCACCCTGGGCAGGTTGTTGTGTACCATATAAGAAGTCAGGCTGGGCATGAGCCAGGGGAGCAAGCCAGTGAACAGCATTCCTCCATGGCCCGTGCTTCAGCTCCTGCCTCCAGGTTCCTGCCCTGAGTTCTTGCCTTGGGCTCCCTGAGTGATGAACTGTGACCCAGGAGATGTGAGCTGAATAAACCCTTTCCTCCCCACGTTGGTGTTGGTCAGAGTCAGAGTGTTTTGTCACAGCAATGGAAGCTAAACTAGAACAGTAGTATTGCCATATGATTGTCTGGATCTTTTCTTTGTCCGTTGTGATGTTTCCCCTTTCATCACGAATATTATTGATTTGGAGTTGCTCTCTCTTTCTTTTGGTTAACTGGGCTAGAGGTCTGTCTATTTTGTTTATCTTTTCAAAGAACCAGCTTTTGTATTTGTTGATTTTATGTATTGTTGTTTTCTTTGTTTCTATTTCATTGGTTTCTGTTCTGATTTTTGTTATTTCTTCCTGTCGAGTTTAGGGTTCATTTATTGTTGTCTCTCAAGTGTTTTTAGGTGTAGTATTAGATCATTTATTTACTCCCTTTCTTTTTTTTGATGGGGGCACTTAGGGCTATAAATTTCCCACTCAAGACCAATTTTAAAGTATCCCACAGGTTTTGTTCTGTGGTTTTGTCTTTTTCGTTCAGTTCCATGAATACTTTTATTTCACTCTTTATTTCTTCCTTGACCCATTCATTAATCAAGATTGTGTTGTTTAGCTTCCATATGTTCTTGTAGCTACTTGGGCTTATTCTGGTGTTCATATTGAGCTTTATCGCAGTGTGGTCTGACAGAATGCATTGAATAATTCCTATCCCTTAGTATTTGTTGAGGTTTCTTTTGTGTCCCAGTATGTGGTTGATTTTGGAGAATGTTCTATGTGGTGCTGAGTAGAAAGTATATTCTCTGGTGTTTGGGTGGAATATTCTATAGATGTTTGTGAAGTCCATTTGGTATATTGTATTGTTCTGTTCTGATGTCTCTCTGTTTATTTTTTGGCCAGTTGATCTATCCAAGGGGCTCAGTGGGGTGTTGAAGTCCCCCACTATTAGTGTGTTAGGATTAATCTGTGACTTGTGGTCCTGCAGAGTAGTATTTATAAAGTGAGGTGCACCAGAGTTTGATGCATAGACAATTAGGATTGTGAAGTCTTCACAGTTCATTGTTCCTTTGACAAGGATGTAATGGCCCTCTTTGTCTTTTCTGATTAATTTTACCTTGACATCTCTTTTGTCTGATATTAGAATAGTCACACCAGCTTTTTCTTGGTACCGTTGGCTTGAAATATTTTTTTTCATCCTTTTACTCTAAGGTGGTGTCTGTCCTTGAGGTGAGATGGGTTTCTCGTAGACAGCATATAGAAGGATTCAGTTTCCTAATCCATTCTCCAAGTCTATGTCTTTTTATTGGGGAGTTTAGACCATTAGTATTTAAGGTTATTGTTAAGAGATGTGTGTTTCTTCCTTTTACCTTACTTTTTGTTTGCATTCTTGGTCTAGGTTTGTATTTACTCTGTTATGATTTTATTACTTTCTTTAATTGCTTAGGGATAGTTGCTTCTTTCCTCTGTTCTTTGGATTACCTCAAGGATTTTCTGAAATGTTGGTTTCTTAGACATGTATTCTGTCATCTTGTTCATGTTGTGAAACATTCTTCTTTCTCCTACAACTATAATTGACATTTTGCTGGGTATAGTAGTCTGGGGTGACATCTAAAGTCCTTTAGTACTGGGAATACTTTGGTTCACCTACTTCTAGGTTTCATAGTTTGCACTGAGAAGTCAGCTGTGATTCTGATGGGTTTCCCCTTATATATGACTTGTTTTTCTCTTGTGGCTTTCAGTATTTTGTCTTTGTTTTGAGCATCTAGTGTTTTAACAATTATATGGTGTGAGGAATTTCTTTTCTGGTCCTATATGTTTGGTGTTCTATGTGATTCTTGTATTTGTATGGATTTGTCTTTTTTCAGTTTGGGGAAATTTTCTTCTATTATCCTGTTGAAGATCTGGTCAATAGTGTTGTCTTGGGATTCTTTTCCTTCCTCTATCCCTATGATGCAAAGGTTTGATCTTTTCATAGCCATATTTCCTGGCTGTTCCACTCTTGTGGTTTTTTTTAAATTTTCATAATCTTTATTTAAGCATTCCAGTTGGTTCATGTTATGCTGCAGGTCTGATTTTTTTTTTCTGCTTCTTCCATTCTGCTTCTGAGGCTTTTTCCCATCCTTTCCTGTTGATTGGATGAATGTTCAATTTCCTTTTTCATTTAATCTTGTGATTTCTTTAGTACTTCTACTTCCTTCTGGAGCCTGTCATTCTCATCTTGTAGCTCCTTGGTTCATTGGTCATTTTCTTTTTTCATTTCAGCCTGGGATCTTCTTAGCATTTCCACTTCCTTCTGGAGTTTGTCATTTTCTCCCTTTAGTTCTTTCCAATTTTTGTCATTATCTCCCTCTATGTCCTTCTTGAGTTTTTCAATCTCTCCCCTAAGTTCTTTCTAGCTTTTGTCATTATCACCCTCTTCGTACTTGAGTTTTTCATTCTCTTCCCTTAGTTATGTAATTTCTTTGAATATGTCTACAATTGTTCTTCTAAGGTCCATGTCTTGGTTTCCTTCTAGGGAGATCTCATTATAGGAACCTTCTGTAGGGCTGGTAGTTTGGTGTGGATTTATTATGAGCTTTTCCCATGTTTTTTTTTCTTTGTGTCCTTGGCATGGGGATTTGATTATTTGTTGGGGTTTTTTTGCATAGTTTCCTTGATAATTATTTATTTTTATTTTTATTTATTTATTTATTTATTTGTTTGTTTGTTTGTTTTTAAGGGATTCTACAATATAATGACACAGTTGTTTGCAGATAACATTGATGTTACTCAGTTTGTCATACAATTAGGTAATTGGTGCATTTTGCAAGTATCTATGTCCAAATTTTGAACAACCCAAGGTTCCCATAGGCCAGTTGGAGAAGCTTGTATGCACAGGCATGTTGATCAATTAGGAGTCCAGACTATATTCCTGTAGTCTCATGATTCACCCTATCTCTCCAAAGCCCTTACATTCTATCACTCCTCCTCTTCCGCAGTTTGTTCCCTGGGCTTTGGGAAAGGGGCACAAGTGGGTGAGAAGAAAACAGTCTAATTTCTTTGGAATTGTCATTTTGGACTCTAGTCTGTTCAGGTTGTTTCCCTTCATGGGTTGACAGCTTTTCCGGTGATACCCTTTTTAGTCATACTAACAAAGCACAAGCTATTGGATGTACAGGCATTTAAGCAGTACTAATTATTATGTCAAGCTAAGCTGTGAGCACAGACACAGATGCTTGGATGGTATGCTAATCCACAAACTGCGGTTTCTCTATAAAAGGTGACAAGTTCTTATTGTGGCTTATAACATCTCCTAACCACTAGAGGACATAAGCTTGTGGCATCCATTGTGAGTTATTCCTCCAAGGAGAGAGCTAATAGCCAAATAGATTTGGGATCTATATAGACACTTGGCTGCCTCTGTTGTACAGTATCTCCAGGCTGTTGAGGTGTAGCTGATATTGACGGCAGAGTCTTGCTTGTGTCAGGGAGACCAATATTTTGCTGTATTGCTTTAGTGGCCTTTGGTAACGTTCTCTGGCACTTCAGAGGCCAGTTGTATGCTAGCAAGTGACGTCTCATAACATTTTTCCATGCTCACACCAGGTCTTCGACAACAAGGACTTACTGCCTTTCTCCTTGCATATATCCCACTTATAGGCAAAAGGCCTTTATAATTTGTGAGGGTGGGTTTGAATTCCCTAGCCAACATCTCCTAGGCAGAATAATTCATTGCTGATGTCAGAGCTTTCCTGCAGTAATATATTTTTCTTAATTACACAACTTATAAACACTTTAAGATTGAATTTGGCTCTAGATAGAGAATTATCCTTTCACAGCTCCTATGCCTATCAGTCAATTAAAAAAGGGTAGTTATGCCTGTTTTATAGGAAATTACCACTGTAACAATTGGCTCTAATTTACAGTTAGGGAGTGGTTTCATTACCATCATGTTTTTCTTTTTCCTATAAAGGGGGGAGGTAGGAAGGTTTCTCAGTATCTGGAAGGTAAACTTCATTAGGGCCCATTATAAACAGTTAACCCCAATATTATTCAGAGAGATGCTCAGTGTCTGTGACTCAGGCAGTCTGAGGTTTTCACTTTCTTTAATATTCAGATGGGTCAGCTTCTCTGCTGGAATTTCCAGTCCTCCTGCCATAAGCATAAGTTGTATGCTTTCAGGCCTTTAGATTGGTATTTTTACCTATGGGAACATAAATTCTCTCCCATTGTTAGTTTCAAGATCAGAAATTTGAAAATTTTCATAGGATTGGAACACAGGTTTCCATTTGTATCCCAGAAAGGATACTACCCCTCCATCCACCTCCTTCTTTTTTTTTTTTTAGGTTTTAATGTTTGAACCTAAGATGCCTAAGTTTGTATTACACATACCCATAACAGGAGACAAGGCATAAGCTTTCATCAATTAATGTTTACCATCTCTTGACTGCATGCTACTTATTTGGGAAGTAATTTAACTTAAGTCCCTTTACATTGGTCCTAATCAAGTAAAAGAAGTGTTAAATAATGTGAAGTTGTAATAATTCAGAAAAATATAGAGCCCATTTTGTACCTTTAACCAATACAAATTATAAATAAATAATTAACATTTATATTCCCAATTGTTTCAATTGTATACCTTTCTCACCAAAACACTATCACCGTAAGTTTAACATAATTTAAAAACATTTCACTAAGCCTTTAAATATCCTATACTTTGTGGATGAAACTTGGGCAGAGTGAGTACCTGCTAATAAATTTTACCCCAATAAACACTTTGCTATTTAATGCTATATGACTGGAACTACTGACTTCTACTACTATTTGGGAAGTATTTAGCTTAAGTCCTTTAAATTGTCCTACAAGTAAAAGAAAGGTGTTTTACAACTGTGAATGTTGTGTAATTCAGAAAAATATAGAACTACAAAACAAACGTATAAATAAACAACTAGCATTTTATATTCCGTTAGTTCAAATGTCAGTATCTAGCCTTTTTTTTTTAATTTGTTTTAATTTATTTATTTAATGGGTGTAGATGACTGTCCTGTATGCAGGTCTGTGCACCCGTGTGCGTGCAATGCTGCGAGGTCAGAAGAGGGTGTTGGAAATCCCCTGGAACTGGAGTTCCTCCCTGGGAATGGAGTTACAGATGGTTCTTAGCCTCCATGTGGTGCTGGGGAACTCAATTGGGTCCTCTGCTAAGAGCTTTGTGCTCTTAATCTGCTAGGCATCTCTCCAGCCCCCCCCCTTTTTTTTTTTCGCACAAGCATTTCTTCATAATAAAACCAATTTGCATGTGCCCCGACCCACACAGCGCAGGCTCCCACCATCCATCTGGAGGGTTTGATGTTCAATCATCGTTGATCAAATAAGTGTCCAGACTATATTGTCATAGTTTTTACCATTCACCCTAATTCGCAGCCCTACATTCTACCATGCCCACTATTCCACAGATTGGTTTGTCCCTTAGGCTTAGAGATGGGGCATAGGTGGACAAGAAGCACAACAGTCTACTTTGTCTGGAGATGTCGTTTTGGACTCTGATCAGTTTCCTGCGCTGTTTTCCTTTCATGGGCTGACCTATTGCCCAGGGATAAGCTTTCAATCCTACTAATGAAGCACAGCGATTAAATATATTAGGTATTAAAACAATTGCTAGTTACTATGGTAGGTTACTTTGGTATAGACACAGATGTTTGGACTGGTGTGTTAATCTCCTGGGATACTTTCTTTTTTCCTGAGAAAAATGACAAAGTGCCTTACTGTGGCGTATAAATCTCCCTATCACTAGAGGGTATAAGCTTGTGGCAACATCCATCGAGTTATTCCTTCCAAGGAGAGAGTTAATAATCAAATAAATTTGGGATATACAGACATTATGGCTGCACTGCTGCATAGCATCTCCAAGCAGGTAGGTTGTAGCTGATGTTGGTGGAGGAGTCTATGCCTTGATCTCAAGGAGACACATTTGCGCTTTATTAGTTTAGTGGTCTTTGGTAACTCTCTTTGGTATTCCAGAGACTAACTCTATACTTGTAAGTGCAATCTCGATACAATCCTCCCATGGTTACATCAAGATATTGTCAGCAGGGCGGGCCTTACCAACTCTTTCCTTGCAGATATCCCAGTTTTACAGGCAATGAGGTCCTTTACCTTTTTTTTTGGGGGGGCTTGGTCCCCTGGCTAACATATCCTTGTCAGAATAATCCATAGGCTGGCTAATCCAGTGCTCTCCTAGATTTAACATATTTCGCTTAAGCACCACTTAAGAGACTTTAGTATTATATTTGGTTCTGAATAGACAGTTAATCCTTCTTTACAGTTCCTATGTTATAATTAATCACTTAAAGAAAAGCAGTTTTACCAAGTTTTATTAAGGATTACTTCTTAACAGTCAGCTCTAATTTACAGTTAGAGGTATGATCATTACCGTACCCATGTTTTTCTTGTCTCTATGAAAAAGAGGTAGGAGGTCTCTCATTTGAAAACTGTGCTGCACCTAGAAGGTAAAGTTTACATTAGAATCACTGTAAACAGATGTTACACCCATGGTCCTCAGAGATGTATGATGACCTAGTAGCAGTCTCGAGGTTTCTTCCTTTTAGTGTTTAAGAAGGGGAAACTTCTCTGCTGGTGTTTCTTGTTTACAACCTAATGCACGGAAGCTGTATCCTTTCTTCTCAAGCCTTTAGAGTTGGTGACATTTTGACTTGTGGGAACATACAAATCTTTCCATGGTTAAGTCTTTAAGATATTAATTGAAAGTTTTTTGACAAAAAGGTTCAATATGTAACTGTATCCCTTATTTATTCTATTTATTTATTTATTTATTTAATTATTTATTTGTGACCCAATGAGTCTCAAAAAGGCAGTTGTTAGTACACATACCTATAGGCAGGAAACAAGGTGTAAATTTCTTAAATTTCGTCATTTCTTGATATCTTTGTTTTTTGATCCTGGCAGTCTTATCAGGTAGTGGGGTGATATCTTAGAGTGGTCTTAAATTGCTATTTCCCTAATTATTAGTGATGTTGAACGTTTTTAAAGACTGTTTCTCAGACCATCTCTAGTTCCTCCTATTGTGAAGTCTCCTTATTCAGCTTCTTGCTCCATCTCATTTTTGATTATTTGTTTTCCTTTTTTTCTTGTTTTTTGGTATTTTGTATACTCTGGAAGTTTTAATGCTTTGTCAGATTGTATCTGCGATAAAGGCTTTTTCCCACTCATGGTTTTCTCTTACGTCCTTTATTGTTTCTTTTTGATGTACAGAAAGCTTTTTGAGTTTCGTGAATTTTTTGGGTCCCATGTGTCAATTGTTGAGATCCTTATTTCTTGTGGCAGCTGCTGTCTGATTTAGGAAAGTCTTTTCCCTTCACCTATGTCATTTAGTCTGCTGCCAAGTTTTTTTTTTTTACTATTACCTCCAGAGTTTGGGGGTTCACGTTGAGGTGTTTATTCAATCTGGAGTTACTTTTTGACAAGGTAAAGGGTAGGTTTAATTTCATTCTTCTACAAGTGTGACCAGTTTTGGCCAGACACACTGTTAAGATTACTGTCTTTCCTCATTTGTGTCTTCTTGGCCCCTTTATCCAAACTATGAGGTGGCTGAAAGTTGTTGTACTCAGGTTTGGATCTCCGCTTACTATTCCATGTGTCAACCCTGGTCTGTTTTTGTGCCAGAACCAAAGCTTTTTTATGACTATAGCCCGCTGTAGTATAGTCTTTTAAATCTTGTATAAGAGATCACCATGTCTTGCTCTTTTCAGCTTCGAGGTTGCCTTTGGCTAATTCTGGGTCTTTTGTTTTTCCAAATGAAATTGAGAATCTTTTTTTTCCCAAAACCTGTGAAGAAGCTCTTGGGAATTTGATTGGGATTGCATTTAATCTGTATACGTAGTGGTTAGGTAGAAATGGACATTTTACATACCGTTATTTTCGCGAAAGCCATTAGCATGGGAGGTTTTTTTGTCCATTTTACTGTTGTTTTCTTCAATTTCCTTCTTCCAAGGTTTAAAATTTTTTGTTAGAGATCTTGGTGTCTTGGTTAGGTTTGTTCCTAGGTATTTTATTGTTTTTTGAGGCTAGTTTTAAGTGCGGACGGTCTCCTTGCTGTCCTTCTTTCAGTTGCTTATTGTTGGTGTAGAGAAAGGTATACTGATTTTTTCTAGATTTATTTTGTGCCTAGCCCACTTAAATGAAGTCTTTAATCATTCCTAGGAGTTTTCTGGTGAGTTCTTAGCATCCCTAAGTAGACAATCATATCATATATGCAAAAGGATAGGCTTGACTTCTCTTTTCCTATTAGAACTCCTTTAAATTTCCTTTTCTTACTAATTGCCCTAGCAAAGGTCTTCAAGCACTATACTTGAAGATGAGTGGTGACAAGGGGGCAGCACTTGGCGTAGTTCCTACCCTTAAAGGGGAGCTGTCTGTCATTTCCCCATTAGGATGGATGTTGCGCTGGGGTTTCCTGTATATGGCTTTGATTACATNGTGCTCTCCTAGATTAACATATTTTTTCGCTTAGAAGCCCACCACTTAAGAGAGACTTTAGTATTATATTTGGTTCTGAATAGACATAATCCTTTTACAAGTTCCTATGTTATGTTAATCATTAAAGAAAGCAGTTTTACCAAGTTTTTTAAGAGATTACTATCTCTAACAGTCGCCTTAATTTACAGTTAGAGGATGAATTCGATTACCACCCATTTTTTCTTTCTCTATGAAAAAGAGGTACGGAGGTCTCTCATTGAAAATGTGCTACACCTAGAAGGTAAAGTTTAACATTAGAACTCACTGTAAACAGATGTTACACCCTATGGTCCTCAGAGATGTATGATGCCTGTAGCAGCTCCTGAGGTTTTCTTCCTTTTAGTGTTTAAGATGAGGGTGAACTTCTCTGCTGGTGATTTCTTGTTCTACAACTAATGCGGAGGGCTGTATCTTTCTTCTCAAGCCTTTAGTTGGTGACATTTTGACTTTGTGGGAACATACAAATCTTTTCCATGGTTAGTCTTTAAGATATTAATTGAAAGTTTTTTGACAAAAAGGTTCAATATGTAACTGGTATCCCTTTATTTATTTATTTATTCTATTTATTTATTTAATTATATTATTTGTGACACCAATGGATCTCAAAGGCAGTTGTAGTACACATACCTATAGGAGGAGATCAAGGTGTAAATTTCTTAAATTTCGTCATTTTTTGATATCTTTGTTTTCTTGATCCTGGCAGTCTTATCAGAGTGAGTGGGTGATATCTTAGAGTGGTCTTAATTTGCATTCCCTAATTATTAGTGATGTTGAACCTTTTTAAGCATGTTTCTCAGCATCTCTAGTTCCTCCTATCTGTGAAGTCTCTATTCAGCTTTGCTCCATCTACTTTTTTGATTACTTGTTTTCTTTTTTCTTTGTTTTTTGAGTAGTTTTGTATACTCTGGAATTTAGCTTTGTCAGATGTATCTGCGATAAAGGTTTTTCCCACTCAGTGGTTTTCTCTTACGTCCTTTATTGTTTCTTTTGATGTACAGAAGCTTTTGAGTTGTGAATGTGAGGTCCCATTGTGTCAATTGTTGATCCTTATTTTGTGCAGCTGCTGTCTGATTTAGAAAGTCTTTTCCTACACCTATGTCTTGTAGTCTGCTGCCAAGCTTTTTTTTTTTTATCTACCTCCAGAGTTGGGGGTTCACGTTGAGGTTTTATTCATCTGGAGTTACTTTTTGTACAGGTGAAGAGGTAGGGTTTAATTTCATTCTTCTACAAGTGGTGATCCAGTTTTGCCAGACACTTGCTAAGATGCTGTCTTTCCTCATTTGTGTCTTCTTGGCCCCTTTATCAAATATCAAGGTGGCTGAATTTGTATGTACTCAGGTTTGGATCTTCGCTTCTACATTGGTCAACTGGTCTGTTTTTGTGCCAGAACCAAGCTGTTTTTATGACTATAGCCCTGTAGTATAGTTTTAAATCTTGTATAGAGATCACCACTGTTTGCTCTTTTCACTCAGGTTGCTTGGCTAATTCTGGGTCTTTTGTTTTCCAAATGAATGAAGAATTTTTTTTTCCAAAACCTGTGAAGAAGCTCTTGGGAATTTGATTGGGATTGCATTAATCTGTATACTAGAGTTTAGGTAAAATGGACATTTTACATACTTATTTTTCCAACCCATGAGCATGGGAGGTTTTTCCATTTTCTGTTGTTTTCTTCAATTTCCTTCTTCCAAGGTTTAAAATTTTTTGTAGAGATCTTGGTGTCTTTGGTTAGGTTTGTTCCTAGGTATTTTATGTTTTTGAGGCTATTTTAAGTGGGAAGGTTCCTTGCGTCCTTCCTTTCAGTTGCTTATTGTTGGTGTAGAGAAAGGCTAACTGATTTTCTAGATTTATTTTGTATCCGCCCACTTTACATGAAGTCTCTTAAATCATTTCTAGGAGTTTTCTGGTGAGTTCTTAGCATCCCTAAGTAGACAATCATATCATAAGCAAAAGGGATAGCTTGACTTCCTTTTCCTATTAGAACTCCATTTAATTTCCTTTTCTTCTTATTGCCTAGCAAGTGTTTCAAACACTATAGTTGAAGAGGTGGTGACAAGGGGCAGCCTTGGCTAGTTCCTACCCTTAAAGGGATGCTGCTGTCATTTCCCCATTTAGGATGATGTTGGCTGTGGGTTTCCTGTATATGGCTTTGATTACATTATAGAATGTTCCCTCCTCCTGCGATTCCCTCCTAGGACTTTAAACATGGAAGGTGCTTGGATTATTGCTCACAAGGCTTTTTCTCACCTTAAATGAGTGTGGTCAGGTTTTATTTCTTAATCCATTTATGTGTTTTATGAAGTTATTTAATTACCTATGTTGAACTCATCCCTGCCATCTCTGGTAATGAATCCAACTGGTCATAATGGAGGTCTTCTTTGATGTTGGTCTGTGTGTGATTTGCAAGTATTGTTTAGAAATTTTGCATCTATGGTCATTAGGCATGAAGAGGTCTATATTTCTCTTTTTGGTTAGTATCTTTGCCTGGTCTTTGGTAATTCGTGGAATGCTTGGCTTCATAGAGGACGTTGGGAGAATCCCTACGTTTGCTATCCTTCTAAACAACAACTTGAGTAGTAATGGTTTACTCTTTGAAATATTTTATAGAATTCTGTACATGAAACCATATGGGCCTGAGACATTTTTTAGTTGGAGGCTGCTTATTACATCATCACTTCTTCTTATATTATTGGACTATTTAACTTGTCGGGGTAATCTTCTTCTTGGTTCAGCTTTGGTGATTTCACAGGATTTCAGATATTGCCTCCATTTTCAGTTTTCAACCTTCGTAGAGTATAGGTTTTGAAGTAATCCTTTATGGTTGTCTGGATCTTTTCATTGTATGTTTGTGATATTTCACCTTTCATCACAGATTCTATTGTTTGGAGTTGTTCATTCTTTTTTTTTTTTTTTTTTTTTTTTTTTTTTTTTGTTTTGTTTTTTTCTCTCAAAGAACAAACTTGTGGATTCAATGATTTTTTTATTGCTTATGTTTTCGTTGTTTCTCTTCATGATCTCTGCTCTGCTTTTTGTTCTTATTTTTCTGTCATTTGTGTTTAGGGTTCATTTTGTTGTCTTTCAAGTATCTTAAGCTATTGTGTTGATATTCTATTGTGCTCTTTCTGTTTTTTTTTTTTTTAATGTAGGCACTTAGAGCTATAAACTTCCCTCTTAGAACTGCCTTTAAAGTGTCCCATAGGTTTTGCTGTGTTGTATTATAATTGTCATTCAGTTCCAGGAATGTTTTTATTCCTTTCTTTATTTCTTCCCTGACCCATTCATTATTCAGGAGAGTGTTGTTTAGTCTCCATGTATTCTTGTACGTTGTAGGGTTTATCCTGGTATTGATATTGAGTTTTATTGCACTGTGGTCTGATAAAATGCATGAGATTATTTCAATCTTTTTGTATTTGTTGAGTTTTTCCTGGTGTCCCAGTATATGGTCTATTTTGGAGAATATTCCATGGGGTGCTGAATAGAAAGTGTATTCTCTGGTGTTTGGATGAAATATTCGATAGATGTCTGTGAGATCCAGTTGGTGTATTGTATCATTCAGTTCAGATGTCTCTTTGTTTATTCTTTGTCCTGTTGATCTGTCTAAAGGACTTAGTGGGGTGTTGAAGTCCCCTACTATTAGTGTGCTGGGGTTAATTTGAGCCTTGAGATCCTGAAGAGTTGTCTTTACAAAGTTTGGTGCGCCGGCATTTGGTAAGTATATATTCATGATTGTGAGATCTTCATCGTTAATTGTTCCTTTAATAAAGATGTAGTGGCCTTCTTTGTCTCTTTTGATTTCTTTTGCTTTTGAAGTCTTTTTTGTCTGATATTAGAATAACAACACCTTCTTTCTTTTCGGTACCATTTGCTTGGAATATTTTCTTCCATCCCTTCACTTTAAGTTGGTGCCTGTCCTTGAAATTGAGATGGGTTTCTTGTAGACAGCATATAGATTGATTTTGTTTCCTAATCCATTCTCCCAGTCTATGTCATACATTGAGTGCACACTGGTGTTTTGCTTCAATCTATCTTAATCGCCTTTCTACCCCTTTCCTCAAAGGCAAACTTCCACACACTCCCCCACTAGAATTCATGTACTCTGTCGTTTTTGCCAAAACCCATTGTGTCGAGTTACTGTCTCCCAAATATTCCTCAGTTCATGTTCATCTACTGAGGTCTACTCAGACCATCTATAGTCCCTGGCTTTAAGATCAGCTCTTCCTTGCTCAGCAGTAATAGACTGTCAATATTTCTTCTGCTAAAATTGGGACTTGCTGCCCATTTCCCCAGTTCTGTACTGGGTTTTTGTCTGCTTGAGTTTGCATGGATTTTGCTCACGGTGACACCACCACTGCAGGTTCATATGACCAGGATCCCAGGAGCTTGTATGATTATATTTCCATTTCATCATGGACCTCCTCCCCTGGTTCTTATGATCTTTCCATTCCCTCTTTCTCAATTGTCCCTAAGCCCTGGTTGAGTGAATATAGGAGTCCTCTCCAAGGACCCACTCTTCACAGACTCCTAATCTCCACATTTTAGCCATTTTTGACCTTTTGCATTCCTGGTTTTCTGTTGCATGAAGGAGCTTCATTAAGGAGAGTTGAGAGATTCATTAGTGTCCTCTTTTCCCCTTGGTCTATGTTGTGTGAGCCTTAGCTTGGGTGCAGAGGTTGCGGTGTAGATATGCTACTTAGGCTTGGGCAACACACAGACAATGTCTGTGTGTGACTAGTTGTGGTACTCTGTAATAGTCTCCATCTGGTGCAAAAGAAGATTCTTTGATGAATGGTGACTGAGATACTTGTCTGTAAATATAAGGATGCATACTTTGCACTTAGTAAGAAATGACATTAGTGTAGGCATGTGACAACTTTGGGGATTTCTCTAAGATGTATGATCTCTCCAGCCGTGTCTATTTTGCTGTTTACGGTGCCATATATGAGTTTCCTCCCATTGAGTGGGTATTAAGTCCAATTAGGTAGCCATTGATTGCCCCCAAGACAATGGCACTACTGTACCAATGTCAGATGCTGTGCCAGTCATTGATGTAGTTATTTGGTTTTAAAACATCTGGTTTTGCACAACTGCTCTCAAATTGGTTTTACATGAAGGATGCTTGTACTCAAAAATTATCACTTATTGTTAAAAAAAAATGAAAACAAAACAAAACAAAAAAAAGGGAAAGATGCAGAAAAGTTACGGCAGAATGCATGATCTGGGATGGGTAGGTGTGGGGTGGGGGGAAGGGAAGGGGCTATATGCCTGAACTGAATTGGAAAATGATGTATGAAATACACAAAGCATCAATAAAAATAAAAAAATAAAAAATAATAAAATAAACCGTCTTTAAAAACTCAAAAAAAAAAAAACATCTGGTTTTGGACTATTAATTGATTCTTTCCCACAGAAGCTTGCATAGTGCTCTCCAAAGCTATGAGAGACAGCCTTCAGGGGAAATAGCTTCAAGGACAGTTCCAGCTCCCTTTTTCCAAATATTATCTCCAAAGATACACATACATATCATTCTAAATCTAGGTTCTGCTTACAAGAGAAAACAGGAAGCATTTGTCTTATTGGGTCAGACATATTCAATTAACATAATGATTTACAGTTCCATCTATTACCTTAAAATATTAAAATTTCATTTTTATTTATGGCTGTATAAAATTGCAATGTGCATATGGACCATATTTTCCTTATCCATTCTTCTATTGACAGACATCTAAGCTGGTTTCAGTTCCTGGCTATTGTGAATAGTAGAGCCAGAAACATGAATGTACAAGTATCTCTGTGAAATGTTGATTTACTGACCAATAGTGAAAGAATGAGCAAAAAATATTGGGTGAATGTATGAAGGCAAGAACAAATAAAAACTTTAAATACAAAAAAAGTAGAAAACCTGCTAAATGTGTGATTTAAATTTTAAAACACACACAAAAAAATCAAAAGAAGAAAAGGGGAAAAATTAGGTATTGAAACAGGTTCTTTCTGGGTCTTCCAAGGTTGGAGACTGCCCATTACATGGGTGAAGTAGGATAGAGCAGGTTCAATTGAACTTATGGACTCTTGTTTCCAGTGAAGTAGGATAGAGCAGGTTCAATTCTATTGAACTTATGGACTCTCGTTTCCTGTGTCTAATGCTGGCTAGATCTATATTCACCCTGTAGTTTTCCACTTTTGCATGCTTGGGGGCCTCTGCTAGCCATGCTTAGCTTTGTGGTCTATAAGTTGGACAATTTTCCTTTCCCTCCAGAGAGGATCCTGATTGTACCCTGGGGGTGACTAATATTTTAGCTGGTATATATGTAGGGATGTCTTCGAAGGGCACCAGAAGTATGGAAAGCAACCACAGCACTGAGATCAGTGCAGGCAGAAGACCAATTCTCATAATTTCAAGACCTCCTGAGTGCTTGCTGGTGTGTGTGTGTGTGGGGGGGGGTGCCTCTTGGTATCCAGTATGCACTGGAACTTCAGTGTTTTCTAGCCACACAGTTGTGAATGACAGAGAGATGGCTCCACTGCCCTTAGGTTCAAGGCTATCAAAATCCAAGTTCATGAGAACTGTTCCCAGCCACAAAAGTAAAACTATCTCTTTGGCTTTCCAGGAAGCTTATCCTCTTGCTGCCTGAATCCTTTACTGTGCCAGTGTTTGGCCCTGCTGCTCATCATAACTGCCCCTTCGAATCTTCCCTCTCTGATAGTCTGTGGTAGGTCAAATTGAGGACCACAGACCCAAGGTATTCTCTGATCTAAGACCACTGGGCTTGTCTTGAAGTAGGACTACCTGTTTGTGTCTAGGTTACCTTTTGGAAGTGGTTTCTGCTTTATTTCCACTGCAAGAGACCTGTACAGCTGAAGTTATGTTCAGCTTATCTCTCCTTTATCTTTTTATTCTTTTTTTAATTTTTTTAATTTTAATTTTTATTTATTTTTAATTTTTTTTGTCTTTTTTTGAGACAGGATCTCCCTGTAGCCTTAGCTGTCCTGGAACTCACTCTGTAGACCAGGCTGGCCTTGAACTCACAAAGATCCGCCTGCCTCTGCCTCCCGAGTGCTAGGATTAAAGGCATGCGCCACCACGCCCGGCTCTTTTTATTTTAAGATAAACTTTCACTTCCTTTGTGGCTTTCCAAAGTCCTTTCTTTCTGTTTGGAATAGGGCCTGGTTTTTCTTATGTTGTCAGTCCTTCATAGGCTCACACATGGGCAGCCTACGCCCACCATCTTACCTGAAGTCATTATTTTTGTTTTGTTTTGTTTTTCGGTCTTTTCGAGACAGGGTCTCCCTATAGCCCCAGCTGGCCTGGAACTCACTCTGTAGACCAGGCTGGTCTTGAAGTCATTATTTTTTAGAAGACTTATTTTTAGTATTTTTAATTATACGTGCACACATGTATATATGTGTCTGTGTGTGTATGCACATGTAAGTTCAGTGTCCTCAAAAAACAGACAAGGATGTCAGATCTCTTTGGAGCTGGAATTACAAGCAGTTGTGAGCTGCACAATATCGGTGCTGGGGACCCAACTCAAATCCTCTGTAAAGAACAGCAAGCACTCTTAACCACTGAACCATCTCTCCAGCCTCCCAATATTTATTATTAAATGCAATATTTACATTTAATATAGATTTAGTATAAATATATAATAAATAAAAACTTTCATAAATACTTCACATTAGGTAAAAAATATGTCTTCTCCTATAGTTTGCTGCAAGCTTTAATTTTGAATAGTAATGAACACTCTCATCATGAACTTTGCAGGTAAATGGATGGAACTGGAAGATATTATGTTAAGTGAAGTAACACAGTCCCAGAAAAACAAATGACAAATGATATCACTCATCTGTGGATGCTAGTGCCAATAACCTAGTTGTAAACATTTCTTGTTGGGAGTGATGCATATTGGAAACAACAACACCAACAACAGAAAAGACTGCATCAAAGAACTGACTGAAAGGATGAATCTAGTGGGGTGGGGGGGGTTGGGAGGGGAACACGGGTCTATATTCAATTTGTAACATAATCTTGTATAAAAAAATATGTAAAACAATAAATTTAAAAAATAAAAAAATGAATACAATCAAATGTTTTTTCAGTACCTGTTTAGATACCTACATAATCCTATCTTTTATTCTGTTTATGTGGTGATTAACACTCATTGATATCTAAATGTTTTGCTATTACATACATTAAAGTAAAATAACCTTAAACTATAATTTTGTGTGTCACAACAAATGTACAGATGGTGTAATCAAGGATCTAGTGAGACTGTGGAGCTGTATCATCCACTTAGTTTTCTAATGTACATTTCTAGTTTCTCAGTCTCTCCTTGTCCAGAGCAACACACTCTTTTGATTTAAATAAACTTTGATTTTATATTATTGAACTTCATAGAAATAAATGAAATAAATTTTTTCTGTGATTTACTTTCCACAACGTATTTTAAAAACATATTTTTGTTGTTTCATGAATCAGCATTTTGCTCTTTAATTGATGATTAGCATTCTGTTGTATGAATAAACCACAGTTTGTTTACCTGTTCTTCTGACTGGCATTTGGGTTCTCTCCAAAGTTTTGCTATAATATACAAAGCTGAAATAAACACTTTTGCATAATTCTTTCTGTAAATAAATGTTTTCATATAGGGGACTAAGTCCCTAGAGTGGCATTAATGAGACGTTTAATATGGATATGCTTAATTGTGTAAGAAACTAGCTTAACTGAATATAAAAATGGTTATACCATTAATACAAAGTTATTGCCCTATAAATTATTACAGGAACTTTATTTCTCTGGCTTTGTATTTAGGGATTCAATCTTCTTGAATTACTTTTACAGCATGAGGTATGGGTCAAGATTAATTTTTATTCATGCATATATCTTGTCCATTCACTGTCCATCCTACATTCCTGTCAGAGTGTGAGAAATTCAGATATATGCCCTCTGCTCCCAAAAGGACATTGTAGGCCTTACAATTCTAGACCATCTGATGGATGTATGGCAGCATCTCACGAGAGTCTCAGTTTTCATTTCCCATTGGTCAAAAACATTGTGCATTTTTTCATGTGTTTATTGGATATTTACATTTCCCTTTCATGAAATGAAAATAGGTAAAATGTCCATTTTTTGAGTTATTTTAATAGCCTTGTTGATATGTTGAATTATTTATACACACTGAATGTAGGATCTTTGAAATATGAAGCAGAAGAAGCCGGGCGTGGTGGTGCATGCCTATAATCCTAGCACTTGGGAGGCAGAGGCAGGCGGATCTTTGTAAGTTCAAAGCCAGCCTGGTCTACAGAGTGAGTTCCAAGACAGCTGGGGCTACAGGGAGACCCTGTCTCAAAAAAGAACAACAACAACAACAACAAAAGAAATATGAAGCAGAACTAATTTTTTTTTAATCTATGACTTGACTTTTTTTATCAAGACTAAACAATGTTTATGATGAGGATGTCTTGAATCTTAGCAAAATCCAGTGTAGAAAGATTTCCATTTGTGGTTAGTGCTTTTTTACTTCATCAAAAAGATATCTTTCACAGTTCTATGTCTATTAGTCAATTAAAGAAGGCAGTTTTACCAGTTTTATAAGAGATTACCTCTATAATAGTTGTCTCCAATTTACAGTTGGAGAGCAACCTCATCATCGTCATATTTCTCCTTGTTCTGGGGGGGAGGCAAGAAAGTCTCTCATATCAAAGCCTTTGTGGCACCTAGAAGGTAAGTTTCATTAGGACTCATTATAAATAGTTGTTACACAACAG
>VZQC01014082.1:3068839-3088897 GCA_009823505.1 Rhizomys pruinosus
TGGGGTGGGGGTGGGGGGGAAGGGAAAGGGAAATATGCTTGAACTGAATTGGAAAATGATGTATGAAATGCACAAAGCATCAATAAAAAAAAAAAACTGCAAAAAAAAAAAGATATCTTTCTATCCTGAAAACATATCTTGTTCATTCAACATAATTTATGGAAAAAGACTTTCTGTGGCATCATTTGACAATGAAATATAATTACATATCAAATTCTGAATGATCTGTTCTGCTCCATATTCTATCCTAACTATAACACCTCTTTTAATTAATGAATTTATATTGATGACAAGTAGTTCTAAGAACCTTCTGTTTGCTTTGTCAGTGTTGTTTTGACTACGTTTTCTGCATTTTTACATAAATTTATATCAGCTTATAAATGTATAAATTACATATTGTTAGAATTTTTATTAGAGTTGAAATAAATAAAATAATGATTAGAAATAATAAAACAAAAACAAGTCCATTTTTAAAAGAGTGACATCTTGAAAATATTGACACATCTAGCCTGTAAACATGGAATATTTCTTCGGATAATAAGATGTGCTTTAAAACTGTCACCAGGGAGGCCCTGTCTCAAAATTACAAACAAAAACAAAAACAAAAACAAAAAAACCAACAACAACAACACAATACTTGTCACTAAGGTTCATAATTTTCTACCTGGAGGCATTGTGTAAATATGTTATATTATAATAATTCTTGGCACTTCATATTTAAAAATATTTTTATTGATTCTTTGGGCAGTTCACACAATGTATTGTGATCATGATCAGGCCCCAACTGTGTCTTCACCCCATCTTAAAAACCCTAGATTTCATGTCCTCTACTCTTATTTTTCCTTTTTCAGAGACCTATCATATCTAATATGTGTTCCCTAAATGTTTGTGAGTTTAGGCCCATCCCTCGGAATCTGGTCATCAACCTACCAGGTATCACACCCTTAAGGAAAATTGCTTCTCCCCATCCCATAGCAATTAATGTTTTTGTATTGTTTAGTCTGGTTTTCTTTGTTTTTGTTTTTTGTT
The DNA here is from genome assembly GCA_009823505.1 of Rhizomys pruinosus. NCBI lineage: Eukaryota > Metazoa > Chordata > Mammalia > Rodentia > Spalacidae > Rhizomys > Rhizomys pruinosus. The sequence goes on from VZQC01014082.1 coordinate 3,069,869, forward strand.
TGTTTGGGTTTTTTTTACTTTTTTAAAATTTATTTTTATTTTTTTTATTTTTGTACGTGTATGAATGTACTGTCTGCATGTAGGTTTGTGCACCCATGTCGTGCAATGCCGCGGAGGTCAGAAGAGGGTGTCGGATTCCCCTGGAACTGGAGTTACAGACGGTTCTCAGCCTCCAGTGGGTGCTGGGGATCGAACCCCAGGTCCTCTGTAAGAGCAGTAGGTGCTCTTAACCGCTATGCCATCTCTCCAGCCCCTGTTTGGGTTTTTTTTAATGGAGTCTCACCATGTAGTCATGGTTGCCCTAGAACTCACTATGTAGATCAGACTGGCCTGGACCTCACACATCTGCCTGCCTCTGCCTCCCAACTGCTGGGATTAAAGGCATGTGCCAGTATGTCTGACCACATTTCATATTTTCAATGCTACTATAAATTGATTTTTATTTCCTTTTCCAATATTTGTTTCTATCACATAGGGATATAATATATATTTATTTTTTATTCTATCTTGAACTCAGTGTAGTAGTGATGGCAGAGTCCTTTGGATTTTCTTCATTGAAGGACCTAGAAAGTTGTAACTATGTAAAGTCTCCTATTCTTTACTATTTCAGTCCTGGATTATTTTTCACAGTCTTGGGCAGGATGTGGTTCAAGAAGACACCCCCACAGTAGTCTCAATCTTAAGATACAGTCAGTATTTTAGTATGACGTACTATGTTAACAGTAGATTTTGTACATACCCATTCTCAGGTTGAACTATTTTCATTTTCTTACATTTACACCAGGTTTCCATTACTTGTCCAGTAAAATCATGAAAATACATTGAGTTCTATTATTTACCACCTGCATCTCTTGCAATGATCACATAACTTTCTTTTTTATTTTAGTTAAGATTATGAGTTATTTTTCTTGGTTTCCCAAATTTTACTAATGATAGCATTACTTAAACTCCCAAGATAAATCTTAGCTGGTCAGGATATATTATCTTTTCACTCAAGATTCTGTTAGAAATTTAATTAATTCTGCATGTGGTGCATCTCTATGTGTGTGCCTGTGTGTGCATACCCTGGAGCATGTGTAAAAAGAGGACAACTTTCAAGAGTTTGTTCTCTCTTTCCACCATATGGGCTCCAAGCGATCATCAGGCCTGTATTTTTTTGTTTGTTTGTTTTGTCTTTTGCAACAGGGTCTCCCTGCACCCCCAGCTGGCCTGGAGATTACTATGTAGATCAGGCTTGCCTCGAACTCACAGAAATCCACCTGCCTCTGCCTCTGCCTCCCAAGTACTGGAATTAAAGGCATGCCCCACCATACCCATCTCAGACCTGTATTCTTATTAAGAATTGTATTCTTATTAAGAATTTTGTCCTTATTCCTGAGAGCTGTTGGATTATATATTTGACCAAAGATATTGGGAAACAATATTATGTCATTTTGGTTTTTAAAAGTCATTTCTTATAGTTGACTTCTTCCATGTATGTTTGATAGAGTCCACAAATTAAACTAAAAGAGCCAAGAATTTTGATTCTAAAAAGGTCATATAGTTATTTAATTTAGTACATATACTAATGACATTGTCTTGATGTTTTATGTTAACTTTAATTTTTAGTTCTATAATCACAGTATGTGATAAAGATAAGGATTCATGCTTTTTCTCATGAAGGTTATCCAGTTGATCCAGCACACAGAATTTGTTGGAAGGCTTATCTCCAGGAAAATACCCTGGTGATGTTGCAAAAATTAAATTAGTCATATAGTTGAGGTTTTATGCTTGTTTTCTATTTTGTCCTTCTGATCTAAGGTATCCATACACCAACATCGCAGCTTTATACATTTTATTTATTTTTGGTTTTTTTCTATGTGTATGAATGTACTGTCTGCCTGCAGGTTTGTGCACCCATGTCATGCAATGCCACGGAGGTCAGAAGAGGATGTCAGATTTCCCTGGAACTGGAGTTCTCCTGGAATCGGAGTTACAGACAGTTCTCAGCCACCATGTGGGTGCTGGGGATCGAACCCGGGTCCTCTGCAAGAGCAATCGGCACTCTTAACCACTAGGCTATCTCTCCAGCTCCTGGCTTTATATATTTTCATTGATGAATTTTTGTGTAATTCATATACAACATATTAATCATTTTCATACCCCTCCCCATCTATAACCTCCCATAATCCCTGAATTGAATTTCATTCTTTCTGTCATTTATGTTAGGACCTATCAAATCAATTTAGTATACCCAGGTGTCATCCAGTGCAAGTTCATCCACTGGAATTGATTAAGACTATCTAGAGCCACTCCTTTAAAGGGCTGGAGAGAGGGCCTAGCGGTTAAGAGCACCGACCGCTCTTGCAGAGGACCCGGGTTCGATCCCCAGCACCCACATGGCGGCAGAGAGCCGTCTGAAACTCCGGTTCCAGGAGAACTCCAGCTCCAGGGGAATCCGACACCCACTTCTGACCTCCGCGGCATTGCACGACATGGGTGCACAGACTTGCATGCAGACAGTACATTCGTACACATACAGAAATAAATAAAATTAATTAAAAAAAAAAAGATCAGCACTCCTTCAACAAGTAGTATGAGTATGCAGCTGCCAATAGTTCTTTGGCTAAGATTAGGGCCTGCTGCCCATTTCCACAGTTCTATGATTTGCTCTTTTGGATGCTGGCACAACTGCTATATGTTCATAAGAACAAGGTCCCTATTCTCTAGGCTCTATGACCTCTCCATTCATGTGTATTTGGCTATGTTCACAGTACCATACATGAGTTTCTTTCCCATTGAGTGGGCTTTAAGTCCAGTTATGTAGCTTTTGTTATCTCTGAGATAAAAGTGCCACTAGTGCACCAATATGGTTTGCCGTGCCAGTAATTTTTGTGATTATTAGCCCTTAAAGCTGGAGTTGGATTGTTGATTTATGCATTCTCTTAGCAGCTTGCATAGTACTCTCTATGAGAGCTAGCCTTCAGGGAGATGGCTTCTAGGTCAGTTCCAGCTCTGTTGTTCCAAATCCTGTGTCTGATGTATGTTCTGTCTTCATCAATAGGTTCCTACTTTCAAGATCTAGGAGAACCTCCAGGAATGTGGCAATAGCTTGTGTAACTTTTGTGGTCTCTTGGATTATTCTGGCCAACAACATGAAGGGAGATTTGTCTTGTCTGGCACTATGTTTCTTGTTTCATAGCCTTCAGCTATTCACGTTGGACTCATAGAGATATTGTATGTGCAATTTTTCAGTAGGCTTTTGACCAAATACTTTCCCCTCTAGTTTTTTACACCAGCTAAGCTTTATTTATCTCTCCTCTTTCCCTCCCTGTCTAAATCTCCTTCTGTCTCCCCAGTTAAGGAACCCTTATTTTTCCCATTTCACCCTTGATAATACTTGTCTCTTATGTCCTCTCCTCGCTTGTGCACCTTCTTCCCTTTTACCTCCATGGTTCCTTGTATAACCTTCCTTCTTCCTCTCCCATTTAGATATTTCCATTTTACCCATTTTAACACCTGTTTCCTACTGTTCTCCTCTTTCATGTTCCTTTTTTCCCTTTACTTCCCTGGTTTTTGTTCTCCTGAAGTTATATCAGGATGTATACTCACACATAAGGAATTGGTGTCAAGTTCCACAAACGATGGAGTATATACATCATTAGTTTTTCTGAGCTGTGTTACTTCACTTAGTGTAAAAGTGTTTAATTCCATCCATTTATTGTGAACTTCATGGTTTCATTCTCCATTCCTGCTGAGTAGAACTCCATTGTGTAAGTGTACCACATTTCCATTACACTTAATTTGCTTCTGTTTCTTGGCTTTTGTGAAAAGAGCAGCAACAAACATGGATATACAAATATCTCTGCAGTAGGGTGGATTCCTTTATATATATGCCAAGGGGTGCTATAACTGGATTATATAGTAGGTCATTTTCAGGTTTTAAAGTTTTCCACACTACTTTCCATGACAGTTGCACAAGTTTGTAATCTCACCAGCAGTGAATGAGCATTCTCCTTTCCCAGCGTCTTCTCCAACATTTGATATCATTTGTTTTCTTGATCTTAGCCAGTCTGACAGGTGTAACATGAAATCTTAAAGTGTTTTAGTTTGCATTTCCCTAATTACTAAAGATTTTGAACACTTTTAAGGTGTTTCTTACCCATCTTTATTTCTTCTTATGAGAACTCTCTATTCAGATCCATGATGTATCTTTTAATTGCATCATTTGTTTTCTTGATTCTCTGTTTTCTAGGCTCTTTGTGTATTCTGGATGTTAAACCTCTGTCATATATATCACTGATGAAGATTTGGTCCCACTCTGTCATTTTTCTCTTCACTTCTTTGGTCGTTTTCTTTGCTATAACAGAGCTTTTAAGTTTAATGAGGTCCCACTTCTTGATTGTTGACCTTAATTCCTGAACAACTGATGTCCAATTTAGAAAGTCCTTTTCTATGCTTATACCTTGTAGGACACTGCTTATGCTGTCTTATAACGGGTTCAGAAGTTCAGATTTCACACTGAGGTGTTTGATGCATTGAGGGTTGAATTCTGTGCATAGTTAAAGATCAGGGTCTAGTTTCATTCTTCTCCAGGTGGGGATCCAGTTTTGCCAGCACTATTTGTTGTAGATGCTGTCTTTCCTCAAAGGTGTGTTCTTGGCACACTTTTTCAAATATCAGGTGGCTGAAATTGCATGCACTCATTTTTGGGTCTCCAATTATGTTCCATTGATCTATGTGTCTGTTTTGTTCCATGTTGTTTTGTGACTATAGTTCTGTAATATAGCTTGAAATATTTTATGGGAGTCCTCTTAACATTGTTCTTTTAGCTCAGGATCCCTTTGGCTATCTGAGGTCTTTTGTAATTCAATATGAATTTTAGATGTTTTTTCTTATTCTGTGAAGAATGTCGTGGAGATTATGACTGAGATAGCATTGAATCTATAGATTGCTTTTGGTAGAACTGTCATTTTCACACTATTAATTCTTCCAGCCCATGATTAGTGTCTTCTTTTATCTCTTTCTTCAAAGATTTAAAATGTTCATTCTACAGATCTTTAATGTCCATTAAAGGGTTCCATTGTACTCTTTCTCTGATTGTTTGTTATTGGTATATAGATAGTCTACTGATTTTTTTTTCTCTTTTCAACACAGGGTTTTCCTGTAGCTCCAGCTGGCCTAAAACTCGATATGTAGACCAAGTTGGCTTTGAACTCACAGATACCCACCTGCCTCTGTCTCCCTAGTTCTGAGATTAAAGGTGTGTGCCACCAATCCTGGCCTAAAAATTTAGTGATTTTGCAATTGATTTATTTTGTAACCTGCCACTTTACTGAAATTGTTAATCATTTCTAGGAGTTCTTTGGTGAAAGTTTTGAGATCTGTTATGTATAATATAATATCACCTGCAAATAGGGATAACTTGACCTCTTCTTTCCCCACTAGTGCTCCTTTAATTTCCTTCTCTTGTCTTATTTCTAGCAAAAGTTTCAATCATTATATTAAAAAGGAGTGGACAGTCTTGTCTGCTTCCTGATTTTAATGGGAATTCTTCCAATTTTTCTATATTTAGAATGTTGTGGGCTATAGGTTTGTTGTATATAGCTTTAATTATGTTGAGGCATGTTCCTTCCAGCCCAATGCACTCTAGAACTTTTAACATAAATGCTTGTTGAATTTTGTCAAAGGACTTTTCTACCTCCATAGAGATGACCATGTGATTTTTGTCTTTGAGTTAATTTATATGATTAATAACATTTCTTGACTTATGTATATTGAAGCATCTCTGCATTTCCAGAATAAAGCCAATTTGATCATAGTGGATGACCTTTTTGATGTGTGTCTGTGTGCAGTTTGCAAGTATTTCGTTGAGAATTTTTGAATGTATGTTCATTAAGTCTGAGTCTCCGGTTTTCTCTTTTGGTTTTATCTTTCCCTGGCTTTGGTATTAGACTTATGCTGGCTTCATAGAAGGGGTTTATTTGTATCTTTTTGAGTAATTTAAGCAGTATTGGTTGAAGATCTTTAAATTTCTGGTACATTCTGCTATGAATCCATCTGGGCCTGGGTTGTTGTTTTTTTTCACCCAGAAGGTTTTGTACTACTTTTTCAATTTCCTTATTTGTTGTGGGTCTGTTTGTTGAAATTTTCAAATTTAATATAAATTTTTAGAATATTCCCTTATAATTCTCTGTGTCTCCTTGTTGTTTGTTGTGATGTTTCCTTTTTTATCTCTGATTTTTTAAATTTAGATTTGCTCTTTCTTTCTTTTTGCTAAATGGGCTAAGGTTCTGTCTATGCTGTTTACCTATACAAAGAACCAGCTCTTAGATTCATTGTTTCTTTGTTTTAATTTCATTAATTTCTTCTTAAATTTTTATTTCTTCTGATCTGCTGGGTTATGGTTTCATTTGTTCTTGCTTTTCCAGAGTCTTGAGTTGCAATATTAAGTCATTTTTGGTGCTCTTTCTGATTTTTTAATGTAGGCACTTAGAGCTATAAACTTCCCTTTTAAGACTGCTTTTAAAGCACCCCACAGGTTTTGTTGTGTTGTATTGTCCTTTTCATTTAGTTTCAGGAATACTTTTATTTCTTTTTGAATTTCTTCTTTGACCCAGGAGTGTATTTTTTTTTTAATCTCCATGACCTCACATAGTTACTAGAGCTTCTTTTGTTATTGGTTTTAGAATTTATTGTGTTCTGGTCTGATAGAATGCATGGAATTATTTCAATTTTTTTGTATTTGCTTAGTTTGGTTTGTGCACCAGTATGTGGTCAATTTTAGAGAAAATCCCATGGCTTGCTGAATACAGCATGTTAATGGAATATTCAGTAGCTGTATCTTAGGTCCATTTGAGGTGTGGTATCATTTAATTCAGATGTCTCTATTTTTTGCAAGTTGACGTATCTATTGGAGATATTGGAGTATTGAAGTCCCCTAATATCACTGAGTTGAGGTTAATCTGTGTCATAAAGTCCTGTAGTACTGTTTTTTATGAAATTGCGTGCACCAGAGTTTAATGCATATGTGTTCATGACTGTAATAACTTCTTGGTTATTTGTTACTTCAATTAGAATGACATGACCCTCTTTATTTCTTCTGATTTTTTATTGCTTGAAGTCTCTTTTGTCAGGAATCAGAATTGCAACCCCTCCTTGTTTCTTAGTGCCATTTGCTTGGGATATTTTTTCTCATCATTTCACCTTAAGGTAGTACCTGTCCTTGAAGGTGAGACGAGTTTCTTGAAGATAACAGAAAGCAGGATTTTGTTTTTCAATCCATTCAAGTAGCCTATGTCTTTTGACTGGGGAGGTCAGGGCATTGATATTTACAGTTATTATTGAAAGATATATATTGGTTACCATTGGTTTTATTTCTATTTGCATTCTTCAATGAATTTTGCATTTCCACAATTATTTCTTTTTCTTTTTTTTCTGTTAGCTCTTGGATATACTAGTTCCTTTCTATAGTCCTTTGTACTGTATTCTCTGTAAGGCTAGTTTGATGGATGTGAATTCTTTTAGCCTATTTGTGTCATGGAATATTTTTCTTTCCCCTTCAATGATAATATACAGTTTTGCTTTATAAAGTATTCTGGGTTTGCATCTATAGTCATTTAGAACTAGGAATACTTTCATCCAGGCTCTTCTGGCTTTCAAAGTTTATACTGAAGTCAGCTGTAATACTGATGGGTTTTCCTTTATATGTGACTTGTTTTTCTCATGCAGCTTTTGGTATTCTCTTTTTAAAAATCTGTACATTTATTGTTTCTCTGTTATGACATGGGAAGTTTCTTTGGTGGTCCTGTCTATTTGGTGTTGTATGTGTTCCTTATATCTGTATGGGTATGTCTTTCTTTAATTTGAGGAGCTTTTCTTCTACAATACTATTGAAGATCTGGTCAATACCACTTGCCTGAGATTCTTCCTTCCTTTATGCCTATGATGTGCAAATTTGATCTTTTCATGGTGTCCCACATTTTCTGCATATTCCATTTCCTTTTTAAAAATTTTTCATATATTTTGCATGAGAAGTCCAGTTCTTTAACTTTATTGTCCAATCTTGATATTCTGTTTTCCATTTCATTCATTCCATTTCATTCAACAGCCTTTCTCCTGTTGTTTCAAATTGGATTATTGTTTTTCACTTCCTTCTTAATTTCAGCCTGAGTTTTCTTCAATATTTCTATCTCTTTTGTGAATTCTATCAGAAGTTTGTCCCTATCTTCTTTTAGTTCTTTGAATTGTGTGTTCTTTAAATTTATTGATTTTTTACATGTTTATTATTGTTCTTATTAAATGCTGTGGCCTGAGTTATCTCTAGAGGCTTCTCATTGTAGAACTCTTTTACATGACTGGTTGTGTTTGATGGGAATATATTATTTTGTTTTTTTCATATTATTAGTTTTTCATTGTGGTTTCGGCTTGTAGATTTCCTGGGTTGCTTGTGATTCTGCTGTGAAACTCAAGCCTTCCTTCATTAAGTTGAAGTCGAATTCTGTTTTTATTATTGCTGTATCTTGGTTGTTTTCTAATTGACTATGAAAAACTGGTTGGTACAGGTTTCAGGTTCTGACTTTTGACTATATATTGAATTTTTTAAAGGGGGGGGGTTATGAAGCTGGGCCAACACTCAACTCAGGAGTGTAATTTACAAGTACAACAGCCAATCAGAGTTTAGTAGCACAATTAAAATTACCAATCAAGTTAACACCATGGTTAAAGTTACCAATCAAGGGGAAATGCTTGAAGTAAGCAAACCAATGATTCCTAGAATGACTAAGAATAAGCGGCTCAATGGCATCTGAGAACACTATCCCTGAGTTTTTATAATCCTCCATCTCAATAATTTTCTATTTCATTTCCTCCTCTCTTTGTGTCATTGTGTCCCCTTCAAATCCTTGAAGGAAGTTCACAAGAGTCAAGTGCAGTTGGTGTTTCCAGCATGGAATGGTCTCCGCTGGGGGGGGGTGTTGTATTGTGTCCTTAGCACCATGATTTTAATGGAATTTACCAACTGGTTAATAAATCTGACAAGTGAGTTAAGGATGCATGGGCCACAAGTCAGAGCAACCTGAAAGATAAGTTTACTGGCACATCCAGGAAGTCTTCAGCTGCTGAGAAAGAAATTGGCTCTTGGGGGGGGCTTGACCCTAAACTGCCTAGCCAATTTTTATCTCCTACTTTTATCACGTTACCCTCTGAGGAGGTTACCCCAAGTACCAAGAGGGAATTGGATCACTGACCACTCTGACTTCTTCCATGCTGAAAAGGGGCATGGAGGTTGTGACCGGGGTACCCCTGCTCAGTGGGTCTATCTAAAAGACCCCCAAAAGTATAGTTACAGAGAGAACAAAATCCTTGTCCAGTGCCTGTGAAGGCAAGAGTAGCCAGGTTCATTTTCTAGGCAGGGAACCAGGAGATGGACAGGGTGAATTAAATGTCCAACTTAAAAATCCATTAGAATTTCTCAATGAGGGGTTCTGGAGCATCCATTATTTGGCTTCTCCTTTTTTTCATTTGGCCATGGTTTCTGGACTCAGGATCTGCTTTCCAGGAAATTTCGATAGTCACAGTGTGAGTTTTTCCTTAGGTAGTTGCTTAAATAGAAAGCTTTATTATTTGGTACCAACAGATCTCCTATGACTTTAAATCTAGTATTTGGAGGCACAATCTCTCAGACATTAAAGGAGACATAATGATCATATTTTGGTTATACTTTCATTTTGGGTGTTTAAGTCCACACAGTTACTCCAGATTAATCAAGTTTCGTTTTCTCAAGGTCAGTTGAGGATCTGGTCCTCAGGGGCCACTCAGATTTTGGGGGGAGAGTCCTCTGGCTCCTCTCAGCTTTAACTAGTTCCATCCACTGGAGGACAAAGTCAGGTTGTGCAAGACCACGCTTCATTTTTGAAGCATGAAGAGACTTTCTTTTTCATAGACTGGACACTGGCTAGAGTCCCGTTAGTGGATCTCAAAGACCTCCCTGCCCAGGAGGACTGGTGACTCACAATTGCAGGACATTTCAGGATATGCTCCCAGACATAGTCTCCTAGGACTTAGTTGACCTCAGAGTGCAAGAAACAAAGTTGTTCCTTAAGTCCCTTGGCTGAATTGATATGAGCAATAAGTATGGTCATTATCCATCCAGAAAAGCTAAGTTACACCAGTCTAATACTTTTAATTACTGTATAATATTTTAGATATGGCTTGGACAAAAAGTTTAAGCAGACTTGTATAATACTGACTGGAGGAGGAACTTAACACCATAGGTTAAACAGGCATAACCCATAAGATAGAATGAAACAATTTCAGGCTTATCTTAAATGTAAACTGTTCACTACAATTACTACAAACAGGAACAATCTCCTTCTTTTTCAGAACCCCTATCCTGATCCATAATTTTCCCAGAAAGGCCACATACTGGAAGACAGGAAATAAACTGATAAGGATTACCAAGCCCATCCAAAACTGTTTTTTTCTGAACTGCATGCAGCTGGTTCAGGAAGATAGAACCTAGCTTTTTGAGACAAATTATCTGGTTAGGTCAAAGGAAATATCAAAATCTACTCTTGCAAGAAACATAAAGTACATTTTCAGTAGCCATAGGTAACCCACTATTTGTCTGTGTCCATTTAATCCAAACATGTAACAGGGAGTCCAGTGCAAGCCAGGAGTGGACTGAAAACTAACAACAATTCTGTATATCTTATCCTTTTACTGTGAAGTGCCACATGATGTGTAAATAAAGCTTGGGCAAAAACTCAACACTCTTAAACAAACCTTGACTAGATATACAATTTGATTCTTAAACTAGTTCACTGAACCTTAGAAAATTAAGCTTATTCATATAGTCTCATCTTTTACCTGCCATGACAAACTTCCTCAGACTTTTATTACTCGAATAGTGTGCTGGATAGCTTAGTGTCAACTTGACACACCTGGGTTGAGGGAGCCTCAATTGGGGAATTGGCTCCATTGGATTGGCCTGTGTCCACGTCTGTGGCGTATTGTCTCGATTGTCGAGCAATGTGGGAGGGCTGAGCCCACTATGGGTGGTGCCACCCTGGGCAGGTTGTTGTGTACAGTATAAGAGGGCAGGCTGGGCATGGGCCAGGGGAGCAAGCCAGTAAGCAGCATTCCTCCATGGCCTGTGCTTCAGCTCCTGCCTGCAGGTTCCTGCCCTGATTTCCTGCCTTGGGCTTCCTAAGTGATGAACTTTGACCCAGGAGATGTAAGCTGATTAAACCCTTTCCTCCCCAAGTTGGTGTCAGTCAGAGTGTTTTGTCACAGCAATGGAAGACAACTAGAACAGATAGATTTTCTCATTATCTTCATATAAATCCTTACTAAAAATATCTATCTCCATTTCTATATCTCTCTAACATTTTTCTCACCTTCTCATTTCCTTTCTTAATACCACGAGACATAACAACATTCATAAACAGATTGACCCTTAGTTGCGAAGAAATACTAAGAAGCACTCCTATAAAATAAATACTGTGGATAGAAACAATGTCATGACAAACTAGTTTCAAAACCACAACTTTAGAGCATTTAGTAAATGTAGCAAATATCCCTAACTGAGTTTCCAACCTAATAAAAGATGGAAAATGAGATGGCCCAGATAAACTCCATTTTGTTCAGAAATCTGTATTTCTGACCTTAACCTAAATCTTGGCTCTGCTCGAATTGAAGGCATGCTAGAATTAAAGGCATGGCCCACCACAGTTGGCTGGGGGCCTCCCAGGAGTGGCCAGAACAGCAGGATAGTAGTTCAAGCCCAGGGAGGTATGGAAATCTCTGCAGGAACACAATAAAGCCCACTAGCTATCCCAAGCTGCCTTCTCCCACCCCTGGAGGCAAGAAACAGGGCTGGCCCAGGCCATTATGGTATCAGTTCTCCACCCAAACCAGACCAAGATATACACATGCCTTTGTCTCCTGAGTGCTCGGAGAGAGTTTGGACACCAAAGGAAATATAAGGACTTCAGATAAAAAATAAAGCTTAAAAACAGTTATCCAAACACATACAATATTTTGCATTAAAATAGACTGGTCATGTGATGGTTTTTAGAGTCTATTGCCTAGGACTTTAGGTGAGCACATGTGAATAAGCAAGTAGTGCTTTTGTAGAATAATAGATATTTAAAGACATTTTAGGGTACCCAGGTTATACCATTAAAATATTTATATTTCTGATCAGGCATGCCAGAATAAGATCATACTAACTTAAGGCACTTACACCCTCCAAATAAGTTCCTACCCTTAAGGTAAACTGAGGTCCCATAGTTTTAGAAAGACAAACACACATCTAAAACATCAGGAACTTAGGAGGAGAGGGCTGCTCTAACATCTTAAAGTGATCACATAATTTTATATAATGCCTTCATCCAAATGGAGACTAAAAGCATGGAGTGAAGTACAGTTTTCATGCATTTGATTCACCCAGTTCTCTGAGACCAACTCGTCCACACACACAAACATACAGCATGCAGGAGGGACTGCCTGCCAGATCAGCAAGGAAGGCACAGACCCAGGGAGGTCCCTTTGCCTCCCAGACACAGACCATCTTGGAGATCTGCTCCTATAATGCATCCTCAGAAGCCATGCGGCACCCTGACTGATCTAGGTGCCAAACCCCAAGATGGATCTCTAGCAGAGACCACACAGTTGACACGTGGGAACTCTAGGGATCTCAGGAATTCCCCAAGCTCTAAAGAACTCCACCCAAGTCAGACCAAGATTCCTGACTAACTGCAGATGTAATTTTACTAGCTAGCAAAAGGAAGTTTATCTCTGGTCCTTTGAGATAGTCTCCGTGTAGCAGCTGGGTGGAAACTCACCAAAGCAGGCCAGATGGGCTGACCTTGAGCTCACAGAGAACTGCCTGCCTCTGCCTCCCAAGGACTGGGATTAAAGGCAGGTGCCACGATGCCCAGCCCAAGAGGCAGCAAAACTGTCCCACCCACAACAAAAGCCAGTCCAGGAATTCTCAGCCCTGAAGGCAAGTTGGTATATTAAATCAGGGCTACATCTAGCCAGAGAATCTGGCCCACAGAGGTCTCAAAAAAGCAAAGTAGACTGAACATCTTGAAAGCAAACACAACCCAAAAAGTCATCTAGAAAATAAGATCCTTAAACAGTCAACTCAGAGGCTAACTCATAAACAATTACCATCTGTTGTGAAGCATATGATAGAAAGATGTCCATGATATCCAAATTTTAGGCCTTTAAATGCATTTTTTAAATATCCATATTTTAAACTTTGCACGTGCGTCTCTAGTCTGCCAGCATGCCAAAACAAATGATTTTGTGCACATAAAGGATGGTGACTTGAAGTGGCCACTGTGTTTGACAGAACCAACATGAGACAATTACAATGACTGAATTACAAACACACATGAAAACAGACACATGACGAGCAGGACTACATGAATCTTAGACACACGGAAGAACAGTTACCATAAACACAAGATATAGTTACCATGTTTAAATCTGGAAAAAGTTGGATCCCTTTCTTCCGCTGTACCCTGCAGTAAGAGATACAGAGGCTCATGTGGCTTTGGGTGGGGCAGGGCCCCAGGGAAGTCTCTAAATCTCCAGGAGTCAGGTTCGGTGGCAGCTGAGGACTCCTGAGCCAAAGGGGAGGTTGGACCAAGAGGCCAAGCCAAGGGGCCAACACCATTCCAGATCCCATAAAGTTCTGAGGGCTCTGCGGCCCTGGAGACCAGGACTCTCCACTGAGGTGGGGGAAGACTGCACAGCCACTCGGGAGGACTGCAAATGAGTTCCTGCCAGGCGACGATACAGGGCTGCTAATCTGGATGCCCAGGGTTTCTGAGAACAGCCTGAAAAACTCAATGAACAGGCTGCTTATCAAAAGAGCCTTCTGATGGCCATCCACCCCCCCTTCAGGAGGTTGGCCATTCCAGTTCACACAGGGTCTGGAGTCTCCCAGGGGAGACCCAGCCAGACCATCTGGTAGCCTTCCTGAAATCCTTAAAGTGGTCAAGGACCAGGGACAAAGGAGTGGGAGAAGATTTAGAATTTCCCATCTTGAGATCTCAGAGAATGAAAATGAAAGCAACAGACAGCAGAACAAAGTAAACAACACACCCAACCCCTTGCCAGTCCTGGAACCAAAACTCTGAATCTGACACCTGGATTCCAAATAGTTGAGGTGAACCCCTGTTCTCACTGTACCAGTGGAGAGTTGGGGCGTCCCCCGTCTCTGTGCTCAAGGACTGATACTGCTTCCAGTTTCTCCTAATGGAGCACCCCAGACCAGAAACTGAGTTTAACCAGAACCAAAGTGAAAGTAAAAGATTTCAGCACTCTTTTACCCAAAACACATGGCCGGGGGAACAATATGTCTCTAGTCCCTCTGGTGTTCTTTGGGGGACCCAGACAAGCACCCAAGATGTTATGGTCCGAGGGTCCCCCACAAATTGTAAAGTTGCAGTGGAAAGACTATTCACTTAACCACGTGGACTTTTAAAGGAGGATTTAATTACAAAGCCAAGCAAATACTCAACTCGGGAGGAGTGTGGCCTGATTTTATATTGAAAAGACCAAATGTCTCCAGTCAGGCTACTCAGGAGCTCTCCAGGAAGACGAAGCAGCCCTGGCTAGAAAGGAGCAATTCAGAAGTCTCAGATGGATAATGCCAAGATCCAGCGAGAGGAAATGGGAGATGGAAGTACTGGTCTCTAGTAGTCAGCAGGGAAACCTAAGCCATAGAGCACTGGGGGGGGGGGCGCGACTGCAGGTGGACTCAAAGCAGGGGGATGGGCACAGCACATTTTAAGATGCTCACCCTGTGGAGGCCCAGTCAGGCATGAGCTGAGTGTTGTCAGGAAGTCTAGAAAGAGCGCCACATTTCTTTTTTTTTTTTTTTTTATATTCATTTTATATTTTTTAATTTATTTTTGTATGTGTATGAATGTACTGTGTGCATGCAGGTTTGTGCACCCGTGTCATGCAATGCCGCGGAGATCAGAAGAGGGTGTCGGATTCCCCTGGAACTGGAGTTCTCCTGGAATTGGAGTTTCAGACGGTTCTCAGCCGCCATGTGGGTGCTGGGGATCAAACCCGGGTCCTCTGCAAGAGCGGTCGGTGCTCTTAACCGCTAGGCCATCTCTATTGCATGTTGTGAAGTCAAGTAGAATAAGCCCAGCAATTCTGTTCCTGGTCCAAAAGTTTGGGGCCTTTTTCCCGGGTATTTTCAATCTTTACAAAATAATTATTTATTTAAAATAACACTTAATTTGTCTCAGCAGAACTTTGGAACTTGTACATACTGTTTTAAGAATATTTTGATAGGGCTGGAGAGATGGCCTAGTGGTTAAGAGCGCCAACTGCTCTTGAATAGGTCACAGGTTCAATTCCCAGCACCCACATGGCGGCTGAGAACCGTCTTTAACTCCAGTTCCAGGGAATCCAACACCCTGACCTCCATGGCATTGCACGACATGGGTGCACAAACCAACATGCAGACAGTACACTCATACACATAAAAAGTAAATAAAAAATTTAAAAAAGTATTTTGATAAATGCATCCTTGAGCATTCTAAGTCCATTGATGCCTCGGTATATGGTATTGTATTTAATTCCATTTCTGATTTCCCTTGACATTACTTAGAAATACAATGGACTCTTCTACTGTTGACCTTTTTAGTGTGAATTGCTATATGCAGATTCTAGCTATGGTAGGTTTCATGTGGACACATTAGCTAGTAATCTTTTTTTTTTAAGATAAACGCTTTTTTCTTTCCAATATTTATGACTTTTGTCTGGTTCTTGCATTATTGAGCTGTCTAGTAGCTTTAATGCAGTACTGAATTAGAGTGTTAATCTTGACATCATGGCAGGAACAGTCAGCCTTTCAGTATTTAATATGATATCGACCACATAGATGTCCTCTATCAGGTTAATGATAACTTTTCTTCTCATTTGGCAAGTTTTTTAATAATAATAAATGGATGCTTAATTTTGTGAAATGTGTTTCAGAATCCATATCAGTTATAAAAATCATTTTTCATTTCCTTTATGTTAATATGATGAATTATGGTGGTTGATTTTAAAACATTATTTTTGTGTGTATGCATTTTAGTGTGTGGGTGCACATGTATGTGTGGGTGTATGCATGCACACATGTATACTTGTGTTTGGAGGTCATAAGCAAACCTCAGGTTCTACTCCTCAGGCATCTACCATCCTTTTTATTGAGACAAGGTCTCTCATTGTCCTGGCACTTCACCAAGTGGGCTAGGCTATCTGGGCAGTGACTTCCGGGGATCTACCTCTCTTCATCGGCCATCTTGCCATTGTCATCCCTGGGATTACAATGCACCGTCACACTTGGATTTTTACATGGGCTCTGGGAATTACTTGCAAGGCATGTGCTTTAGCAACTGAGTTTTTTTTCCCCAGCCCCCAATCTTCTATTTTGGAAATTAAAGCTCACATGTACATGATGTATCATCTTTTATATATTCTGGGTTTAATTTTCTAATGTTTTTAAAGAATCTTGTTTCTCTGCTTATAAGGGATGTTAGTCTATAGTTTGTTCTACAAGAAATCTCAATTTAACTTTAAAACATGAAGTTTTTAGGATTAAAAGGCCAAACAAAATATTAATGCAAATTCTAATAAAAAGAAAGTTGACATAGCTGTATTGATACCAAATAAATACTTTAGATGAATACTATCATGGATAAAAAGAGACATTCCAATTCACCAAAAAATAACACGCATAATGAATGTAAAATTGAATGGAGAAGTAGACACATCCAAAATTACAGTCAGAGATTATAATATTTCTCTCTGAATAATTAACACAATTATGCAGAAACCAGTAAAATTTGGAAGGTTTGAACAACATTAACATCTAATGTAACCCAATTGGCATTTGTACAATATTCTAATCTAAATATAAAAATAAACATTGAGGGCTAGAGAGATAGCCTAGAGGTTAAGAGCACCGACTGCTCTTGCAGAGGACCCGGGTTCGATCCCCAGCACCCACATGGAGGCTGAGAACCATCTGTAACTCCAATTCCAGGAGAACTCCAGCTCCAGGGGAATCCGAGACCCTCTTCTGACCTCCGCAGCATTGCCTGACACGGGTGCACAGACCTACATGAAGACAGTACATTCATCCACATAAAAAAAAAATTAAAAAATTAAAAAATAAATAAAAAATAAACATTGAATATGTGTGGAATTATTAAAGATAAACAATACAATGAAATATAAAACAAAATTTAAAACATTAGAAGGATTTAAATATTTCAGACCATCCTACAGTCATGTAGGAACTATTTCTGTAGAATCATTTTTGCTCTCTTTCAGGTCCATCTGCATCAGCCTTTATGACATTTATTTCACTCTATAAAGTTTCTGAATTGGAAAGAAAATTCATAACTGCTCAGAACAACTTGGGGAGAAGATGGACATTTTCCATCACAGCTCCATGGCAGGAAAGCAAAGCAGCTGGAGCAGTAAGTCTGTGAATCTAACTTGATGCCCAGCATGTATGCGTCTTGACAGAAAACAGAGGATCTAGACCCAAACAGAAGTGAGATCACTTGAAAGGCCCAATCCCAGGAATCTACTTCTGCTTACTAGGCCACATGTCTCAAAGGATTTGTGACCTCCCCAAAGAGCACCTCAAGCTAGGGACCAGGCACTTAAATGTTTGGGCTTGTGGAGGATATTTAATAATCAATCCATAACACTCTGACTCTGGCCCACATAGGCTCATGGCCATCATATAACATAAAATGGATTTAGTCTAATTTCAAGAATTTCCATATTCTTAATGGTCCCAACCATTCATAGGTCCAGAGTCTCTTCTGAGACTCAAGGAAATCTTGAAGCCAAGTCAGTATGAATGCATGTAAAATTCAATAGATTATATACTTCTAGTATAAAATGGCACAAGAGTCAACATCCCCATATCAGAAACAGAGAAGAAAGATAAACACAAAGCAAGACTGAAATGCGGGGGTGGGGGTATCCTTAAACTCTACAGCTTCATTTCCAGTATCCAGGACTTGTAGGAACATTATTTGTTTTCTTAACAAATGAGTGACCCCTCCACCGATGGCCATAATGTTTGAGGCACAATTGGCCTCTCACTTGAACTGACTCTACTCAGTGCCTACAGCTTTTCTCAGCAGATCTCCCATGTTGTTGGCATCCTGGAATCATCATTGCCATGCTTCACTTGCACAAATTCACATACTGGCTCTTTAGGCCTCCTTGCAGGGATTCAAGTACTGTTTTACATGGCCTGCTTCTACAATTTTGACTGGAACCTTGACAGAAGCCCAGATGATCCACTCACTCTTGCATTCCTCATGCCTGAAAAGCAAGCAGCAAGTAGATGACATCAAATTCTTCTGACAGCTCAGGATGTCTGTGGACCACAGCTCCAACAGCCTCTGGATATATATACATGGCTGAACATGGTAAAACATTTCTTCAGGTGACCATGTTTGAGCAGAGTGCCCCTTCAGTAACACATGGGCTCTTTCTTATCTGATGGTGAATGTGCATTGTTATGTCTTAGATCTTTCAATGAGTGGGGTCTTGTATCAAGGCATATTCCCTATTGTCCAAGTACAAACTGTACAGAGTATATAGTTTCTCTTCAATGGTGCTAATTTCTTTGACAATTATAGCATCTTTGTCCAAAATTTTGAACTTGCTCACATACCTTCCACAAACTGCACACTTCACATCTCTGCCCTACATTTTGCTATGTCTAAATGTAGCTAAAAGTAGTGTGCAGCAACATTTTCACATCCTGAATGCTGTCCTCTCTTGTAACTACCTACACCAAATAAATTAGATCATTACTATTGACTTTTGCCACATACAGATTTTCAGGACACAGGCAAAAATGTAGCCACAATCTTTGCCAGAGTGTACCATGAATGATTTCCAGTGTATCTCCCAATAGAGTCCTTAGTCTCCTCTAAAACATCATGAACATACTCTCTGCTATCTATGTAAAAATCAACATTTTCTTTTTTTTTT
>VZQC01014082.1:3094966-3222210 GCA_009823505.1 Rhizomys pruinosus
CTGCAAATAAAATCGGATGTTGCATGTATCTTTGCATAGGATGAGTCTCGTGGGTATATACCCAGGAGTAGTATGACTTGGTCAGGTGGAAGGCTCATTTTGAATCTTTTTAAGGGTTCTCCACACTGCTTTCCATAATGGTTGTACAAGTGTACATTCCCACCGGCAGTAGATAAGTGTTCCTCTTTCCCCACAACCTCTTCAGCATTTGATGTCTTTTGTTTTCTTGATCTTAGCCAGTCGTATCAGAGTTGAGATTATATCTGAGAGTGCCGTTTAATTTGCATTTCCTTAATCATTATATGATGTTGAAGCACTCTTTAAAGATGTTTCTCAGCCTTTGGCCTATTAAGTGGGTTATATGCAAGGAGAAAGGCAGCAAGTCCTGTTGTCGAGAGACCTGGGTTGTGAGCATTGAAAAATGTATAGATCACACTTGCTAGTGTACAACTGGCCTCGTGAAATGCTAGAAAGCTGGACCAAAGGCCACTAACGCAATACAGCAAAATATTGGCTTCCCTAAAGACTAAGCAAGACTCCTCCTCAAATTACCCAGTACATCTCAACTCTGGATATGTGCAACAGTGGCAGCCAAGTGGTCATATATATATCCCAAATCTCATTGGCTATTAGCTTTCTCCTTGGAGGCATAACTCACAGTGGATGCCACCAACTTATGTCTCTGTTGGTTAGGAGATTTATAAGCCACAATAAGACTTGTCACCCTGTTATAGAGGAAACCACATTTGCCAATTAGCTACCCATGCAACATCTGTGTCTATGCCACAGCTTAGCTTGCCATAGTAATTACTACTGTCTAAATTATCCTGTACATCCAATTGCTATAGCTTTGTAGTCATGACTAAGAAGGTATTCACTGGAAAAGCTGTCAACTCATGAGGAAGGAAAACAAAACTGAAATCGACTAGAGTCCCCAAAATGACAACTCCAAGAAATTTAGACTTTTTTTTTCTCACCCCACTGTGAGCCCCTTTCCCAAAGCCCGGGAACAAACTGCGGAAGAGGGGCGTGTAGAATGTAAGGGCTGCCGGAGAGATAGGGGTGAATCAGAGACTACAGGAATATAGTCTGCACTCTCTAATTGATCAACATGCCTTGGCATACAGCTTCTCCAACTGGCTATGGGAACCTTGGGTTGTTCAAAATTGGACATAGATACTAGCAAAATGCACCAGTTATCCTATATTGTATGACAAACTGATAACATTCAATGTTAATTTCTTGCCGGCCAAACAACTGTGTCATTATATTGTAAGAATCCCTTAAAAATTAAAATAAAAATAAAAAAAATATTTAAGCCGTTAATTGAAGATGAAAAAAAAAAAAAAGATGTTTCTCAGCAATCTTCACCAGCCATCCTCCTCACTGGTGAAGTCGCTGTTCAGCTCTTGACTCCATCTTTTGCAGTAGGATGTCATTTGTTTTCTTACTTCTTTGTTTTTTGGAGTATTCTATATATTCTTGATGGTAATGGCTATGTCAATGAATCATTTCGTGAAGATTTCCTCCACTTCATTTATTGTTTCTTTTGCTGTCACAGAAGCTTTCTGAGTTTGATTGAGGTATCAATTTGTGACTGTTGACCGTATTTACCTAGAAGACTGTTGTACTGATTAGAAATCTTCCAACAACCCAATGTGTCTTGTAGGTTGTTGCCAACTTTTTCTTCTATCCACCTTCAGGGTTTCAGGTTTATCGGAGATCTTTGATCCATATATGCTCGGTAATTTCTTGTTGTTGTTGTTTGATTTATGTATATATGTATCTTTTTATCAAATCGTACCTGTGTCCCCCCCCAATTCCTCACCCACACAAGAGCTCATGCATTTTGCCAAGCATGCTTTTCATCTCTTTTCTCAGTCTTTCCAATATTCTCCAAATGTGGAGATTGGCTGTTCTTTGAGCAGAAGTTCACTGTTTCAGTCAGTTCTGTATGGCAGTCCTTTCTGTTGTTGTTTGTTGTTGTTCCAAATATGCATCACTCCCAACTGCTTTGGACAAAAACTCAAGGGGTGCCCCATGCCAAAGAAATTACATACAATCTAGGTCTAATTGGCACTAGAATCCACAGATGAGGGTACCATTCATCGTTTGTTTTTCTCTGGGACTGTGTTACTTCCACTCAGCACAATGTCCTCTAGCTCCAGCCATTTTATTCAAAAGCTACATGATGTCTGTCTTTCTTTACTTTGACGCATAGAACTCCAGTTATGTAGATGTACCACATTTCTTCTATCCACTCATCAGTTGAGGCGGCATTTGGGTTGCGTTCCAAAGCTCTTTGCTATTGTGAAGAGAGCTGAAATAAACATGGCTGTGAATGTATCTCTGCAGTGGGGTGAGTCTTGAGGGTACACGCCTAGAAGTGGTATGGCTGGGTCGGGTGGCAAGTTCATTCCAAGTCTTCCAAGGGTTCTCCACACCGCTTTCCATAGTGGCTGCCTGAGTTTACATTCCTACCAGCAGTGGATGAGTGTTCCCCTTTCCCCACAACCTCTCCAGCACTTGGTATCATTTGTTTTCTTGATCCTAGCCAGTCTTATTGGAGTAACATGATATCTTAAAGTGGTTTTGATTTGCATACATGCTGATTTCTATAGTGCCCAGTTACTCTAACCTTCTTCTTATTGACTTAAAGATTGTATTTTCTTTGTATGTTTAAAAGACAACTCTAATGGTTTTTTATTTTTATTTTTTATTTTAAAAATATTTTTTTCATTATTTTTATTTTGTGCGTTTGATTGTATTACCTGCATGTATGTAGGTACATCTATGTCATGTAAAGGCTGTGGAGGCCAGAAGATGGCATTGGATCCCCTGGAACTGGAGTTCAGACAGTTGTTCCCTACATGTGGGTATTGAGAATTGATCCTGGGTCCTCTGGAAGAAAAGCAAGTGTTTTTAACCAGTGAGCCATCTTTCTAGCCCTGTGGGTTTTTTTATTTTAAATTTTTTTTAGTTTCATTTCATTGATTTCCCCTTGATTCCATTTGCTTCTTTCTATGAACTTTGCACTTTGTTCTTTTTCCACTTCCTTGATGTGTAATGTTAGGTGATGTTGATACTTTTCTATTTTTTTTAATTATTATTGATTTATTTTAATTTTATGTGTAGAAGTGTTTTGTCTGCACATATTGTAAGTGCACCCATGCTGTGCAATGCTAGAAGAGAGTGTCAGATCTCCAGGAACACAAATTACAGACAGTTGTTAGCTGCTGAGTGGGTGCTGGGAACGGAACCTGGGTCCTCTGCAATGCCTTGCCTTTAATCTCTGAACCATCTCTTTATCTTCAAATTTTCTTATTTTCTTGTTATAAATATTTATTATGATGAAATTTGTCTCTTACAAGTACTTATGCTGCATTCCACAAGTTTTGGTGCTGTGCTTTTTTGATGGCTAATTCTAATTGAGAACTTGTTTGGACTCAGAGATACTCAGGAATTTCATTACCTACAGCACAGCTTTAGGTATGTGTGTAAAGAGGGTTCCAGAGAGGATTAGCTATGGGGAGAAGACCTGCTCTGAATGTGGCCTGGGTCTTGAGCTGAATAAAAAGGAGAAAGCCAGCTGAGAACCAGCACTCCCTTGTCTATGCTTCCTGATCTGCCCATATGTGAACAAGTGCCTGCTGCCAATCCTGTGAGCTGCTTGTCGAGGCATGCCTTCCCACCATGATGGACTCTTTCCCCTGGACCATGGGCCAAAAACAAGGTGTTCTTCCAAAATATTGGTCAAAGCAGTGAGAAAAGTACCTAATAGAGCTGTCATGTTCCAGCTTTCTCAATATATTTTTAATTTTTCTTTTTCTATTATTTGGCTTAATGGTAATTTAAGACAATATCCAATTTTTCACATTTTGTGAATTTTAAAATGTTTTCCAACTATTGAATTTTAGTTGCATTCTGATCATTATTATGATCAGATACCTGATATGATAAGAATTTTCCCAATATTTGGTAAGAATAGTTTTGCAGTTTAATGTTTAATTTATGCTTCAGGATGGTCTATGTGAGCCTGATAAGAGTATGCATTCCACTGATATTCTATAAGCTTGTTGAATCAATTTAATATAAAGCATATTTTCTGTGGAATGTCATGATTTTTGTCTGGATGAGCTGTACTTTGTTGAAAGCATGGCTTTAAAAGCACAACTATTATTGTATTACAACTTTTCTCTCTCCGGATATATTAATATATATTTAAACACTCTGATATTGGGTGCATGTATATTTACAATGGATATCTTCTCGATTAATTAAATACTTTATCTTTAAATGCATTATTAAGTAATTCCATCATTGTGCCAATATCACAGAGTGTATTTATGCAAACACAGATGTATAGTTATGTATAGTTCACTCACCCGTCATGTCCTCAACATGCAACTGAGATATGTGACCAACATAAGATGTAAAAATAATGCTGCTGTAGGTGTGACAGAACACACTGCTTTCTAATCAACTATATACTTCATAAGAAATTACATTATAAATTAACACTGAAAATATACTACACTGAACATAAACCATTGTCATTAACAAGTACTCTGTCCTATACATAATTAGATATAATTGTTTCATTTGATGGCTGGCGATATGGTAGGTTTACATCAACATTACCTCAAACATGCTAATAATGTGCCGTGGAACAATGTTAGGGCAGCTATACCATCATTAAATGACAAACAAACTTTCAGCTTCATTAATAAAATCTTATTGAAACAGTACTATACATAGCTATGTTATTTCCTAAAATGTTATATGACACGTCTATTTACATACAATGTCAATCTTTAGAGTTTTTTTACTTAGAGCATATATTATCTGATATAAACATAACCTGTGCTGGGTTGTTTTTTTTTTTCTGTTTTTGGAATATATTCTTTCAACCTTTCACTTTATTTCCTTAAGGGCTAGGAAAGTCTTGAAGGTAGCATGTATTGTATATATTTTGGTTAGGAAATTATTATTTTTTACTTTCCCAATTAACTTTATTCTTTGTTTTATAAATCATTATCATTATCAGGGCATGGTGGTGCATGTCTTTAATCTGATCACTCAGGAGACAGAGGCAGGTGGATCTCTGTGAGATCAAGGCCAACCTGGGCTACACAGTGAGTTCCAGCCCAGCTAGGGCTATATGGATACCCTATTTCCAAAAACCAAAAATAAAAATCACTATCGATATTTTAAGTTTGAATGAAAAAAATGCTGGATTTTTTATTTGTTGTCAACTCTATCTTTTGGGTCTTGGTAGGTGTCGTTCTTTGTTATCTTTGACTTGAGAGTTCTGCTGAGAAGTCTGATGATATTCTGATTTGTCTCTGAAAGAAAGTTGGCATTTTTCTCTCATACTTTTACTATTGTTTCTTTGTTTTATGCTCTTAATATTTTACCTATGGCATCATGGAAAGCTTTTTCTGTGGCCATGTCTAAGGTGAGATTCAAATTACCTCTGGTACTAAGATGTCTATTTAATTCCCTAGGTTTTGGAAATTTCCTGCTATAATTTAATTGATTAGATTTTTCTCTGACCTTATTGCTTTTATTTCTTAAGCAGGGATACTTTTAGGTTTGGTTTCTTGCTATCCTGCAGTTCTTGGGACTTGTGGTCATGTTTGTCCATTGAGTTTTCTCTTTATTGATGTCTGACTGTAGTGTTAGCTTACCTGTTTTCCATCCCTGATATTCTGACTGTCTGACTATCTCTTTTCTATTGGTGACTTCTTTACTCCCGTCATGACTCAATTTCCTCATTTTATCTGCTTGTTAACCTCTTTGATCATTGATATATTTTTTACGAGTAGATTCTTAAATTCTTCATCCTACATTATACAACAATATTTGTATCTTTAAGCATTGTAATCAAGGAGTTATGATCTTTTGGAAGCATTCTGTTGACTTGCTTTTGCCATGATTGTATTTTAATGTAATTAATTTTTTAATTTTTTTGGCATTTTTGAGACAGGGTGTCCCTTTAGTCCCAGCTGGCCTGGAGCTCATTCTGTAGACCAGGCTGGCTTTGAACTCACAGAGATCTGTCTGCCTCTGCCTCCCAAGTGCTGGGATTAAAGGCATGTGCCACCACACCCGGCACTAGAGACAGTTCTTAACTGCCACGTGGGTGCTGGGAATCAAACCCCAGTCGTCTGCAAGAGCAGTCAGTGCTCTGAACCACTAAACCATCTCTCCAGCCCCAGTGATTAATTTTAATTAGCTTACAAGGTAATGTTTCCTTATACTATTTTATATATACTTCACTTTTGTTGATCCTGTCCCCTCCCCATTTCCCAACTCTACCCTTTTACCCACAGTATTTCTTTCTCCAATTTAATATCTCACATGTTCTCCCATCTCCCTGCTCCCGACTCTTAAAGCCTTTCTTTTTGAAGCCTCATGGGACTCTTCCTAGTTCTATGGCCTTTACTAACATTTACTTCCACTCTGATCAACATATTTAACAATTAGAAACGAGAATATTTCCTTTACTATCTTGAGGAATGGTTTGAGAAGTGTTGGAATTATAGTGTCCTTGAAAGTTTGATAGAAATCAACAGCTCCATTTATTTTCCTACATATTTCATAATTTTATTTTGCTTCATGGCTGAATAAAATTCAGTTGTGTATATGTACCACATTTACATCTTAGTTTATCAATGGCTACCTACTGATTGCTGATTCTGTTTCCTTGTTATTATGCAAAGAGAATTAATGAACATGGAAACAAAAGTATCTCTCTGTAGCAGAATGTAGAGCCCTTTAGGAGTGGTATACCTGTATCATGACAGTTCTATTTTTAGCATCTCTGTGGTAGGGTGGTACACCTTTGGGTGTAGGCCCAGGAGTGGTATAGATGGTTCATAAGATACTGGACTTCATTTGGGGGGCACAATATTTAAAGCAGAAGCATGTCAGTAAGAATTTCCTTTTGCATAAGTTTTTTTTGTAGTGTAATGTCTTAATCATAGTCTACCATCAAATATTTTAGGAGTATTTTTAGTGCTTAGATAGTATACTAGCAGCATGCAATAATTACATCATAGGTTCTCAAGCAGAGGCAGTCTGTTGTAAGGACCTTCTTTGCTGCCAGTTTTCATAGGCTGTTTAAAGTTAGAAAACTGAATAGCAACACTGAATACTGTAGAAATGCACTTTGCTCAGTAATACTTGAGCTGTTGCAATATTAGATTACCCATTTGGTTGTTACAGAAAATCCTTAACTTTAATTGATGGTCGTTGCCGTAATAGTATATTGCCTGTATTTCTACCTCTATTAATGGGCTTTATGTGCTAGATTTCAATATCCTTGAGTCTGGGCAAGTGCACAAGCCTTTTTAAAAAGAAACATGGCTTACTTGCACAAAACTGATCAGATTTGAGAGATCATTAATTAATACCCTTGAAGTGGTTTTTGTGGGTGTGAAACAAATGGTGAGAATTTGAATTGTTCCCTTATTATAGTATTGAAATTAAGTCTACTTAATCTATCAAATCATGCTCATGCCCTGATTTTGTATACTTGTATCTATCAATAAACATTGTGGAAAAAAAGATAGTTCTATTTTTAGGTATTTTTGGAAATCACTACACTGATTTTCATAGTAGTTGTAAGAATTCCACCCACACTGAATGTAAGTTCCTCTTTCCCCAGATTCTCACCAGCATTTATTGTAGTTTATTTTCTTGATGGTAGTTATTCTCATTGGGGTGAAATGGGACCTCAGTGTATTTTTAACCTTCATTTCTCTTATGACTAGGGATGTTGATCAGTTTTTAAGTACTTATTTGCCATCTGTATTTCTTCTTATTTTTATTTAATTTTAAAAATAAATATTTTTATTTTCTTTGAGAATTTCACATAATGTATTTTGATAATATCAGCCCAGTTCCTCCCTTTAAGTTCTCCTAGATCCACTCCTACCTCTCTATCTTCTCTAACATGATGCCCCCTTTTTTTACTTAATAACCCATCATCTGTAATTTGTACTGTCAATATACTTCTGGGTATGGGACCATCTGGTAGCATGTGGCAAAATTACCAGGTGTCACGCCATTCAAGAAAGCTGTTGCACCAGGTGTGGTTGGTGCATGCCTTTAATCCTAGCACTCAGGAGGCATAGGCAGGCAGATCTCTGTGAGTTCAAGGCCAGCCTGATCTGTAAGGAGAAAGATAAGGGTGTCAAGTGGTTTGGAAAGGTCCAGTTGACACATAGCATAAGACAACAAAGGTATTATAGAAGCACAGTATTTGCTATCAGTAAAGAGATTAATAGGTTCATAGGGGAACACTCGACAGGCTTGGTGAGTTCGTTAAGCTGTCCTGAACCTTTGTGCAGCAGCTAGAAATGGTGGATTTTGGAGGAGGAGTCCAGCCCAATGGAAACCAGCTCAGCCCCTTTATTGGAGGTGTCAGTGAATATGAGACAGACCCCAGGGATGGCCTGGGATACTAGGATGGGCTGCCATTAACAACGGCTCCTGGAAGCTGTTCAAGTACCCATGGGCAGGCGAGTAATTATCAATAGCACCAGGAAAACCTTTAAGGGAGATAGCGAAGGGGTTTCTATGCTCCATGTACCATCCGAGAAGCCCTTATTAAAAGGGAGATCAGGCATTCAGTTTCCATGCCAAAAAAGTGAAGAGTTCTCTGGCGAAGCATCTTAATCATGGTAACAACTGCTTCCAGGCAGGGGGTTATCTTTTGGGCTTTATCATATGCAGCTTGGCAGAGGCCCAGGAGACTGCCATATCCCCCACTACATAATCTCCTGCAGTTATAATTATCCCCATTAAAGGCAGGGAAGGGTCAGATCTAACAGCGAAGGCTCATGGCAGAGCAGGATTGATTTCAGTGTGTTGTTTAGTTTGGTGAGTTTGTGTACTTTTTCTAATTTCCGTTGCTGTTGATATTCAGCTTTATTCCTTTGTGGTTAGATAGGATATGGGATGTTCTTTCGATTTTATTAAATTTGTTTGGATTTGCTTTGAACAATTTTGAAGAAATTTCCATGGACTGCTAAGAAGAAAGTGTATCCTTTGGTGTATGGGTGGAATGTTATGTAGATGTCTGTTAGGGCCATTTGATTTCTGACGTCATTTAACCTCAGGGTTTCTCTGTTTAGTTTTTGTCAGGATGACCTGTCTATTGGTCTGAGTGGAGTATTGAAGTCACCCAATATCATTGTGTTGGAGTCAATCTGTGATTTTAGATTTAATAGTATTTCTTTTATGAAAATGGGTGCCCCTTTGTTCAGTGCATAGATGTTTAGGATTGTAATACCCTCTTTGTAGATTTTTCCTTTATTGAGTATGAAATATCCTTCCCTTCTCTTTTGACTAGTTTTAGTTTGAAGCATATTTTGTGAGATGTTAGAAAAGCTACACTAGCTTGTTTCTTAGTTTCATTTGCTTGGAATGCCTTTTTCTACCCTTATAACCTAAGGTGGTGTGCTGGGTATTGTCCATTATCTATTTTACCTGCCTAGGAAGAGAGAATCTCAATTGGTGAATTTCCTCAATAAATGGGTTTGTGAGCATGTCTGTGAGGCATTTTGTTGAGTGATGTGGGAGGGTCCAGCCCACTGTGGGTGGTGCTACTCCTGGGAAGGTGGTCTTGGGTTGTATAAGAATGCAGCCTGAGCACAGGCCAGAGGAGCAAGCTAGTAAACAGCATTCCTCCATGGTCTGTGCTTCAGTTTCTGACTCGATGCTCCTTCCCTGGATTCCTGCATTGGCTGAACTATGACCTATATGCCAAATAACCCTTTCCTCTCCAAGCGGCTTTTGGCCAGTACTTTGTGACAACCATAGAGAAGCTAGCTAGAACAGGTAATGTCTCTCTTTGATGGCGAAGTGTTTCTTGGAGGCTGTAAATAGATAGACCTGTTTTCTAATCAAAGCAGTTAATCTATATGTTTTTATTGGATACTGTTAATATTGATAATTATTACTGACCAGTATGTTTTAATAGTTTTATTTTGTTATGGTGGTGCTGTTTTCTTTGGCCTCTTTTGGTTAACTATTCCGGAATTGCTTACTTATTCCTTATGCATTCTTGGGTATGTTTAGTCTTTTCTTCAGAGTGAAATATTCCTTCTAGTGTCCTCTGTAAGGATGCCACAATAATCTGTAGAACATAACCCATGCCCTCCTGGCTTCTCCAATGATAAAAGCAGGTGTAATTCTTTTTTTTTTTTTTTTTGAGACAGGATCTCCCTTTAGTTCCAGCTGGCCTGGAGCTCACTATGTAGACCAGGCTAGCCTTGAACTCACAGAGATCCACCTGCCTCCGCCTCCCAAGTGCTAGGATTAAAGGTGTGTACCACCATGCCTGGCAATTATTTTGAAAATATTTTATTCACTATTTTTATTTTAGAGTATGAGTGACTGCCTACATGTGTGTAAGTGCACACATGTTGTGCAATACCTGTGAAGGTCAGAAGAAGGTGCTGGATTTCCCTGGACCTGTGATGGTTGTTAGCTGCTGGGAATCGAACCTAGGTCCTTTGCAAGATCAGCGAGTACTCTTAACCACTGAGCAATCTCTCCAGCCTAAAGCAAGTGTAATTCTTTGGTTTTTTTTTTTAGCAAGTATAATTCTAACAGGCCTACTTTTATATGAATTAGTCTTTCTTGTGGCTTTCAATGTGTTTCTTATTGCCATTCATTTATTGTGATGTGGGGAGTTTTCTGTTCCTGTCTATCGGTGTTCTGTTTGCCTCTTGGGCTTTGGTACGCATCTCTTTCCTTAGATTTGGGAAGATTTTTTTTCTATGCTTTGTGGAAAATATTTTCTGTGCCTTAGACCTGGGTTTCTTCTCCTTGTTCTATACCTATGATTCATAGATTTGGTCTTTTTAAAATATCCCAGAATTCTTATAGATTCTATTCCTGGGTTATTTTTTTTTCTTAGGTTTAACATTTTCTTTGAAAGAATGATCCAATTCTTCGACTTTTTCTTCAAGACTTCTCTCTTTCACTGGTTCTTTACATTGGTAAGGCTTTCCACTGAATTTTGAAAATGATTTTATTCATTTATTTATTTTTTTTGTCTTTTCAAGACAGGGTATTCCTGCAGCAAATTGACTACATAGAGCAGGCTGGCCTCAATCTCACAGAGATCTACCTCTCTCTGCCACCTAAGTGCTGGGATTAAAGGCATGCACTACCACACCCAGCCTTACTTATTATTTATTTTATGTGTACCAGTGTACTGCCTGCATGCATTTAAATGCACCTGTGTTGTGCAATGCCCAAGAATGTCAAAAGAGGGCATCAGATTCCTCTGGAAATTATGGATGGTTGTTAGCTGCCAAGTGGGTACTGGGAATCAAACCCAGTCCTCTGTAAGACCAGTCAATGCTTTTGACCACTGAGCCATTTCTCCAGCCAGTCCACTGAGTTTTTTACTTCACTAATTGAGTTTGCCATTTCAAATTTTATTTCAGTTTGGCTTTTCCTCAGAAATTCCCTTTAATAAATTATATTCTCATATCTTCAATTGTTTTCTTTATTTCATTCAGCTGATTGTGTTTTCAGTCTCCATCCTGGAATTAATGTGAGTCCTCTTTGAGTTTGTTGAACATATGTATAATTGCTTTTCTGAAGTCATTATTGTGTCTCAACTAAGTTGCTTTTCCCAGGGGATATTGCACAGTGTGTACTGATTTCTGGGGGAGACATATTGTCTTGGTTATTCGTAATGTTTATGTTCCTATGACTGGACTTAGGGATCTGAAGTTAAGTCCTTGATGGTTTCCTCCTATGGACATCTCTCACTTTTGCTGAGCAGGTGTTTGGATGTTCATTTCTGGTTACATCAACGTGTCAGGTTGTGGACCACCTAAATGATGCTTGTATTCAATCCTGTGGTAACTCTTTGCTGATGTGGGAATGGATGTCAGATGTGCTCATATACAGCTCAAGATATGTGAGCTTCTGAGCCAGGGAACAAACCTGTAGAGTTAGAATATTCTCATTACCAGGCGTCAGAAATCTGTAGAAGGCTGACTCAGTTCTCTGGGTGGTCCTTTGGTGGCAGCAGGAGTGAGCAGTGTTCCCTGGGGGCCAGGGAGATGATGTCTCCCTCAGGTGGAGATGGGTGTATTGGAGGTCTCTAACTTACACTCAGGACCCCTTGAAGTCTCTGGGTAATGTGATGGATATTGTGGATGATAGTGAGGGAATCCAGGTTCAGGTGTTGTTACCTGGCAGGCTAAAAGTTTCTAGGGTGCCTGGTTGGGGGCTGAGGGTAATAGGGAAACACCCATGTGCTCCTACTGATGGTACAGAACTCATGCTAGGGCTTTAAGGCAATTGCAGCTGACATGGCTTTGTAGTCAGTATGGATCAACTAGAGAGTCCCTGATGTGCAACTGGTTGGAGTGGGTGGAATCTCAAAGAATGGGTGGTTCAGGAAGAGGTGGGGATCCCTGGCAGGAGACAACAGCAAGGCTTTGGAGTAATTGTAGGGGTTTAGGGACAGCCTACCTAGGTCTCTGGGCCAATCGGGTGATCAGAGAGTCCCAGACTTTTTGTGGTTGTGGCTTTTGGTATAAGTTTCTAGCCCATCTGTCTAGAATGGACCTGTGGACACTCAGTACTGAATCTGGAGTAGATTATCTGGCTAGCTCAGGTCAAGACTGGTTTTTGACCTTGCCAGTAGGTACTCTGTGTGAGTTGGCAGGAGTGTGGCCTCCGACATGAGGATAGGGCAGGCATCCCACATGGACACTGAGAAGTTGGGAGTCGGGGTTCGGTATGGAACAGTATCCTCTGACTTAAAGGAAGAGGCAGTCACACCACGAAGAGGCCTAAAATGAAGGCGATCAAAGTGCTAGAGGGCAGCAGAATTGTGGCCTCTGACTGGGGAGCCAGCTCTGCTCAAGTCCTGAGATGCTATTAAGAAAGCTTCATGTGGCTCTTAGGACAACCGGGGATTAGGGTTCCCAGGGAGGAAGATGTGGCCCCTGACTTGTGGAGCAACCTCTGTTGGAGTCCTAAGATTACAGGGTTGATGTGCCAAAAATGGAAAGTATGGCCTCTAACCTGGAAGCAGACCCTGAGGCACTTGGACATGGCTTCTGAGATGCTGGGGTTAGCATTCCAGAGGGAGGAAGATGCTGTCTCTGACATAGGGAGTGAAATCCCTAGGATCCTGATAGTCTGAGCATCAGCATACTTGGGGGAGGACTATGTGACCTGTAACCTGCAGAGCAAGCTGGGCTTGGATCCTGAGGCACTGGTGAGTGACTACAACAAGGGTCTGAAATGCTAGAGGTTAGGTGTCAGCAGGAGGGAGTCATTGACCTCTGACCTGGAAAGTGAGCTCTTCATTGGTCCTGAGATGCTGGGGGTTTGGATGCTGGAGGAAGGAAGATGTGGCCTCTGATCTAGGAAGCCAGTTCCACATGGGTCCTGAAGTGTTGGGGGTTAGGGTGCTGGAGAGCAGGGTATGTGGTATCTAACCTAGGAGTGGGTGCTGAGGACTAAATTCCACTTGGCTCTCTCCAAGAAACAGCTAAATAGCTCTGATTGGCCTGATTGGCCTAGAATTCTCTTTAAAGACCAGGCTGGCCTTAAAGTTAAGGCAATCTTCTTTCCTCTGCTTCCTAAATTCTGGGATTACAGTTGTACACTAAGTATAAAAAATGTATAAAGTATGTACTATAACTGCATATTTTTTTCTTGGGGAAGAAAGGGTTTATTCAGCTTACATCTCCTGAGTCACAGTTCATCACTCAGGGAGCCCAAGGCAAGAACTCAGGGCAGGAACCCAGAGGCAGGAGCTGAAGCACAGGCCATGGAGAAATGCTGTTCACTGGCTTGCTCCTCCGGCTCATGCCCAGCCCACCTTCTAACATGGTACACAACAACCTGCCCAGGGTGGCACCACTCATTGTGGGCTGGGCCTTCCCACACTGCTCGACCATCAAGACAATACTCCACAGATGTGGCCACAGGCCAATCCAATGGAGCCAATTCCCCAGTTGAGGCTCCCTCAACCCAGGTGTGTCAGGTTGACACTAAAGCTATCCAGCACAATTGACCCCTTGTCAACTTGACACACAAAACACATCACTATTAAACCACCACCTTTCCAGTTCTTATCCCCAAAGTTAACATTAATCACAACCTAAGTCAGTACAACCTTAAAAGCCCCACAGTCCTTAAAATGTCCAAACACTTAAAAGTTCAGTCTATTAAAAGTCTCTTAACTGTGGGCTGCTGTAAAATCCAAAACAAGTACTGTCTTATTTCAAAGGGAAGAATCAGGCACTCTCAAACAAAACCTAAGTCCAGCAAAGTAGCTCAAGGCTGGACACTTGGGATTCACTCATGATCTTATGGGCTCCAAAGGGTTTCAGCAGCTCCCCTTCTCTGACTCTGCTGTCCATGGCACACACAGCTCATCTCGCAGGCCCAGGCCAGCTCCATTCCACACCTGCTGCTGCTCTTGGTGGTCATCCCATGGTCCTGGAATCTCCAAAAAGCTAGGGTCACCACTGAAACTGAGGTAGCACCTTCACCAATGGTCTCTTCTGACCTCTCCTGGTGCAAAGCCTCAGCTTCTCTCCATGACCCGTGCAATCCTGGGGTCTTCATTGCAACCGAGGTGCACTCCCACCAATGGTCTTTCCTGACCTCTCACAGTGCCAAGCCTCGGCTGCTCTCTATGACCCCCTCAGTTTTCAACACCGAAACCATATAGGAGACTCTTACACACTACCAAGTCCTGCTTCTGGCTTGAGATGGAGGCTCAAGCCCCTTCTGGAACATAGCTTCTGTGTGCTGACCCTGAAGAAATTCTTCCCAGAAGATTTCACCACAGTGATGCTGGTCTCTTGTTACTTACAGCTGATTTTTCAGCCCCAGCTAACCAGCATCAATTGTCCCTGTACAACAAAGATTTCACTTCAGGTTCTGGTCTCTTGTTACTTACAGCTGATTCTTCAGCCCCAGCTGACCAGAACCCACAGATTAAACAGTCCTGATGATCTCTGCTTCCCTTTGAAACTAGAAACTTCACAAGCCAGGCCTCCATCTTCTACAAATCCTTCAGCAGAACTGCTCCAAGCTCCACAGCAACAATCTTTAGGCATTCAATAATCTTCCCAGCCTAAGGTTCCAAACACCTCCACAATCCTTCCCCAAAACACCAAGTTCAGGTCTGTCACAGCAACACCCCACTCTCTGGTACCAATTTCTGTTTTAGTTTGTCTTCCATTGCTGTGACAAAACACTCTGACTGACACCAACTTGGGGATGAAAGGGTTTATTCAGCTTACATCTCCTGGGTCACAGTTCGTCACTCAGGGTGCCCAAGGCAGGAACTGAGGGCAGGAACCTGGA
Organism: Rhizomys pruinosus; assembly: GCA_009823505.1. Classification (NCBI taxonomy): domain Eukaryota; kingdom Metazoa; phylum Chordata; class Mammalia; order Rodentia; family Spalacidae; genus Rhizomys; species Rhizomys pruinosus. The sequence goes on from VZQC01014082.1 coordinate 3,110,339, forward strand.
AGCAGGAGCTGAAGCACAGGCCATGGAGGAATGCTGTTCACTGGCTTGCTCCTATAACTGCAGTTTTAGAACTTACGGAGACAGATTTAAAAAGATACCATGGTTGTTTATAATAAAAACTGAAGGGCTAGAGGAAAAAAACCCTGGAACTGTGGAGTATATTTTTTATATCCACATTTAGTGGCTGCTATGACCACTCACTGAAAAAAAAATGAATGACAGTCTTCCAACAATTTATCATTTAGAATCTGTTATGGTGCAGATTTTAGAGGATTTGAACCAGTTCTAGCATAGAAATAAGACCAAAGTGCTCCTGTAAAATAATCATTAAAGTATAGAAAAGAGACTTGCCACTCAAATTGTAAAAAGAAACCTCATTTCAGTATCTGAAAAAACACCAGTTCTACTAGGCATCACTGCTGGGGAAAATTAATTTTCTTAGGGCTCAGTGTGTATAAAAAGCCAGATTGTGTTCTGTCTGGTGCCACACGATCCATCTCATACAAAACCATGATGAATCTGACTCTTCTTCTTTGGAGAAGAGTCTGGTTAGACTCTCAACATCTATTCCAGCTTGTCTTTCACTTCTGCCTCCCAGTACTGTCTGCCTTAGAGCCCAGGACAAATGATTAAAACAGAAGGTCTTCTTTAACTGCAGATTTCCATACTGTACAGTTTTTTAATCGTTGTTCCTCCCCCTTTCCCATTTTCATGTCTGTGGGAGAGAATGCATGCAGGTGGACGCCTGAGGTTGATATTGGAATCATCCACCATCACTCTTCTACTTTATTCAATGAGGCATGTTCTCTTAGCCAAACCCATAGCTCACCGAAATAGCTAGTCTCCTCAGCCAGCCTTGCTCTGAGATCCTTGTCCACTTCCTAGGCTGGACTTACAGGCAGGCCACAATGGCCCTGGGTTCCATCCCCATGTTTGTGTGTCAAGTGCTTAACCATTGAGCCATCTCCCTAACCCAATTTTTTGTCCCCTGACACAGTAAGTTTATAGTGTGCTGTTTCAGGATCTAGAGCTACCTCACTTAACCCATTCAATAATTCTCTTTAAGCCAAAATACTGTGGAGGAAGCTAATCTTTGAATATGAATGAAAAAGTTTCAGGGTATTTTTCATTTTCATATTTGTGGTAGATACTGGCATTTGCTAGTAATTCCAGTTCTGACTTTGCATATGTGGTCTCAGTAGATATTTTAGTGAAGAGGCATGATGTGAAAGGCTTTTTTAGTCTTCCATTTAAGTTTTGCTAAAGTATCCATCTCTTAATCTTGTAATTACCTCAAGTTGTCTTTTGCTCACTTTGGAGCAAACAGTTGGTCAGATTCCAACCTGGCTTGTTTCTCCTCTTATGGACTTTTCCGTCAGTTCCAGCGTTTTTCACCTCCACATGGTAATCACTTTTACAACTACTTTTAATCCTTCTCTGCATAGCTCAAGGCTCTTCTCTAATTGGTTCCTGTCAGACAGCAGCTTTCTCTATAGGCCCAACAGGGATGCATGTGATTTGTAGAGAAACCTCTTGGTTCATCCATCAATATAAGACCAGAACCTATCTGTGTTTCCTAAATGTAACCGCTCCTTCTGCCTTTTCTTTTCTGCCTTCTTCCTTTCCTCTTCCACCTTCCTATTAACCAGTGGGTGACTGACTTTCCCTTCTGGAGAAAGTGACAAGAAGATTAGGAGAAATTATCTTTTCGATCCTACCAGATGTAATGATGCAGGACATAAGTTATGTCTGCACTGATGGTAATACAAATAGTAAATGAGTGAAATCAAGGAAGAATTTTTAAAAAGTAGAAGTAATAATTAGAATGTTCTAGAAAATGGGACAGCTAACTTTGCTTAAAGCTCTGTCAAGACTGTTGCAAAGTCGACAGTCTTAAACGAAGGCATTGGGCAAAGAAATACTAGTTTTTAAAATATTTTACTTATTACTTTTATTTTATATGTATGAGTGTATTGCCTGCATGTGTGTAAGTCCACCCACCTGTGTCATGCAATGACCACAGGGTCAGAAGAGAGTGTTGGATCCCCTGGAACTGGTGTTACACTGTCCACCAGGAGGGTACTGGGAATCAAACCCCAGTCTCCTTCAAGAGCAACCAGTGCTCTTAACCACTAAGCCATCTCTCAAGCCCCAGGAAATGCTTGTTTTTAAGGCTGGCTCTCTTGAGCACAAGACCCAGGAAACAGTGCATATTCCCCCTAGACCTTGAAATCCCTGCCGCTTGGATACCAGCCTGGGATAACTTGGTTAGACTCTGCCCCTCAGGTTGAGTTTGCTTGAGTCCGGCCCACCCCGTGGATCAGGCTATGGATTTCCCCACCTCATGGGAGCACTGCAGATAAAGCCTGTGCTGCCGCTTCTTTTTGCCGAGCTACGCTTTTGTTTCCTCTGCATTCCAGCTGTCCTGCCACCCAGTTTGTCATTTCTGATACATCTCTTATTTTACTCTCTTTGGAATAGAGTCTATTCTTTGTTTTCCTAACTCTCTTCATTCACCAGATCACGTGGAAGCAGTTTCTAGTCTGCCATCTCACCTCACAAAGTCCAATTAGAGAATTAAATCCATTTACATTCAAGGCAGTTATTGATAGGTAAGGATTTAGTACTGCCCCCTGTGAATTGTGGGGTTGTTTTATATGTTCTTGGTTCCTCAGTTCCTCGCTTGCTATCTTCTTTTATGATTAAACGATTTTCTATAATGGGAGCCTTGTGCCTTACTTTTTAACTTTTGAGGATCTACAGGCTTTCCACAGCAGTTATCGTGATGCTTACATAAAACATGCTATATTTGTAATTATCCCAGTCTTCTCTACTCTCATAATAACATCAAATCCTTTTTGTAAGTTAACAAGATATGCACGTTCATTCTCCATATCTCATTTTTTTTCTTTAAAAATGTATTTTTTGCTGGATGTGGTGGTACACACCTTTATTCCTAGCATACAAGAGGCAGAGGCAGGCAGTTCTCCGTAAGATCAAGGCCAGCCTAATTTACATAGCTAGTTCCAGGCCACCTGGGGCTACAAGGAGACCTTGTCTCAAAAAGGCAGAAAGACTTTTATTTTTAAAAATTGTGTGTATATTTATGTGCCTGTGTGTGTTTGTGCACATGAGTGCAGTGCCCAGGGAGGCCAGAAGAGGGTATCAGATCCTTTGGTATTGGAGTTACAGGTAGTTGTGAGCTGCTTGACATAGGTGTTGGGAACCAAATTTAAGTTCTCTGCAAAAATAGAAAGTGTTCTTAACCACTGAGTATCTCTTCATTCCTCCATATCTGATGTTTTGGGTTTTTTGTTTGTTTTTTGTTCTGTTGTTGTTGTTGTTGTTGTTGTTTGAGACATGGTCTACCTGTTGCCCAAGTTGACCTAGAAGTCACTATGTAAACCAGGCTGAATTCACTCTCACAATCTGCCTGCCTTTCCCTCTTGAGTGCTAGAATTACAGGTGTATACCACCACACCTGGCTGCATCTAATGTTTTGTGGTCACAGTTAACTTTTCCAATGATGTGTATCTCTTAAATAATAGTTTATTTTTATGAAACTACTGAATAGTAACTATCACTTTTAAGTTAATTTATGTACATTACAGTTTAACTTACCTTTAAGTATACCCATGTTGCACAGTGCCCACAGAGATCAGAAAAGAGTGTTGGATTCCTTTGGAGTGGAGTTACAGATGGTTGTTTACCACCATGTGGATGAAAAAGCAGCCAAAGCTCTTAACCACTAAGCCATCTCTCCAGCTCCCTATCATAATTATTTTTAATAATTTTGTCATTTCACCTTTATACTAAAGATGTAAATGATTCATACACCATCAGTATTAGAATTTAAGTTTGACTCTGTACTTCCTATTACCAATGGGATTTATACTTTTGTTTTTATGTTAGTAATTACCAACTTATTTTTTCTCAGCTTGAATTCCCTTTCATATTTATTGTAAAGTAGGTCTAGTGACCATAAAATCCCCATCTTTGGTTGTCTAAGAGTGTCTTTGACTATGACCACTATTCTTATCATCATAGAACTATCAAATTCTAGAGTCATTCTATAGATAAATGACGTGTAATGGCCTCAGGAAGAACGTAATCCTGATAAGGTTTGAAAACTTGCTCAGAAATTAGTACAGAAGTGCTATCATGCTTCTAGCCATCCCTACCCACTGCACACATATGGATACAAACAAACATACAAATACACACACACACACACACACACACCATAGGAATAGTATTTACTTTGATGGTGAAATAGAGCTCAGAGGATGAACTGGCACCAAGGAATGGCCAAGAAAAGTAATTTGACACAGTAAACCCTAACACAAGTGATATCTATGGGGTTGGTGCTATGGGAGGGTGGAGAAGAAGATATAAAGGCAATTAGGACTGATTGAAAAATTATGTATGAAATACACAAAAATTCATTATGAAATAAAATAAAAATAATAAAATATTTTAAAATCATAGTAAGAATGACTGTTTTATTTTTTCTTGTTTCTTCATACATTCTTTTTTACATACATAAATATACACATATGTACATATCACCTGACTTGGAGGATTTTCTTTTTGCTAAAAGATGTCATGTTTTCCTCAAGGAAAGTGCTTGAAGTTTCCTCCTTGGTAAGCCCAAACAACCATTAATCCTGCCCCTGTGCTCCACACTAGGGTCCCTCCCTCCCAAGGTCACCCAAATGAGGTCCAGCAAGCACACATCCTGTCTTGATCCTCCTGTACTTGCCTCCATGACACAGCCTGGATAGTCCAACAATGGCAGTCTATACTCTGAAGAGGCTGAAATCCCAGTAGCTGCTCAGTGCACAAGCTGGATATCTCAGTAGTCCACATCTGGCATTGAAGGTTTGGAGGATTCTTGGACAGACATGAGTCTTCAGTCCATACTGGAGGGTTAAAAAGCTGTGTCTCATGTCTTCAAAGAATGGCAAGAGCAGTGGCAGCCACAGAGTAGATGCACTAGCCAGTAAGAATTGAACACAGGCAAAACAACAGTGCTCTCTCTTTTTTTTTTTTTCTTTTTGTCTTTTTACTAAGATCTCAACTTTTATATCTGAAGTACAATTTCTCAGGCCTTACTGATTATTTATTTCTGGTTATACTTTCTTTTGGATGCTTAAGGCCACACAGCCCAAATTAACCAAGGTTTTTATTTTCTCCAGGTCAGTTGAGGATCTGGTCCTCAGGGGTCACTCAGATTTTTTTTGGTAGGGGGAGCCCCTGGCTCTTTTTTGCTTTTCATTTACCAGTTCCATCCACTCAAGGACAAAATCAGGTCTTGCTAGACCAGGCTTCCCTTGTTGAAGCATGAGCAGACTTTCCTCTTTATAGATTGGACACTGGCTGAAGTTCCATTAATGGATCTCCAAGACCTCCTTACACAGGAAGACTGGTTACCCACATTTGCAGGACATTTCAAGAGATACCTCCATGCATAGTCCCTTGAGAGTTAGTTGACCTCTGAGAGCAAAGAACAAAGTTATCCCTTAGGTCCCTTTGCCAAATTGGTATGGGTGTTAATTATGGTCGCTAAGCACCCAGAAAGGATAAGTTACACCAGCCTGATACATTGTACCTATATTAAAATTGTATCTTCTTAAAACAAATTGTATGTTATTTCCATATCATATTTCTTGATTCACATTTTTTTATTTTAATTTTGTGTCACTCTAAAATATGTTACTTTAATTTTATGTTACTCTAAAATATATGCCCACCATCATATACCAAAAATCAAAAGTCTGAAAATAAATGGTAGGTTAGTTCTAGAACCTGTCTCGTGATTCACAATATAAGAGCATAGTTGTTTTCAGATCATGAGGAATATAATACTAATGTTGTTCAGTTTGCCTTACAACTGGGTTCTTGGTGCTAGAATTCACACATGAGGAATACTATTCATCTTTTCTTTTTCTGGGACTGTGTTATTTCACTTAACATAATATCTTTTAGTTCCATCCATTTACCTGCAAATTTCATGATGTCATTTTTCTACACCACTGCATAGAACTCCATTGTGAAGATGTACCACATTTCCTCCATCCACTCATTGGCTGAGGGGCACTTGGGTTGGTTCCAGCTCTTGCTATTGTGAAGAGAGCTGCAATAAACATGGATGTACATGGATCTCTGTGATAGGATGAGTCTTCTGGGTATATACCCAGAAGTGGTATGGCTGGGTCTGGTGGTAGGCCGATTTTGAGTCTTTTAAGTGTTCTCCACACTGCTTTCCATAATGGTTGTATGAGTTTGCATTCCCACCAGCAGTGGATGAGTGTTCCCCTTCACCCACAACCTCTCCAGCATTTGGTATCATTCGTTTTATCGATCCTAGCCAGACTTATTGGAGTGATATGATATCTTAAAGTGGTATTAATTTGCATTCCCTTAACTAGCAATGTTGAACACTTTTTAAGATGTTTCTCAGCCATCTCTATTTCCTCTATGTTCAGCTCTTTACTCCATCTTTTCAGTGAGTCATTTGTTTTCTTGCTTCTTTGTTTTTTTTAGTAGTTTATATATTCTGGAAGTGAATGCTCTGTCAGATGTATCAGCAGTGAAGGTTTCCTCCCACTCTGTGGGTTTTCTCTTCACTTCCCTGATTGTTTCTTTTGCTGTACAGAAACTTTTGAGTTTCATAAGGTCCCACTTGTCAATTGTTGACCTTATTTCCTGCACAGCTGCTGTCCGATTTAGAAAGGCTTTTCCTATGCCTATGTCTTGTAGGTTGCTGCCAAGGTTTTCTTCTATCACCTTCAGAGTTTTGGGTTTCACGTTGAGGTCATTGATCCATTTGGAGTTGATTTTTGTACAGGGTAAAAGGTAGGGGTTTAATTTTATTCTTCTACAAGTAGTGATCCAGTTTTGCCATACCATTTGCTGATGATGTTGTCTTTCCTCCATTGAGGCTTTTTGGTCCCCTTGTCAAATATGAGGTGGCTGAAATTGTTATGTGCTCAAGTTTGGATCTTCAGTTTTGTTCCATTGGTCTACAGGTCTGTTTTTGTGCCAGTACCGGGCTGTTTTTATGACTATAGCCCTGTAGGATAGTTTGAAGTCTGGTATAGAGTTCCCGCCCTGTATTGCTCTTTTCACTCAGGGTTGCTTTGGCTATTCAGGGTCTTTTGTTTTTCCATATGAATTTAAGGATATTTTTCCAAGCATGTGAAGAAACTCTTGGGAATTTTAATTTAGGGTTGCACTGAATCTGTATATTAATTTGGGTAGAATGGATATTTTTACTATATTAATTTTTCCAATCCATGAGCATGGGAATTCTTTCCATCTTCTGATGACTTCTTCAATCTCCTTCTTCAGGGTTTTTTGTTTTTTTTTTTTGTTTTTTTGTCTTTTTGAGACAGGGTCTCCCTGTAGCCACAGCTGTCCTGGAACTCATTCTGTAGACCAGGCTGGCCTTGAACTCACAAAGATCTGCCTGCCTCTGCCTCCCAAGTGCTAGGATTAAAGGCATGTACCACCACGCCTGGCATTCAGGGTTTTTTTTATAGAGATCTTGGTGTCTTTGGTTATTTTTCTTCCTAGGTATTTTATGTTTTTGAGGCAACTGTGATTGGGAAAGGGCTCTTGTATTCCTTCGTCAGTTGCATCTTGTTGGTGTAAAGAAACGCTACTGATTTTCCTAGGGGGGTTGATTTTGTATCCCGCACTTTACTGAAACTCTTAATCTTTCTAGGAGTTTTCTGGTGGGGTTTTTAATCATCCCTTAGGTAAGTATCATATCATCTGCAAAAAGGGATAGCTTAACTCATCTTTTCCATTTACTCCCTTTTAATTATTCCCTTTTCTTGCCTTATGGCCCTAGCAAGGTGTTTTCGAGCACTATATTGAAGATGATTGGTGACAGGGAACGTGTTGAGTTCCTACTTTTATGGGGAAGCCTTCTAACTTTTTTGTGTCCATGTAGGATGATGTTGGCTGGGGTTTCTTGTATATGGATTTGAGTATGTTGAGAAGGATCCCTCCAATTCCCAATTCCCTCTAGGACCATACCTGCATCTCTGGTAGGAATCCAACTGGGTCAATGATGGATGCTTTTTGTGATATGGGTCTGTATCACTTGCAAGCATTTGGTTTTAGAATTTTGCGTCTGTGTTCATTAATGAATGATTAATTCTATAAATGATTAAGTCAAACCCTTAGTTTCTCGGTTTTGGGTTGTATTTGCCTGATTTTTGTTTTAGAGTGTTGCTGGCTTCATAGAAAGAATTTGGGAGTTTCCCCTCTGCTTGTACCTTCTGAATAATGGTTTAATTCCTCTTTAAATGTTTTATAGGATTCGGGCGCGTGAAACCATCTGGGCCTGGGATTTTTTTAGTTGGGAGGTCTCTTATTATATTTTCAATTTCTGCATAGATTATGAGTCTGTTTAACGATCAATCGCTTCTTGGTTTAGCTTTGGTGATTCCCAGGATTTTCAGATATTCAGTGAATTTCTCTGAGGTTTTTCAAATTTAGTAAGAGTATAGGTTTTTGAAGTAATTCCCGTAGTAATTGGCCTGGATCTTTTCATTGTCTGTTGGGGTAGGTCCCCTTTCATCACAGATTCATTGATTTGGAGTTGCTCCTTTTCTCTTTTCTTTCTTTGTTTAACTGGGCTAGAGTCTGTGTATCTTGTTTATTCTTTCAAAGAAAACCAACTTTTTTGGTGCATTGATATTTGTTTGTATATTTTCTTTGTTTCTATTAATTGATTTTTGCTCTGAGTTTTGTTATTCTCTTCCGGTCTGTTGCATTAGGGTTCATTTGTTGTTGTCCTTCAAGTGTTAGCTCATTTATTTATGCTCTTTGCTGGGTTTTTGGTTTTGTTTTTTAATGTAGGCCCCCAAGGCTATAAACTTCCCACTTAAGACTGCTTTTAAAGAGTCAAATAGTTTTGTTGTGGTTGTCGGTCATTGTCATTTAGTTGCAGGAGGCTTTTAGTTCTTTCTTTATTTCCTTCCATCTTATTAGTCAGGACTGGTGTGTTTAGTCTCCATGGGTTAGTGTAGGTAGTAAGCTTATCCTGTGTGGGATACTGATCTTTAATTGCACTCTGGTCCTGATAGAATGCAGGAAAATTATTTTTTTTTTTTGTATTTGTTTAGGGTTTTTGTTGTCCAAGTATGTGGTCCAATTTTGGAGAAATGTTCCATGGGGTGCGAGTAATATGCATCTCTGGTGCTTGGGTGGAATATTCAGTATATGCCTGTGAGGTCCATGTGCTATATCGTATTGATCATTTCAGATGTCTGGCTGTTTATTCTTTGTCTGGTTATCCTGTCCAAAAGGCTCAGTGGGGTTTTAAAGTCCCACGAACTCTGAGCATGTGCTGGTGTTGATCTGTGCCTTGAGATCTGTAGAGTTGTGTTTAAAAAGAACAGTGCACTGGAGTTTGTGCATATATATTCATGATTTGAAGTCTTCATGGTTTCCATTTCCCTTTGAGAAGGATATAATGGCCCTCTTTGTCTCTTTCTGATTGCTTTCTATTTTGAAGTCTATTGTCTGATATTAAAATAGCAACTCTGCTTTCTTTTTAGTACCATTTGGATGGAAATAGTTTATTTTTCCATCCTTGTCACTTTAAGATTGGTGCTGTCCTTGAGGGTGAGATGGGTTCTTGTAGTCAGCATAAAGATGGATTCTGTTTCCTAATACATTCTCCCAGTCTATGTCTTTTGATTTGGGAGTTTAGACCACTAATATTTAGGGTTATAATTGAGAGATGGTGTTGCTTTCTTTCACCTTATTATCCATTTGCATTTTTGGTCTAAGTTTCTACTTCTGCAGTTATTCTTTTATTAATTTCTCTTTCAAGGTGACTAGGGGTAGTTTGCTCCTCTCTTCTGTCCCTTGAATTGCTTCAAGTATTCTCTGAAAAGGTGGTTTTCTGGACATGTATTCTTTCATCTTGTTTATGTCATGGAAGATTTTTCTCTTTCCTTCTGAAGTGTTGGGTTTTTTGACATGTGTTGTTTCATTTTGTTTATGTCATGAAAGATTTTTCTTTCTCCTTCAACTATGATTGACATTTTTGCTGGGTATAATAATCTTGGTTGGCATCTGAAGTCATTTAGTACTGGGAATACTTTGGTCCATGTTCTTCTGGCTTCCATGGTTTGCACTGAGAAGTCAGGTATGATTCTGATGGGTTTCCCCTTATATGTTACTTGTTGTTTTTCTCTTGTGTCTTTCAGTGTATTGTCTTTGTTTTGAGCATCTAGTGTTTTAACTATGATATGATGTGGGGAATTTCTTTTCTGGTCTTGTCTATTTGGTGTTCTATGTGCTTCTTGTATTTCTATGGGTTTGTCTTTTTTCAGTTTAGGGAAGTTTTCTTCTATTATTGTGTTGAAGAACCGATCAATACCATTCTCTTGGGATTCTTCTCCTTCCTCTATCTCTATGATGCAGAGGTTTGGTCTTTTCATAGTGTCCCACATTTCCTGGTTGTTCCACTCTTGTGTTTTTTTAAATTTTTCATAATCTTTACTTGAGGTTTCTAGCTGTGCTGTGTTATCCTGTAGGTCTGGTATTCTTTGTTCTGCTTCTTCCATTCTGCTTCTGAGGCTTTTTCCCATCCTTTCCTGCTGATTGGATGAATGTTCAATTTCCTTTTTTATTTCATCCTGTGATTTCTTCAGTATTTCCACTTCCTTTTGGAGCTTTTCATTCTTTTCTTGTAGCTCCTTGCTTTGCTGGTCAATTTCTTTTTTCCTTTCAGCCTGAGATCCACTTCCTTCTGGAGTTTGTCATTCTCTCCCTCTTGTTCTTATCTGAGTTTAACAATCTCTCCTTTTAGTTCTTTCCGGACTTTATCATTCTTTCCTTCTAGTTCCTTCATAAATTTTTCATTCTCTCATTTAGTTCTCTGATTTTTCTTTTTAATCTTTGAATATGTCTACAGTTGATCTTCTAAGGTCGGTATCTTGGTTCCCTTCCAGGAAGATCTCATTGTTGGGATTTTCTACAGAATTGTTTGAGTTGGGTGGGGATTTATTTTGAGCTTTTCCCATATTGTTGATTTTCTGTTGTGTTTTGGGCATGTGTATTTTTCGTTGTTGTTGTTTTTCCTCCTTTGTTTATTTGTTTGCCTTTTGTTGCTAATCTCAAATATTAATATGGAGAACTGGTTGGTCACTCAGTTTGCTTCCTGTTGGTTTCTTCCTCAGTTTTGGCTATGCAGCCTCCAATTACTGACACTGCTGGCTCCTCCCAACAGCATTAAACCACAGCACCAGCAGTTTATACTTTCTACCTCAGTATCAGTAGCTTGAGCAGGGGGTGGGGTGAGGGGCTGAATCCTTTGGCCCATGCACCAGTCCCCACCTGGGCAGCTGGGCACGGAGAGTGTGCACCTATGGCTGACCTTCTATCCACACACACAGTTCCTCTCTATGGTCCTAGCATTGGATGGCACCTGCCGAGGTAGGCTGCCTGATGACAGCCTGCATGGCACAGACCAACCTGGGTGGCTGGGCACGGAGAGTGTGCACCCTGGCTGGCCCATTTTCTCCTTTTATTTCTTTCAGAAGTTTGTCATTGTCTCCCTCTAGGTCCTTTCTGAGTTTTTCATTCTCTCCCCTTAGTTCTATGATTTATTTGAATATATCTGTGATTGTTCTTCTAAGATATATGTCATGGCCTACCTCCAGGGAGATCCCATTGTAGGAATCCCCGACAGTCTCATTAGAGTTTAGTATGGAATTATTCTGCGCTTTTCCCATATTGTTCTTTCATTGTGCTCTTAACATGTGGGTTTCTTTTTGCCTGTATTCCAATGTGAATCTCAAATGCCTCTTCACTGTGTTGAAGGAATGCTTTTCTTAATTCCTTCAGATGCCTTCATTATATTCTCCTTATTTATGGAGTGTTGACTTGTCTAGGTTTCAGGCTTCCAATTTTGTTTATATATTGGAAGGTATAGCTCACTTTTCTCTCTCTGTTCTGCAAGAAATGGGTGGGTAACAACCCAGATGACACCCTCTGAGCACTCTATTCCCTCTGCCATCAGCCAGTTCCTCTAGTTTGGTTGTAGGGCTTACTGGACACTCCCTCCAGAATTCCAGTTTGGGGGGAGATGCATGCTTAGCCTGCACCCCAGTACCCTGAGCCTCAGCTGCTCTGGCAGAGGCCTCTATGCACAGCAGGCAAAAAATCCAAATCTCCCACAATCCACCTGGCTGACGCACATGGCCCAGTATCCTGTGCCTATGATTCTGTTTTCTAACTCAGTCTGTTATTCTATGTCTCCTTATTGGGGAATTGAGACAATTAATACTGATACTGTTGCACAATGTACAATAATTTCTGCTATTTTCTTATGGTTTTGTATTCTTAGACCTGCTTTTAATTCATTTATATTTATTCAATTATTGTGAATTTCATATTGATCATATTTAGACCCCCTCTCTTATCTGTACCCCCACATCCTCCCACCAAATTTCATGCATTCTGTAAAATATGTTAAGCTTGTCAAGCCAAGTTTGTATCCCCAAATATTCCTCTATGTGAGTCCATCTACTCTAACCTTGTTAGCCCATCCAGCATAAAGAAAATCAACTCTCCATCTCCCAGTAGTCATCAGTTGCCAATAGTTCCTCAGCTAAAGTTGCATCTTTTTACCCATTATCCCACTTCAATGCTGTGATTTTGTCTGTTTCGAGCTTACATGGTGGCTCTTGTGCATGCTGTCACTGTTGCTGTAAGTTCATATGAGCAAATTCCCAGCTTCCTGAAAACCTGTTTCCTCATGGTCATCCATCACCCCTGGCTCTTAGTCCTTCCATCCCTTCTCTGCATTGATCCCTTAGCTCTGGGTGACAGAGGTTTGATATAGGTGGCCTACCCAGGGTGAAGCACTCTGCAGTCTCTTGCTCTCTTCCCTTTGGCCTGTTGTGGCTTCCTGGGTTAATCACTGTTGCATGAGGAAACTTCTCTGGTAAGAGTTGGGAGATTCATTAATATTCTTTCTGCTCCCCATTTAGCTATGTTCTGTGAGCCTTAGGTGTAGAATTTGCATTGTAGATGTATCACTTAAGACGAGGCATATCACAGACACTTATTCTTTGCATTTGACCAGTTGTGGAACTTTGTAAAGGTCTCCATCTGTTGCAAAAATAAAGCTTTTTATGAGTTGTGAGAGGTACACAGGTCTGTAATTACAAGGATACATATTTAGAATACAGCAAGAAATTGCATTGGTGTAAGAATGTGGCAAAAGTTGATTTTTCTCTAGGATCTATAACCTCTCCGCCCATGTGTATTCAGCTATGTGTACAGTACCATACATAAACTCCCTCCCGTTAGGCAGGCCTTAAGTCTAAATTGACAGCTGTTGGTTATCCCCAAGATAAAAGTGCCTTTATTGCAGTAATAGAGATAGTTTGCTTGGCTTATCATTGTTGTATTTATTAGGCTTTACAGTTGGGTAGGACCACTGATTTTTTTTTTCCCTTGGCAGCATGCACAGTATCCTCTGATACTATGAGAACCAGTTTTCAGGGAGCACGCTTCCAAGTCAGTTCCAGCTTGATTGCTCCAAATCCTATGTCCAAAGTATGTCCTATCTTAGACCTCTTTTGATTAGCTATTGTGGAATTGTTTATTTATTTCCTGTTCTCTTGGTGTGTTTAATCTTCTCATCATACCAAAATAATCCTTACAGTATTCTCTGCAGAGCTAATTTAGTGGCAATAAATTATTTAAATCTGTTCTTTTCATAGAAAGTTTTTCTTTCTTCATTAATTACCAATGACAGTTTTGCTTGGTATAATAGACTTGGCTGGCATGCATGGTCTTCAGAACTTTGAGAGCATTAGTCTATATCTTTCTAGCTCTCAAAGTTAGACCTCTGATAGGTCTGCCTTCATAGGTGATTTCTCTTTTGCGACTTTCAATATTCTTTCTTTGTCCTGTCCATTTAGTGTTAAGATTATTTTGTGATATGGGGAATTTCTCTTCTGGTCCTGTTTACTTGGTGTTCTCTATGCCTCTTACACCTTGATACGCATTGATTTCCTTAGATTTTGTGACTTTCCTTCTATGATTTTCTTGAAAATATTTTCCATGTTCTTCACCTGGTTTCTTTTCATTATTCTATACCTATAATTCATAGGTTTGGTCTAAAGTTATACATACTTCTGTACATTTCATTCCATTTTCAGATTTATCATTTTATTTGTCAGATGCAATTCATCTACTCTATCTTCAAGTTTTGATACTCTCTATTTCATATTACCCATTACACTGGTGAGGCATTTTGATATTCTCTATTTCATATTACCCATTACATTGGTGAGGCTTTCCACTGAGTTTTTTTTATTTCATTGATTGAGTTTTTCCTCAGAAATTCCATGTTTTTATTAAATTCTGTTTTCATAGCTTGTATTGCTTTCTTTACTTCATCCAGTTGTTTGCTTCTGTTTTAGGAAAGTGGGTGAATGACTAGGGAAGGAAGGGCCTTAGGAGTGTCTACCTGGAGTCTGAGTCACAGAAGCCAAGTAATCCTGGAAATACAGAGGGTGGTGGACTTGGAGAAGTACTCTGGGAGTATCTACCCGAAGTTTGGATTAATGGAGCCAGGTGATCCTGGAAGTGCAGCAAGTGAGGAGTTCTGGGTAGGTCTCTGGGAGTATCTGAAGTTTGCATCTCAGAAGCCAAGGAACCCTGTTGGTATGGAGAGTGGGGAACTCAGGGAAGAGCTCTGGTAGTCTTAAAATCTCCAGCTTGTATCAGAGGGGACAGGGGGTAGTGGGGTAAGGTGGGACTGGGAAGGGAAAACAGTTACAAAAGGCATACACATGGCCAGTGAGAGGCCAGAGACCCAGCCTGAGGACAGCCCTGAGCGTAGCCACATTAGACAGGAGCACGGGAGGTAAAGTGGCTGAAAATAGGTCCCGGCAGATCTCCAAGGACAAGCACTTCATCTTTCAGCCACCGGTACAAAGTGCCTCAGTTTGCTGTGCTCATCTTACCAAAAACTCTCCAGGTTTTTATTTCTATAATGATAACTATCAGGGTGTGTGTGTGTGTGTGTGTGTGTGTGTGTGTGTGTGTGTTACTGTAAGGTAGCTTTTCAGAACTCCCTTTCTGACAGAGAACATTATATATTCTTTTTGTTATTCCTTTCATTGTCTCTTGGCATGTTCCTACTTTCCGCCCCCTTCACATTCAGCTTCCTTCTATTCCCACTGAACAGCTGCTACTATTTTGTCTTGCTCGCCATTCTCCAAAATCAGAAATAGAAAAAATAAAAACCACCTTGAAGATCTATGAGTCCATAGTTGTAAGTAATAAATAGTTCCTGAGATTTAATAACAGTGATCACTCTGTATGTGGCATTTTCTAAGCACATCTGCTGGACTAACATGCTTAATGATCAGTGTAGCATGGTGAAGTAGGTGACCTTAATAGTTCCATTTTACAAATAGAGATCCAAGAGACAGCAAAGTAAACTAACTTGGCTGGGGTTGTGTTAATATCTGTCTGACCCAAGTCTCAATTCTGAAAATTCTTTGTGTCAAGTATGGCTCTCTGCTTCCTGGGTATTACAGACCCAATAAAACCCCAAATTTAGTACCAAGGTAGCTATATAGCTGAAAGCACTAGGGTTCTCACTTTATACAGCACGAACTAGGGTCTTTGCCTTACCCAATACAACTGGTGAGATATTCAACCAGTAACTTACTGTGATGAATAATCTTCTTTGTCAACTTGACTAGATTTGGAATTACTTAGGAGACACACCTCTGGGCACAGCTGTGAGAATATTTCCAAAGAGATTTAACTGAAGCAGGAAGACCCATCCTGATCCCATACAGCACCATCCCATGGGCTGGGGTCCTGAACTGAGTGGAAAGCAAAAAAAGAAGAAAGTGAGCTCAATACTAGTATTTGTTTCTCTCTGCTTTCTGACTGCAGAAACTATGTGACAGCCACTTCATTCTTCTGCCACCATAACTAGAGACACACTCTACCCTCAAACTGTGAGCCAAATAAGCCCTTCCTTCCTTAACTTGCTTTTGTCAATTATTTTGTTACAGCAATAAAAAAGTAACTAACACAATTACCCTCTCTGAACCACAGCTTTTCCAATGGATAAGCCATGAAATAATGACAAAAGTGTCTATTCACCACTAGCACATACAAGGTAGATGCATCTTTGTTTCCTGGCTATAGTAGATATTTGATAACTATTTGTTGAACAGCAGCTCTTGTAGTAGAAGAGCACTCATGAACATGAGTGGCAAGATCATTGTTTATAAAAACTCAGTCAAAGGCCTTTGTAGTCTTTTGAATACCTGTCTTTTCTCCATAATTTCAGGAAAAATACTAAGTATTTTTAAGTGCTAATATCGGTTTATTTTGAGACAACTAATATAAACTAGTAATTTAGTACATCAATCTTTAACCTCAAAAAGCAAAAATGATGTGAAAAGTCAAATTTCTCTGATCCTACAAAAGTTTATGTCCTCTCTTGGGTATAGTTATGGCAGAAGCACATCTGCTGTGATGGTGAAAGTGTGTCACCTATCATATGTATAATGAACCAATAGAAAAGATTTCTCTGAGATGAGGGTGTGGTGCAAGGGTAGAGCACATGCTTAGCATGTGCGAATATTTGATCAACACAAAAGTGGGGGAGGGAGGGTGGGGAGAGAAAGTCTTATGTTGTCTTCTAGAAGCCTAGCATGCTTTGTTCTAGAACTTTTAGGCCTATATTTTAAAAAACTGGTGATAACTTGTGGATAGTGGTCAAAATTTTGTTTTACCGAAATTCATTCTACCTTAAACACTGTTCTTTCATGTGTATTTTGCCTGCATAAAATTCTGTGTAATTTAGAGAAAATGGGTAAAAAAAATGAAGATCAGACTTTGAATTTAGACCCTGTGGAGTGAGGGATCATGGTCTTTTTTACAGGAGAAAAATTTAGACTAATGAAAGAAGAACTCGAAGTACCACTAAAGCCATGTATTTAGTAAATTCATGGGCAGGAAACCATGGAGAGTTGGATGCCGGTGTCAGCCCTGAGTTATTCCCTCATGTCTAAGTAAAAGTCCTAGACTTCCACAGAAAATAATCCCTTATTCTAATAATAAATCTTGATACTTAAAAACAGCCAACTATATGTTTCCAAATAGAAAGATATTTTACAACTACTAGTAAACAATGAGGATTGACTGATTCAAGACTGAAATACTATGGAACAAAAGAAAGCAACACTTGGGAACCTGCCTCTTCATTTGTTTTCTGTTTGTTTGTTTTTTTAAACTTCTCAGAACTTAACCCACTGTAGTTCGTATTCTGTCTCTCTGTCTCCATCTATTTCACACACACACACACACACACACACACACACACACACACACGCGCGCGCTCTCATTCTCTTCCTCAATCACTCTCTCACTTGATCCCAGCTCACTGTAACACAAATGTGAAGTATACTCTTATTGTCTTGATTAAACAAAACTTGTACTTAACTTGTTGACTTGAAGTGTTATGGCAGAATGCATGATCTGGGATGGAGTGGGGTGGGGTGGGGGGAAGGGAAAGGGAAATATGCCTGAACTGAATTGGAAAATGATGTATGAAATACACAAAGCATCAATAAAAATGAAAATTAAAATAAATAAATAAATAAAGTGATTTTTCTCCAATAAAATACCTAGGAACAAAGCTAACCAAAGACATCAAGATCTCTACAACAAAAATTTTAAACCCCTGAAGAAGGAGATTGAAGAAGACATTAGAAGATGGAAAGTCCACCATGGTTATGGATTAAAAAAATTAATATAGTAAAAATGTCCATTTTACCCAAGTTTTATATACAGATACAGTGAAATTCCAATTAAAATCTCCATGAGTTTCTTCACAGACATGGAAAAAAATCCTTAAATTCATATGAAAAAACAAAAGACCCCAAATAGCCAAAGCAACCCTAACTGAAAAGAGCAATTCAGGGGGGACCATTATACCAGACTTCAAACAATATTACAGGTCTATAGTCATAAAGACAGCCTGGCACTGACATAAAAGCAGACCTGTAGGCCAATGGAATAAAACTGAAGATCCAAACTTGGGCACATACAATTTCAGCCACCTCATTTTTGACAAAGGGGCCAAGAAGACTCAATGGAGGAAAGACAGCATCTTCAGCAAATGGTGTTGGCAAAATTGGATCACCACTTGTGGAAGAATAAAACTAAACCCCTATCTCTCACCCTGTACAAAAATCAACTCCAAATGGATCAAAGACCTCAACATGAAACTCAAAACTAGAAGAAAAACTTGGCAGCAACCTATAAGACATAGGCATAAGAGAAGACTTTCTAAATCAGACAGCAGCTGCGCAGGAAATAAGGTTGACAATTGACAAGTGGGACCTTATTAAACTCAAAAGTTTCTGTACAGCAAAAGAAACAATAAGAGAAGTGAAGAGAATACCCACAGAGTGAGAGGACACCTTCACTGCTGATGCATCTGACAGAGCATTAACTTCCAGAATATATAAACTACTCAAAAAACAAAGAAGAAAACAAATGACTCACTCAAAAGATGGAGTAAAGAGATGAACAAAGACTTCACAAGTGAGGAAACAGAGATGGCTGAGAAACATCTTTAAAAAATGTTCAACATGGCTAGTAATTAAGGAAATGCAAATTAAAATCACTGCTAGGATCAAGAAAACAAATGATACCTAATGCTGAAGAGGTTGTGGGGAAAGGGGGACACTCATCCACTGCTGGTAGGAATGTAAACTCCTATAACCACTATGGAAAGCAGTGTGGAGTCTTAAAAGACTCAAAATGAGCCTACCGCATGACCCAGTCACACCACTCCTAGGGATATACCCACAAGACTCATCTTACCACAGTGATACATGCACATTCATATTTATTGCAGCTCTCCTCACAATAGCAAAGAGCTAGAACCAACCCCAAATGCTCCTCAACCAAAGAGTGGATAGAGAAAATGTGGTACATCTACACAATGGAGTTCTATTCAGAGGTAAAGAAAGATAACATCAAGAACTTTGCAAGTAAATGAATGGAACTGGAAGATATTATGTTAAGTAAAGTAACGCAGTCCTAGGACAACAAACAACTAATGGTATCCCTCATCTGTGGATGCAAGTAGCTAGTTGTAAGGCAAACTGAGCAATGTTAATGTTATATTCCTCTTTAGCTGAAAGCAACTATGCTCTTATAATATGATTCCCTTAACAGGCTCTAGAATTAACCTACCACTTATTTTCAGACTTTGTAATCTTGGTATATGGGTGGAGGGTATGTATGCATATTTTAGAGTGATATAAAATTAAAAGGGAAAAATATGAATCCTGAAATTAAAATTAAAATATTTTTCTCAAAATTCAAATTTTTATTGGTAGTTCTTCTAGTATAAGGAAAAAATGGTGTTCAGATTCTTGATGCTAATCAACCCATTTGACATGATCTTGTCTGTTTGATCTTAGTCATGTTTAACAAGTGAGAATGTTGCAAAACTGTGAACTGTCCAGCAATTTATCTCCATCAGCAGGAGTCTTTAGTGAGGAGGGAAAGTGTGACTTGAAGATGGTGAAGTAAAACTAAGAATGTCAGAGTAATGAAAGACATCATAATTTTAAACAGCTTATGATATTTAATGTTTTACTTTCAGCCCATTTGGTAAGAAATTTTTAAAAAGAAAAAGTCTTTTTGAGGACCTGAGGATTGGCTCACCAGTTAAGAGGACCTGGGTTCAATTCCCAGACCCCACACTGGGGCTAACAGCCATCTGTAATTCCAGTTCCAAAGGAATCCAATGCCCTCTTCCAACCTCCAGAGTCACATCGGTGCACTTATGTACGTGCAGACAATACGCTCATACACATAAAATAAAAAGAAAATATTTTTAAAAAGTAAAAGTAAAAAGTGTTTCTAGAAAAAAATATGTATGAAACCAGTTAAACATATGAAAAAGTAAGCCTGAGTGTTAAAAATGCTCTGAGATTATATTTTTTCACTACTTTGTGCATATATGTGCTTCTGGAATTATAACGTGAACTGTACGCATGCTGCGCAAGCATTCATCCAATAAGCTACACCCCAAGCCTTGTCGGTAGCATCATCCATGTCGAAAAATGCAAAAGGAGACTTCATAGCCAAGTGACAAATGAACATTCACTCACTATTTTTCAATGCTGATGAATCATTTTTCTCAACTTCAAACCATTATTCAATTTGGGGGTATATATATATCATATATATATATCATATATATATATATCATATATATATATATACATGTCAGTATATATTTTCTACAATGAAGGATTCTATTTAAAATATCAATTTGAGTTGGGTATGGTATTGCACACTTACAAAACTGGCATCAGGGTACAGAGGCAGAAAGATCATGAGTTAGAGACCACCTTCAGTCTTTCTGTCAATTAATCAATCATCAATCAATCAATCTTGGAAATCTTTCATAATTTAATGGACATATCCAAAGCCAGGAGAAATAGTTAAAGTAGACATTAAGAGCCTGTTCTTTTTTATTTTTATTTTATGTTTATGAACATTTTGTCTGCATGTGTGTAAATGCACCTGTGTCATACAAAGCCCGTAGACACCAGAAGAAGGCATCATATCCCTTGGAACTGGAATTACAAATGGTGGTTAGTCACCATCGGGTGCTGGGAATCAAACCTGGTTCCTCTAGAAGGATAGCAAGTGTTCTTAACTGCTGAGCCATCTCTCCAGCCCCACGAACCTGTTCTTAAATGAGAACATTAGGGGTTTCTTCATGTCCTCGTGTGCTAATTGGTTTTCATGCTAAAATGTAAATAAAAAGATGATTTCCTCTTATTATCCTTTCATAAACTAATTAAATGTTACAGTTAGGACATAGGTTTTGAGCTCAACTTGTCAACCAGGTACGTTGAATCATCCTCCATAAAGAATCTCTTGAGTGCCTTATCAAGTGCAAGACAGCAAAGACTTAGAAATGTGAAGGCACCAGTGGCACATAGCCCACCACCCACCACTAGTGCACAGGACATCCTCTGAGTGGGTAGAAAAGGCAGCATTATTTTTCCATTTAGGAAGAGACTGTATATTCACTGCGGGACCCTTGGGAAGGGCCTTCTTGTCTTATTACATCCCAGTGCAACCAGAGTGGTACAGTAACTACCTAAGTGCTCTGTGATGGCTGGAGTATGCAGAAAGAGATCATGAAATATGATGTTCACTTAAGAGACAGGGCACGAGCATCTCCATCCACCACAAGTTAATCCATATCCTGACTCTCCTTGTAGTCAGGAGGTGCTGCATTCATTCTAAACTCTAAAATTTGTACCTTAATCACTACTATCTGATAATATTTAGTTTATGTTTAGGAAGATTAAAAAGGAAGAAGTAGCAGGAGTGGTGGAGCATGCCTTTAATCCCATCACTCTGGAGGCAGAGGTAGGTAGATCTCTTTGAGTTCAAGGCAAGCCTGGTTTAAATAGTGAGTTCCAGTCCAGCTGAGGCTACAGGGAGACCCTGTCTCAAAAAGACCAGGAAAAAAAGGAAGACGCTTGTAATATAAATGTCATTTGTGTTTAAGTGACCTAACAGTGGTACTGAAATAACCCTTAGTATCTAACAGGCTTGCGGGAACATACAATGCACATTTATCACAGGAGAATTAGAAAGTGATATAATCACCTGGAATTGCCACCATAACATTGTGTGTGTGTGTGTGTGTGTGTGTGTGTGAGAGAGTGTGTGTGTGTGTGTGTGTGTGTCCTATGTAAATGACTGTTAAAGGGTGATGGAATACCTGTAACAGACCAGTGTAGCCCTCCTTTATTATAATCATTGTTTTGAGGAATGATTACAAAAACCACAAAATATGTCCAGGGAATTTTCCATAGAAACAATGTACCCAAAGGGGAGTTATTAATTATTTGACAAGGTAAGTTTCTTTGATTCTCATAAATATAAATTTGGGATAAAAAATGAGCTACAACACAAGAAAGATATACACACACTGATGGCATAGCTAGGAAAAGTGAAGCTTTACCTCCAGGCAGTGATAGAAACTGAATTTGAAACAAGATAATTTATGTTTTATAATCATTGTTTCTTCCCAGTAAGTTTAAGTTGATTAAACTGATGATATTTCAATGTGGTAAAGATTTTCATTGTTGATGTATAAGCTATTTCCACATTTGTACTGCATTTGAGTTTTTAAAAACTTGCATTTTGGCTTAGCATCTTCGAAAGAGAAGTTGATCAAGGAAACAAGCAGGAGGGGAGGGAAGAGCAGGTGGTACACAAACAACACATTTTCGTAAGTGAAGGGGGTGGGAAGATAAGTGATTATACTACAATCATATTCCAAATATAGGTAATTACAGTATAATTAGAGTTGCATTTGGAAGTTATCCAAGGAGCATTTAGAAAAAAACTAAAACTACTCAACAGACATCGAAAATCACTCCTTCAAAACTAGAGCCAGTTATTTTGTGTGCATGCTCCTAGGGGTGTTTATTTATTCATTGCAGATTCTTTTGCCTTTATATAAAAGCATGGGCACCAGCCTTCATGAAATGTATCCAACAATAAAGGTCAGAGGTTACATTAAATGTTGCAATCTTTGATTTCTCCATAATTCAGCCTTTGATTTCCACTAAATTTTCGAACACTAAACACATGCTGTTCCTAAACATTGAGTATTGTTTTTGAATTGGCACAAACAAATTGGTTTCAGTTTTTCAACAGAAGAATATGTGAAATTTGTTTCTCAGCAAATATTTCCTGCATAAGTACCTATATGCTAATAGGCCATGGTTTAAATCACTCTCTTCACAGATGTTTATTCTTAGCATGAAATAAAGCACTCATCATCTGAACTATTAATAAGGAAGCTTTTCAAGTATTTGTCTTTATTAACCATGTTACTTATTTATATTAATAATTAATCTATCCATTTATTTTGGAACAGGTTCTCATGTAGCCTAGCTTGATCTCTAACTCACTATATAGTCAAAGATGTCCTTGAACTTCTGATTATTCGAGTGCTGGGATTGCAGGTATGTGTCATCACACTTGGTTTATTTTGTTCTGGAGATAAAACACAGGGCTTTGTGGATCTTAGTCAAGCCCTCTGTCGACTGAGCTACACCCCTAACCTCAAGCACCTTACATTTTAAACAGAAGATTCCGATGGCTCACATTTCTTTGCTGTAATTTAGAACCTAAGGACCACTGGCATGCATATTTAATTTTATTTCTTGTACCTAAGGTCAAATAAACCAAGGAATGACTGGCAGAGGGGAATCTGGGCATAGGGAAGGGGTCTAGGTACCCTGAGTGCTTTTGGAACCTGTATGAAATAGAGGCTCTACAGAAGAAAGGGTGTTGGTAAAGGGCCATATCTGTATCAAGCACTGATGAAGGGAAGATGCCCTGAGGCAGAAGAATCTCTGTTTTGAAGTCTAGTAATGGCTCAAAGTCTGAGTAGTCCTCCAAATCTGGCATTGTCAGCCTGGACATTGATTATAGAAGTAATAAAAGTTCAATTTGTCATGTAGGCTGGTGTTCTAGTTTGAGTCTTGTTGCTGTAATAAAAACTTGGAGAGAAAAGGGCTTATTCCATCTAACACGTCCAGGTAATAGTAGGTCACTGAGGGAAGTTAGGAAGGAACTCAAGGCAGTAACTGAAGCAGAGACCAGGGAGGAACATGGCTTGCCTTCTCTGGCTTGCTTAGCTACTTTTCCTACACAGCCAGACCAAGAATGTACTGCCCACGGTAGGATGGGTCCTCCTACATAGATTAACAGTTAAGAAAATGCCATATAGACATTCCCACAGCCCATATGATGGAAGAAACTCTTCAGTTGTGTTTTCCTCTTCCCAGGTGACTATAATTTTTATATAGTTGACAAAAAACTGAACAGCACAACTGGGTTAAAAAATCGACTCGGGAGGGGGCCTTGAAAAATGTCTCAGTGGTTAAGAGCACTGGGTTGTCTTATAGCGGACCTGGGTTCGATTCCCAGCATCCACGTAGAAGCTAACAACCATCTGTAACTCTAGTTCCAGGGGATTCAATGCTGTCTTCTGATCCCACGGGCACTGCACGACATGGGTGCACTTATATAACTTACATACATGCAAGCAATATACTCATGCACATAAAATAAAAATAATATTTAAAAAATACTAGGGTCTGTAACAAGTGTCTTGACTAGATTAAGTTATTGAGATATCATAAAGGACAAGCATTATTGCTTCCTTCAGAGTCCTTGGAGACTTTGAGTTTCAAAGGAATCTAATAACTTACAAAATATTGGCTATTAAACCAGCAGGGTGGGGAGTTAGATTTGTACCTAGAATCAAAGTCCACAGGAGAACTTAGCAAACACTACTGTCTCCATGGAGAGCACTAACATACCTCTTCAAAGCCAGTGAGCTGGGAAATTCCCAAGTTTCTGTGGGAGCTGTTTAATCCCTTCTCTGAGAATGTCTTTTAAGCTTAGTAGTGAGTGATTGATGCTGGAGTGGAGACTGTCATCTTATGAAGGAATTTATTACTTTCTCTTTCTGATATATCTTTGAATCACGTGAAAGTGCACACCATGTTTTGGACACACAGTATTTAAAAGCCTATTGTACAAGTTATCATGTAATTATTTACAAAATACAGTAATTCATAACAGAACAATAGATTGTCAGCACTGCATATAGGTCTGTTGTAGGTTCGAATGAGAATGTCTCCCAGGACTGGAGAGATGGCCTAGCGGTTAAGAGCTCTGACTGCTCAAGCAGAGGACCAGGGTCTGATCCCCAGCACCCACGTGGCGGCTGAGAACCGTCTTTAACTCCAGTTCCAAGTGAATCTGACACCCTCTTCTGACCTCCATTAGCATTGCGTGACACAGGTGCACAAACCTACATGCAAACAGTACATTCATACACATAAAAATAAATAAATACCCGCCCTGCTGTCAATGACCTGATGTAACCATGGGAGGATTGTATCGAGATCGCACTTACAAATATACAGTTGGTCTCTGGAATACCAGAGAGTGTTACCAAGGCTACTGAACCAATAAAGCAAATGTTGGTCTCCTTGAGTCAAGCAAGACTCCTCCACCAACATCAGCTACACCTCACCTGCTTGGAGATACTGTGCAGCAGTGGCAGCCATATGTCTGTATATCCCAAATTTATTTGATTATTAGCTCTCTCCTTGGAGGATAACTCGTCGTGAATGTTGCCACAAGCAACTTATACTCTTCTAGTGATTAGGAGATTTATATGCCACAAGTAAGGCTCTGTCATCTTTTCTCAGGAAAAATAAAAACGTAACCCAGGGATTAACAAATACCATGCCACACATCTGTGTCTTAATACCAAAGTAACCTACCATAGAACTAGCAATGTTTAAAATACCTTAATATCTAATAACTTGTGCTTCAATTTTAGTAGGACCTTGATAAGCTTATCCCTGGGCAAATAGGCTCAGCCCAACGAAGAAACAGTCCAGAATTGATCAGAGTCCAAAACGACCTCTCCAAAAAGTAGACTGTTTGCCTTCTTGTCCACTCTGTGCCCCATATCTAAGCCTAAGGAACAATCTGTGGAA
The DNA here is from genome assembly GCA_009823505.1 of Rhizomys pruinosus. Lineage (NCBI taxonomy): Eukaryota > Metazoa > Chordata > Mammalia > Rodentia > Spalacidae > Rhizomys > Rhizomys pruinosus. The sequence goes on from VZQC01014082.1 coordinate 3,135,997, forward strand.
GGGGGGTGGTAGATTGTAAGGGCTCAATTGGGGTGAACGGTAAAATACAGCAATGATAGTCTGGACACTTTTTTATCAACCTTATTGAACATCCAAGCCCCTCCAGCTGATGTGGAGCCTTGGGCTGTGTGTGTGTTCTGGGCACAACTGCTTGACAAATTGGTTTTTGAATGAAGGATGCTTGTGCTAAAACAATAAAAAAATTAAAAAAAAATTTTAAAAAGGGCTAGATACTGACATTTGAACTAACTGGGGAATATAAAAATTGCTATTGTTTTTATTTATAGTTTTGATTGGGTTGGTTGTCTCTATATTTTTCTGAACTTACAACATCACAGCGTAACACTTTCTTTTACTTGTAGGACAATTTAAAGGAATTAAGCTTAAATTTTACTTCCCAAATAAATAAAGTCAATAGTCGCAGTCATATAGTTAAAAGAGCAAAAGTGTTCTTGGGTAAATTTATTTAGTCGTGTATCGAACTTGCCCAAGCTTTTCCAATAGTATAGGATATTTTAAGGCTTAGTGAAATTGTTAGATTAGTTAAATTTAGGTGTAGGTTTTGGTGGAAAATGGTAATACAATTGAACTAACATTGGGAATATAACAATGTTATTGTTTTATTTATAATTGTTATTGGGTTAAGGTACACAATGGCCTCTTTTTTCTGAATTAACAACATCACATTATAACACCTTTTCCTTTATCTTGTAGGACAATTTAAAGGAAACTAAGCTTAAATTTCCTTCCCAAATAAGTAGCATACATACAATGAGAAAAGAGTTTGGGTAAATTTAAAAGACAGTTAATGCCTTGGCTCCTGTTTATGTATGTGTAATACAATTAGGTATCTATAGGTCAAAACATAAACCTTAAAAAAAAAAAAGAAGGGAGGTGGGGTGGGTACTATTCCTTTCTGGGATACAAATGGAAAACACTCTGTGTTCCAAACATAATTGAAAAATTTTAATTCTGAGATCTATGAAACTAACAAATTGGAGGAAAAATTTGTATGTTCCCGACAGGTACAAAGATCACAAAATCTAAATGCATGAAAACATACAATTTTATGGCTATTGCGGGATGGACTGGGAAATGTCTGCAGGAGGCTTACCCATCTGAAATTAAGGAAGAGGAACCTCAGACTGCCTGAGTAACAGACACTGAGCATCTCTCTGAATAAATTCGGGTTAACTGTTTAGTAATGACCCTAATGAGTTTACCTTCAGATACTTGAGAAACCTTCCTGCCTTTCCACCTTTATAGGAATAAAAGAAAAACATGATTGCTATGAACATCCCATACTAGTAAACTTAGAGCCAACTGTTACAGTGGTAATTTCCTAATAAACATGCATAACTTTATTAGTTTGATTGATAGGCATGAACTGTGAAAAGGATATTTCTCTCCGATCTATGAGTCCAGAATTCAAGTGAGTAAAGTGTTTAAATAATTGTGTAATTAGCAAATATACTTACTACCGGAAATAGCTCTGTAATGAGCAATGAATTATTCCGCCTCAGGAGATGTTGGCTAGGGGATTAAACCCGCCCTCCCCAATATTATAAAGGCCTTTTGCCTATAAGTGGGATATATGCAGAGAGAAAGGCAGTAAGTCCCTGTTGTCGAAGACTGGGTGTGAGCATGAAAAATGTTTATGAGATGTCACTTGCTAGCATACAAACTGGCCTCTGAAATGCCAGAGGGCATTACCAAAGCCTAAAAGCAATACAGCAAAATATTTGGTCTCCCTGAGACAAGCAAGCTCCCTAGTCAGATATCAGCTATACCTCAAAGCCTGGAGATACTGTGCAACAGTGCAGCCAAGTGTCTATATATATATGTCCAATCTATTTGGCTATTAGCTCTTCCTTGGAGGAATAACTCAAGTGGATGCCACAAGCTTATGTCCTCTAGTGGTTAGGAGATGTATAAGCCACAAATAGAACTTGTCACCCTTATAGGAAACCACAGTTTGCCGATTAGATAACATCCAAGCATCTGCTGTCTAGCTCACAGCTTTAGCTTGACATAATAATTGGTACTGCTTAAATGCTTGTACATCCAATAGCTTGTGTTTGTTAGTATGACTAAAAAGGGTATACTAGAAAAGCTGTCAACCCATGAAGGGAAACAACTGAACAGAACTGGAGTCCAAAATGACAACTCCAAAGAAATTAGCACTGTTTTCTTCTCACCCACTTGTGCCCCTTTCCCAAGCAGGGAACAAACTGCAGAAGAGGAGGCGTGGTGATTGTAGGCTGCAGGAGATGCATGAGAAGAGTATGAGATGGTGAATGTGAATCGTGAGACTACAGGAATATAGTCTGGACTCCTGACTGATCAACATGCCTGTGCATACAAGCTTCTCCAACTGGACTATGGACCTTGGGTTGTTCAAAATTTGGATAAAGATACTTGCAAAATGTACCAATTACTAATTGTATGACATACTGATTAACATCAATGTTATCTGCAAACAACTGTGTCATTATATTGTAGAATACCTTTAAAAAAGATATCATCTTACTCCCATAAAGCTGGCTAGGTCAGAAAACAAATGATACCAAGTGCTAGATAGGTTGTGGGGAAAGGAAACACCTCATCCACTGCTGGTGGGAAATGTAAACGTACAAACTATGGAAAGAAATGTGGAGAACCCTTGGAAGACACTTGGAATGAAACTTGCCACCTGACCCATCCATAGCACTCCTGAGCATGTATCCACAAGACTCATCTCACCACAGAGATGCATGCACAGCCATGGTTAACATAGCTCTCTTCTCAATAGCAAGGAGCTGGAACCAACCCAAGTGCCCCTCAACTGACGAGTGGATAGAGAAAATATGTTACATCTACACCATGGAGTATAGCAAATAAAGAAAGATGACATCAGATCCTTTCAAGGTAAATGAGTAGAGCTAGAAGTATCATCATGGAGTGAAGTAACAGTCCCAAAAACAAAGACAAATGGTAATCACTCATCTGTGGATGCTAGCACCAATTACCTAATTGTATGGCAAATTGAGCAATTAATGTTATATTCTTTGTATCTGAAACAACTGTGCTCTTATATTGTGAATCCCTTAAAATATAATAAATAAAATAAAAAAGTAAAATAAATAAATAAATAAATAAATAAATATAATTAAAAAAAAAAAAGAGAGAGAATGTCTCCCACAGGCTCATGTATTTGAACACGTGGTCCGCAGCTGGTGGTGCTGTTTGGCAAGATTATGGAATTATTAGGTCTTGGAGCCTTGCTGAGGAAGTTTTTAAGTGGGAGTGGGCTTTGAGGGTTTATAGCCTCCCCCTGCTTCCACTTCAAGCTCTCAATTTCCTGTGGGGTGAAATGTGATCATGGAACTTCCTGTTTGAGCTACCTGCTACCATGTCTTCCCCATCATTATGGACTCTCCCTCTGGAACTGTGAGCCAAGAGAAGCCCTTCTATGAGTTGCTATTGGATATATTATTTTGTCATAGCAACAGAAGAGGAATTAACACACTTGTATACTAAAAATATAAGTACATTTAACTTTCTATGTTGTTGAACAAAACAAGACCCAATTTCTTTAATCTACTATTCCTTAACCTAGAACGAAGGCTACTTTGGGTTGCCAGATTACAGGCATGTACTTGTAAGGAGCTAATTTGACCAGTGCCATGTAATAGTACTTTCAAGATCTTTCCATTTGCATATAATTTCAACAGAAAGATAAATGCATTATATAGTCCTTTTCAAGAAATAGTACACTTTTAATAGAAATCAAGATCAACAATGGTTGTCAATATAAAATGCAAAATGACTAAACCTGAGAAGAAAATGTAGAAGATTCATGAGTCCTTGAATTAATAACTTTTTACATAGAACATGAAACACATAACCCATGAAAGAAAAAGTTACTGCTCTTTACTGAAATTTAAAAACATCTTCTCTGTGAAAGACACTGTTTAAAAAAAGGGAATAAAAAGACAAGTTTCAGATTGGAGAAAATATTTGCCACCACATCTCTGGTATATAATTTATTTTAAAAAATGCTAAAAACAATTAAAATTAAACAAGAAAATCTCAGTTTGTAAAAAGAACAGACACCTCACCCATGAACATATACAAGTGGCAAGTAAGCACATGAAAAGACAGTCAACATCGTGATTCATGAAGGAATTGCAAATTAAAAGCACATAAGACTCCACTACACATCTATTGAAATGGACAAAATCCAAAACATGGACAGTACTCATAGCTGTTAGGCATTTGAAGCCATAGGAACTCTCATATATTGCTGGTGGGAAAGCAGGATGTAGCCACTTTGGAAGAATACTTGGCAGTTTCCTGAATGCAGAGTTGTGGCACAGCCTTTAATCTCAGTATTCTGGAGACAGAAGCTAGAGGATCTCTATGTGTTCAATGCCAGCCTGGGCTACATAGCTAGTTCTTTTTCTTTTCACAATGTTTATTGATAGATACAAGTACATAAAATCAGGGCATGAACATGATTTGATAGATTAAGTAGACTTAATTTCAATACTATAATAAGGGAACAGTTCAAATTCTCACCATTTGTTTCACACCCACAAAAACCACTTCAAGGGCATTAACGATCTCTCAAATCTGATCAGTTTTGTGCAAGTAAACCATGTATCTTTTTTAAAAGACTTGTGCACTTGCCCAGGCTCAAGGATATTGAAATCTAGCACATAAAGCCCATTACTAGAGGGAGAAATACAGACAATATACTATTATGGCAACAACCATCAATTACAGTTTTTTTCTGTAACAACCAAATGGATAGTCTAATACTGCAACAACTCAAATATTACTGAGCAAAGTGCATTTCTACAATGTTCAGTGTTTCTACTCAGTTTTCTAACTTTAAACAGCCTATGATAACTTGCAGCAGAGAAGGACCTTGCAATAGACTGCCTCTGTTTGAGAACCTATGATTTAATTATTGCATGCTGCTAATATTAAAGATATTCCTAAAATGTTTGATGGTAGATTATGATTAAGACATTACATTACAAAAATCCTTATGCAGAAGGAAACTCTTACTGATGTGCTTCTGCTTTAAATATTGTGCCCCCCCCCCCGCCGGGCTGGAGAGATGGCCTAGCGGTTAAGAGCGCCGACCGCTCTTACAGAGGACCCGGGTTCGATCCCCAGCACCCACATGGCTGCCGAAAACCATCTGAAACTCCAATTCCAGGAGAAGTCCAGTTCCAGGGGAATCCGACACCCTCTTCTGACCTCCGCGGCATTGCACGACGCAGGTGCACAAACTTGCATGCAGACAGTACATTCATACACATACGGAAATAAATAAAATAAAAAAAAAAATATTGTGCCCCCAAATGAAGTCCAGTAAGCACACGTCCTGTCATGATCCCCCTGCATTGGCCTCCATGCTACTGCCGAGTTAATCCAACAATGTCAGTACATCTTCTGAGGAGGCTGATTTTCCCTTAGCTGCTTAGTTCACAAGCTGAGTATCTCAGCAGTCCTCAGACCACATTGGAAGGCTAAAAAGTTAAAAAGCTCTATCTCATGTCTTTGAGGAGTGCCTAAAACAGTGGCATCTACAGAGCATATGTGCCTTCCCCCTCTCCCCCCCGCCAAAAAAAAGAACCCGAGAGACCCCTGAGGATCAGATCCTCAACTGACCTGAACGAAACAAAACCTTGGTTAATCTGGGCTATCTGTATGGCCTTAAGCATCCAGAAGGAAAGTACAACCAGAAATAAATAATAAGACCAGAGAACCTGTAATGCAGACACAAAACTTGAGATCTTAGTAAAAAGACAAAAGGAAAAAAAAAAAAGAGAGAGAGCACGTTGTTTGGCCTGTCTACATAGCTAGTTCTAAGCCAGCCAGGGTTACATAGTAAGACCCTGATTACCCCCCAATGGAAGGAAGGAAAGAAGGAAGGAAGGAAGGAAGGAAGGAAGGAAGGAAGGAAGGAAGGAAGGAAGGAAGGAAGGAAGGAGCCATAAGAAGATGTGGAAGACACCTTGGTAAGTGAAAGAGGCCAGCTGGAAAAGGTCATGCCCTGTGTGAAATCAACCACATGTTGTATTGGAAAAGGCAAAACTGGATTGCTAACCAGGAAGGAGGTGGCTAAGAGTCGTGAGAGAGTTAAAGAATGAATGGGTGCATAGAGGAATCTTAGGGTATTAAAACTGTTATGTGTAATTATGATGGAGTACATGGCACTACACATTTGTTCCCATCTACTGAATTATACAACATAGGGTGTGAACTCTAGTGTAAACTAAGCCCTTGGAATAGTGGTAATATTGGCCCATCAATAAAAACAAACATACCATATTATTGTGGAGTGTTAATACTAGAACTTAGGAGGGCTTGAGGGACAGAGTATGTGACATACTCTCTCAGAAGTCAATGTATCTTGTGTAAATTTGTCTGTGAACCTGCAGCTATTCTTATAAAAATTAAAATCTATTGATTGAAAATCTCTCTCTCTCTCTCTCTCTCTCTCTCTGTGTGTGTGTGTGTGTGTGTATACGCACATGTGTGTGCCTGATTTCTTTTTTATTGAAGTTTTGTGTATTTCAGACAACATTTCTTAGTCAAATGTAGACCCATTCCCCCTTCCATGCCCCCCACCCCGCCAGAGCTCATGCATTCTTTTTCTCAGTCTTTTTTAAGTTTTTCGATGCAGAAGTTTACTGTTTCAGTGTTTGAACCAGTCTTTTTTGTTTTTGTTTTTCCCTCCAATTTGTATTACTCCAAAATATGTATCTACACATGCCACACAAAACCAAAATTATGGCATCTGAAAATAAACTATAGGTTAGTTCCAAAACATGTTTAGGGATTCACATTTTAACAGTACAGCTGTATGCAGGTAAAAAGAAATATTACTTAACATTCCTATGTTACATAGCAAGTTGATGTATTTTTAATGTACCTTTTTGCGTTTTTTTTCTGTTTCTATTTTTCTAAGATATCAAGGTTTATATCTGAAGTACAATTTCTCAGGCCTTACTGATTATTTATTTCTAGTTATATTTTTCTTTTGGATGCTTAAGGCCATGAAGTTAGCCCAGATTAAGCAAAGTTTTTGTTTTCTCAAGGTCAGTTGAAGACCTGCTCCTCAGGGGTCACTCTGGGTTTTTTTTGGGGGGGTGGGGGTGGGAGCCCCTGGCTCCTTTTAGCTTTTCATTTACCAGCTCCATCCACTCGAGGACAAAATCAGGTCTTGCTAGACCAGGCTTCCCTTGTTGAAGCATGAGCAGACTTTCCTCTTTATAGTCTGGACACTGGCTGACGTCCTATTAGTGGATCTCCAAGATCTCCCTACACAGGAAGACTGGTGACCCATGTTTGCAGGACATTTCAAGAGATGGCCCCAGGCATAGTCTCCTGGGACTTAGTTGACCTTTGAGGGTAAGGAATAAGGTTATCCCTTAGGTCCCTCTGCCAAGGAATGGGTGTTAAGTATGTTCGTTAGAAACCCAGAAAGACTAAGTTACACCATCCTGATACATCGTACCTATACTAAAATGTATCTTCTGAAAACAAACTGTATGTTATTTCCATATCATATTTCTTGATACACATGTTTCCATTTTAATTTTATGTTATTCTTTTTTATACTTTCTTATTTCATTTTTTAACAATAAGTAATAAGTTGTGAGTATAAGCATCCTTCATGTAAAACCAATTTGCAAGCAGCTATGCCCAAACCCACACAGTCCAAGGCTCCCACCATCCACCTGGAGGGGCTTGTATGTACAATCATGTTGATCAAATAAGTGTCCAGTCTATATTGCTGTAGTTTCACCATTCATCCCAATTACAGCCCCTACATTCCACCACACCCCCTCTTCCACAGATTTCTCCCTAAGCTTAGAAAAGGGGCAAAACAGTCTACTTTGCCAGAGATGTCCTTTTGGACTCTGATTAATTCCGACTGTTTCCTTTCATGTGCTGACAGTTTGTCCAGGAATAACCTTTCAATCCTACTAATGAAGCACAAGCAATTAGGTATATAGGTATTTAAACAGTACTAATTATTATGGTAGGTTACTTTGGTATAGACACAGATATTTGGATGGTATGCTAATCCATGACTTACGTTTTTTCTGTAGAAGATGACAAAGTCCTACTGTGGCTTATAACATCTCCTAACAATTAGAGGATGTAAGCTTGTGGCATCAGCCATGAGTTATTCCTCCAAGGAGAGAGCTAATAGTCAATTAGATTTGGGATATACAGGCATATAGCTGCCACTGCTGCACAGTATTTCCATGCAGGTGAGGTGTAGCTGATGCTGATGGCGAGTCTTGCTTGACTCAAGGAGACCAGTATTTGCTTTGTTGGTTTAGTAGCCTTTGGTAACACTCTCTGGTATTCCAGAAACCAACTGTACACTTGCAAGTGTGGTCTCAATACATCTTTCCCATGCTTACATCAGGTCTTCAACAGCAGGGCCTTAACTCCTCTCTTCTTGCAGGTATCCCAGTTTGCAAGCAAGAAGCCTTTACCTTTGGGGGGGGTGCTTGGATCCCCTGGCCAACATCTCCTTGGCAGAATAATCCATTGCTGAAATCAGAGCTCTCCTGTATTAATATATTTTGCTTAAATGCACAGCTTAAAGAGGCTTTAGTATTATACTTGGTTCTGAGTAGAGAATAATCCTTTTCACAGTTCCTATGTCTATTAATCAATTAAAGAAAGCAGTTTTACCGGTTTTATAAGAGATTACCTCTAATTTACAGTTAGAGAATGACTTCATTACCATCATATTTTTCTTTGTTCTATGAAAAGGTGGTAAGAAAGACTCTCATATTAAAACTTTGCGGCACCTAGAAGGTAAGGTTCATTAGGACTCATTATAAACAGTTGTTGCAAATAGGATCCACAGAGATGTTTGATGCTGTAGCAGTCTGAGGATTTTCTTCCTTTTAATGTTTAGATGGGCCAACTTCTCTGCTGGTACAGTTATATTTTAAACCTTTTTGTCAAAAAAAAAAACTTTTCAATTTAAATCTTAAAACTAACTATGGGAAAAGATTTGTATGTTCCCACAGGTCAAAATGTCACCAACTTAATGGCTGAGAAAGAAAAGATACAGCTTTGCATTGTGCAGGATGTACCAAGAAATACCAGCAGAGAAATTTTATGTTATTCTAAAATATGTATACATGCCTACCATCATATACCAAAAATCCAAAGTCTGAAAATAAATTATAGGTTAGTTCTAGAACCTGTCTAGGGATTCATAACATAAGAGCACAGTTGTTTTCAGATCACAAGGAATTTAAATAATGTTTCTCAGTGTGCCTTACAACTAGGTACTTGGTTCTAGAATTCACAGATGAGGGATACCATTCATCTTTGTTTTTCTGAGACTGTGTTACTTCACTTAACATAATATCTTCTAGTTCCATCCATTTACCTGCAAATTTCATGGTGTCATCTTTCTTTACCACTGCATAGAACTCCACTGTTTAGATGTACCACATTTTCTCACTCGTTGGTTGAGGAGCACTTGGGTTGGTTCCAGCTCTTTACTATTGTGAAGAGAGCTGCAATAAACATGGCTATACATATATCTCTGCAGTAGGATGAGTCTTCTGGGTATATACCCAGAATTGGTATGGCTGGGTGAAGTGGTAGACTCATTTTGAGTCTTTTAAGGGTTCTCCACACTGTTTTCCATAATGGTTGTAAAGTTTGCATTCCCACCAGCAGTGGATTCCCCTTTCCCTACAATCTCTGCAGCATTTGGTATCATTTGTTTTCTTGATCCTATCCAGCCTTATTGGAGTGAGATGATATCTTAAAGTGGTTTTAATTTGCATTTCCTTAATTATTAGCATTGTAGAACACTTTTTTTTGTCTTTTTGAGACAGGGTCCCCTGTAGCTCCAGCTGGCCTTGAACTCACAGAGATCTACCTGCTTCCGGCTGCCAAGTGCTAGGATTAAAGGAGTGCACCACCACACCTGGCCCTGAACACTTTTTAAAGTGTTTCTCAGCCATCTCTATTTCCTCATTTGTGAAGTCTCTGTTCAGCTCTTTACTCCATCTTTTGAGTGAGTCATTTGTTTTCTTCTTTGTTTTTTGAGTAGCTTATATATTCTTGAGGTTAATGCTCTGTCAGATGAATCAGCAGTGAAGGTTTCCTCCCACTCTGTGGGTTTTCTCTTCACTTCCCTGATTGTTTTTTTTTTTTTTTTTTGCATTTACAGAAACTTTTGAGTTTAATAAGGTCCCACTTGTCAATTGTCGACCTTATTTTCTTCACAGCTGCCATCTGATTTAGAAAGTCTTCTCCGACACCTATGTCTTGTAGGATGTTGCCAACTTTTTCTTCTATCACCTTCAGAGTTTTAGGTTTCACATTGAGGTCTTTGATCCATTTGGAGTTGATTTTTGTACAGGGTGAGAGGTAGGGATTTAATTTTATTCTTCTATAAGTGGTGATCCAGTTTTGCCAACACCATTTGCTAAAGGTGCTGTCTTTCCTCCATTGTGTCTTCTTGGCCCCCTTGTCAAATATGAGGTGGCTGAAATTGTATGTGCTCAAGTTTGGATCTTCAGTTTTGTTCCATTGGTCTACAGGTCTGTTTTTGTGCCAGTACCAGGCTGTTTTTATGACTATATCCCTGTAGTATAGTTTGAAGTCTTGTATAGAGATCCCCCCCCCATATTGCTCTTTTCACTCAGGGTTGGTTTGGCTGTTCAAGGTCTTTTGTTTTTCCATATGAATTTAATGATTTTTTTTTGCTAAGCATGTGAAGAAAGTCTTGAGAATTTTAATTGGGATTGCATTGAATCTGTATATTAATTTGGGTAGAATAGACGTTTTTACTATATTAATTTTTCCAATCCATGAGCATGGGAAGTCTTTCCATCTTCTGAGGTCTTCTTCAATCTCCTTCTTCAGGGGTTTATAATTTTTTTGTAGACATCTCTAGTGTCTTTGGTTAGGTGTATTCCTAAGAATTTTATTGTTTTTGAAGCTATTGTGATTGGGAAGGTCTCCTTGTATTACTTCTTGCTGGTGTAAAGAAAAGCTACTAATTTTTCTAGGTTAATTTTGTATCCCGACACTTTACTAAAACTTTTAATCATTTCTAGGAGTTTTCTGGTTGAGTTTTTAGCATCCCTTAGGTAAACTATCGTATCATCTGCAAAGAGGGATAGATTGACTTCATCTTTTCCAATTAGTACTCCTTTAATTTCCTTTTCTTGCCTTATTGCCCTAGCCAGTGTTTCAAGCACTATATTGAAGAAGAGTGGCAACAGGGGGCAACCTTGCCAAGTTCCTACCTTTAAGGGGAATCCTTCTAACTTTCCTCCATTTAGGATGATGTTGGCTGTGGGTTTCTTGTATATGGCTTTGATTATGTTGAGAAATGATCCTTCCAGTCCAATTCCCTCTAGGACTTTAAGCATGAAAGGATGTTGGATTTTGTCAAAGGTTTCCTGCATCAATTGAGATGATCCTGTGGTTTTTTTGGTCCATTTAAATGTTTGACGACATTTACTGATTTTTGTATGTTGAACCATCCCTGCATGTCTGGTACAAATTCAACTTGGTCATGATGGATGATCTTTTTGATGTGGGTCTGTATGCAATTTGCAAGTATTTTGTTGAGAATTTTTGCATCTGTGTTCATTAATGAGCTGAATCTATAATTCTCTCTTTTTTTTTTTGTATCTTTGCCTGGTTTTGGTATTAGAGTTATGCTGGCTTCATAGAAAGAATTTGGGAGATTTCCGTCTGCTTGTATCCTTCTGAACAGTTTGAGTAATAATGGTTGTAATTCCTCTTTAAATGTTTTATGCTGTGAAACCATCTGGGCCTGGGCTTTTTTTAGTTGGGAGATCTCTTATTATATTTTCAATTTCTTCATAGATTATGAGTCTGTTTAAGCTATCAATCTCTTCTTGGTTTAGCTTGTGTGATTCCCAGGATTTCAGATATTCATCCATTTCTCTTAGGTTTTCAAATTTAGTAGAATATAGGTTTTTGAAGTATTCCCGTATGACTGTCTGCATTTTTTCATTGTCTGTTGTGATATTTCCCCTTTCCTCATGAATTCTACTGATTTGGAGTTGCTCTTTCTTTCTTTTAGTTAACTGGGCTAGAGGTCTGTCTATCTTGTTTATTCTTTCAAAGAACAAACTTTTGTATTAGTTGATTTTTTGTATTGTTTTCTTTGTTTCTATTTCATTGATTTCTGCTCTGATTTTTGTCATTTCTTCCTGTCTGTTGCGTTTAGGGTTCATTTGTTGTTGTCTTTCAAGTGTTATTAGCTGCAGTGTTAGCTCATTTATTTGTGCTCTTTCTGTTTTTCTTTTATGTGTCTGAATGTACTGTCTGCATGCAGGTTTGTGCACTTGTGTAGTGCAATGCTGCGGAGGTCAGAAGAGGATGTCGGATTCCCCTGGAACTGGAGTTAAAAGATGGAGTTAAAGATGGTTCTCAGCTGCCATGTGGGTGCTGGGGATTGAACCTGGGTCCTCTGCAAGAGCAGTTGGCACTCTTAACCACTAGGCCATCTCTCCAGCCCTGTCTGTTTTTTTCTTTTTAATGTAGGCACCCAGGGCTATAAACTTCCCTCTTAGGACTGCTTTTAAAGTGTCCCATAGGTTTTGTTGTATTGTACTGTCATTGTTGTTTAGTTTCAGGAATCCTTTTATTTCTTTATTTCTTCCTTGACCCATTCATCATTCAGGAGTGTGTTGTTTTAGTCTCCATGTGTTCATGTAGGTAGTAGGCCTTATCCTGGTGTTGATATTGAGTTTTATTGCACTGTGGTCTGATAGAATGCATGAAATTATTTCAAGTTTTTGTAATTGTTAAGGTTTTTGCTGTATCCAAGTATGTAGTCCATTTTAGAGAATGTTCCATGGGATGCTGAGTAGAAAATGTATTCTCTGGTGCTTGGGTGGAATATTCGGTAGATGTCTGTGAGGTCTATTTGCTGTATTGTATTGATCAGTTCAGATGTCTTGCTGTTAATTCTTTGTCTGATTGATCTGTCCAAAGGGCTCAGTGGGGTATTGAAGTCCCATACTATGAGTTTGCTGGGGTTAATCTGTGCCTTGATGTTTGGTACACATATATTCATGATTGTGAAGTCTTCATGGTTCATTTTCCCTTTGATAAGGATGTAATGGTCCTCTTTGTCTCTTCTGATTGCTTCTACTTTGAAGTCTATTTTGTCAGATACTAAAATAGCAATTCCTGCTTTCTTTTTGGTACCATTTGCTGGGAATATTTTTTTCCATCTTTTCACTTTAAGTTGGTGCCTATCCTTGAGGGTGAGATGGGTTTCTTGTAGACAGCATATGGATGGATTCTGTTTCCTAATCCATTCTCCCAGTCTACGCCTTTTGATTTGAGAGTTCAGTCCATTGTTAAGGTTATAATTGAGAGATGTGTGTTGCTTCCTTTCACCTTATTATCCATTTGCATGTTTTTGGTCTATGTTTCTACTTCTGCAGTTATGCTTTTATTAATTTCTCTTTCAAGGTGCCTGGGGGTAGTTTGCTCCTCTCCTCTGTCCTTTGAATTGCTTCAAGTATTCTCTGAAGGGTTGGTTTCTGGACCTGAAGATAACACATTCATCTTGTTTATGTCTTCTTTCATCTTGTTTATGTCATGGAAGATTTTTCTCTTTCCTTCAAATAGAATTGACATTTTTTTCTGGGTATAGTAACCTGGTTGGCATTTATAGTAATTTAGCACTGGGAATGCTTTTGTCTACGGTCTTCTTGCTTTCATAGTTTGCACTGAAAAGTCCTCTGTAATTCTGATAGGTTTCCCCTTATAGGTAACTTATTTTTCTCTTGTGGCTTTCAGAATTTTGTCTTTGTTTGGAGCATCTAGTGTTTTAACTATGATATGTCGTGGGGAGTTTCTTTTCTGGTCTTGTCTATTTGCTGTTCTATCTGCTTCTTGTATTTGTATGGGTTTGTCTTTTTGTTAGTTTGGGGAAATTTTCACCTATTATTCTGTTGAAGATCTGATCAATACCATTCTCTAAGGATTCTTCTCCTGCCCCTTCCCTATGATGTGGAGGTTTGATCTTTTCATAGTGTCCCACATTTCCTGGTTGTTCCACTTTTGTGTATTTTTTTTTTAATTTTCATACTCTTTACTTGAGCTTTTTAGTTGTTCTGTGTTATCTTCAGGTCTGATATTCTTTTTTCTGCTTCCTCTATTCTGTTTCTGAGGCTTTTTCCCACTCTTTCCTCTTGACTGGATGAGTGTTCGAATTTCTTTTTTCATTTCATCCTGTGTTTTCTTTAGTATTTCCACTTCCTTTTGTAGCTTCTCAATCTCTTCTTGTAGCTCCTTGCTTCGCTGGTTGGTTTCCTTTTTCATTTCAGCATGGGATCTTCTTAGTGTTTCTACTTCCTATTGGAGTTTGTCATTTTCTCCCTCTAGCTCTTTCTGGAGGAGTTTGTCATTTTCTCCTTTTAGTTCTTTCCAAAGTTTGTCATTGTCTCCCTCTAGGTCCTTTCTGAGTTTTTCATTCTCTCCCCTTAGTTCTATGACTTCTTTGAATATATCTGTGATTGTTATTCTACAATCTGTGTCCAGGGCTACCTCTAGGGAGATCCCATTGTAGGAATCCTCAACAGGCTCATTAGAGTTTAGTGTGGAATTATTCTGTGCCTTTCCTATATTGTTCTTTTGTTGTGCTCTTGGCATGTGGTTTTCCTTTCGCCTATATTCAGATGCAAATCTCAAATGCCTCTGCACTGTGTTGAAGGATTGATTTCCTTGATTCCTCAGATGCCTTCATTGTATTCTCCTTGTATGTGGAGTGTTGACTTGTCTAGGTTTCAGGCTTTCAATTCTGGTTATATATTGGAAGTTATAGTTCACTCTTCCCTTTTTGTTCTGCAAGAACTGGGTGGGTAATAACCCAGATGTCACTCTTTGAGCACTGTACTCCCTCTGCTGCCAGCCAGTTCCTCTAGGTTGGTTGTAGGCTTACTGGACACTCTCTCCAGAATTCCAGTTGTGGGCGGGGGGGAGTTGCTTGCTTAGCCCATGCCCCGGTACCCTGAGCCTCTGCTGGCATTGCAGAGGCCACCAGCCTCTATGCACAGCAGGTCAGAAGTCAAAACCAACCACAATCCACCTGGCTGTTTCCTTTTAAACTGGAAGAATTGGTACCTGGAGTTCCTTTTCTCAATCATTCATAGGAAGTGCCTACAATAAATACACTTTCCTAATTTGATATTAAAGTCAGTCTTATCTTTTCATTATAGTTTCAGTTTCTAGAAAGCAGGGACATCCATTTCTTGTTCATTTATGGCCTCAGAATATCTGTGCCATACATGGATACTCAATAATGAAAATAATTTATAACTACCTTTTTATTGTAAAAACACCTAAGTGCAGCATCTGAACCATGTTTAGTATACAGTTCACTAGTATTAAGTATATTCACATTATTACACAATCCATCCATAGTGTTTGTCACCTTGCAAAATAAACTATACATATCAGTTACTAATTATTCCCCTCAGTCTCCCCCAGGCCTTGGTTACTGCCTATGTATCTCATTGATAATTCATTAAATCATAATTTTAATCATTTTTTTATTTTAAAACATATTTTATTTATTATTTTCATTTTATGTGTATGGGTGTGTATGTGCCTGCGGTATGTAAGTACACCAATGGTCTACAGTGCATGCAGAGGTCAGAAGAGGGTGTCAGATCCACTGGAACTGGTGTTATGGATGGTTGTTAGCTGCCATGTAGGTGCTGGAATTTGGACCCAGGACCTCTGCAAGAATCAGTGCTCTTAACTGCTGAGCCATCTCACCAGCCCCCATAATTTTAATCTTTTATATACATCATGTAAGTGGAATCAAATAGTATTTTTCCTTCTGTGATGGGTTTATTTCACTTAGCATAATATGTTCCAGGTTGACCTATGTTGTTGGTTGCATGTGATGAGATCGTCTTTTGTTGCTTTTCAGGTTATTTGTTTGTTTTTGAGACAGAGTCTCCCTGTAGCCCAGGAACTCAATATGTAGACCAGCCTGGCCTCAATCTCACAGAAATCCACCTGCCTCTGTGTCTTTTGTGCCATGATTAAAGGCATGGGCCACTAACTCCAGCCAATATTGCTTTTGATATTGTTGTTGTTCCCTTTAATTTGTATTGCTCCAAACTATGCATACCATACATATGCCAAAATTATGACATCTGAAAATAAATATTTTAGGTTAATTACAAAATATGTTTAGGGATTTGCATTTTAATAATAGAGTTATATGCAGGTAAAAAGAAATACTACTTTACATTCCTACACTACATAGCAAGTTGACATATGTTTTAATATACTTTTTTATAGTAACATACGTATTATATTTACTGATAAAGAAAGAAAAAAATCACTCAGTTTGCCTTATAAATGGGAATTTGGTGCTAGAATCCACAAATGAGGGACACCATATGTCGTTTGTTTTTCTGGGACTGTGTTACTTCACTTAGCATAATGGCTTCTAGTTCCATCCATTTACCTGCAAATTTAATGACGTCATCTTTCTTTTCGGCTGCATAGAATTCCATTTTTTTAAAAAGGTATTTGTTTATCTTTATGTGCGTGTTTGCCTGAATACGTGTGTGTGTGTGTGTGTGTGTGTGTGTGTGTGTGTGTGTGTGAATGCCTGATATCTGTGAAGGCCAGAATCCCCTGGAAGTAGACAGGATGTTGTGAGCCACCTGCTGTGGATGCTGGGAACACAGCCCAAGTCCTCTACAAAGGCATCAAGTAAGTGCTCCTAACCACTGAGCCATTTCTTCAGCCCTGAGAATTGCCTCCTTTTAAAGCTGTGTAATACTCATATGTTACGATTCCTATAACTTTTCATCTGTGGGTGGACATTTGGATTGCTTCCAACATTCGTGTATTATACAAAATGCTTCAATAAATATGAATGTTCAATATATCTTCAAGATTCTACTTTGAATTTAAAAATGTATTAGTATATATTAATTGTATGAAGTAATTAATTTCATTATTTCATTTTTATACATGTGTGAGTTCGTCCATTCTGTAGAGGAATAAAATGGAGAGAATACATATCTGTTACAGTGGAGATATATTGGGTTGGCTTCCACATCACAGGCTGTGTCCTAGTTTACTTTCTGTTGCTGTGATAAGCATCAAACAGGAGGAAAGGGTTTATTTGGCTTACTTGTCCATGAAACAGTTCACTGAGGGAAGTCAGGGCAGGAATGCCAGACGGAACCTGGAGGCAGGAAGTGAAGCAGAGCCCAGAGAGGAACACTGCTCCTTGGCTTGCTTGTCCTGGCTTGCTCAGCTGTGATTCTTACACTGCCCAGGCCCACCTGCTCTGGGATAGCACTGTGCACGGTAGCCAGGGTCCTTCCACAACAGGCAGCAATCAAGAAAATGCTGCACAGACATGAACACAGGCCAGACTGATGGCAGAAATGAGGTTCATTCTTTTCAGAGGTGTCTAGCTTATGTCAGGTTGATGAGAAACCAGCACAGGCTGTCTGCAAGCTGGAGATGGTGAGAACCTAGCAGCTACTCAGCCTCTTGGAATTCTTTTGAGTAAATACAATGAAGCGAACTTGGTATGACTAATTTTTCAAATGATTGCTTAATTTGTGCTTGACATATATTACTGAGCCTGGTGGAAAATGGGAGTTCAAATCTTGGCTAGCTTACTCAGGAGCCATGGCACTTTGTAACCAACTGACACTCAAATTCTTTTTGTGCACTCAGGATTCTCTAGCAGATAGAATTATAGAATGAACATATATTAAATGGTGATTTATTAGATTAGTTTACACAATACAGTCTAGTCCTCACACTAGAGAGGCTGAGCACTCAGTAGCTGCTTATCAAGGGACTAGATGCCCCAGAAGTCCCACTCTGGCCTTGAAGACCCTGAGGATTCCTCGAGAGCACTGGTCTTCCATCCAGGTCAGAAAGCTGAAGAAGTAGGCCCTGATGTCAGAGAAGGGCAGCAGCAACAGCAGCTAACAAAGTCGGCAGACTCAGCAGCAAGGCATAAATGGGGTAGATGCTCTTCCCAGCAGGAAGTTAAAGGAAACCAGGCAAAACACAGAGCTTTTTCCTGCAGCCCTCCTTTTCTCAAGCCATCATAAGAATGTACTGCCCATATTTAGAGTGGGACTTCCCACTTCTTTTAACCTGATCAAGAAAGTTCCTCACAGGTCTGCTAAGGGGTGTGTCTCTTAGTTCATTCCAGATACATACAATCAAGTTGTAAACCAAGATTCCCATCACGTAGGGTAGCATGACATTTTGTCTATTAGATCAGATTACGGGAAACTTAAAGTAAATATATGTGGCAATGATGTGCACGGAGCATGTCCAGTACATGACAGTGATATTTATTTCATAGTTTTCTTTCTGAGAATATCTTGGGTATCTACATTCTAAAGGCATTCATCACTCTTTTTAGCCATATTTATAATCACAGGAATACAAAATTGGAGCAACTATCAATATACTACTCTATTCACAATTGGCTCCTGTTTTGAAATTATTAGCACACTTGTCAATGGGTAAATTTGTAAATATTTTAGTACCTATGAGAGATCAAACACTGCTCTACATCTCAGGTACTGCATCAATCAAGAGACAGTCCCTTCCCTCTGAAAATTTACATTCCCACCTACTCAGTGATGGTCCCTCTATTCAGGCAAAAGGACAAAAAGCTAACAAAATGGTGTTATTCCCCAACTGACTGACATCCTAAACTCCATTTCTCAGTGTTATAAAATTTGTTGGAGCCCAAAAATGTTTCCCCAGATTTTTAAAAGCCGAGACCTCAAAGAAGCAATGTGGAAGCAAGCTATATACACACATACATACACATATAACATACACATATATGCACATACATATTTTATAATGTATGTGTATATATCCATAGATGTGTGTACATATGTATATGCGTCTATACATGTATATATTATTTACATGCATATATTGTATAATGTATGTAGGTAGATATATCTGTGCATACGTTTGTATGTGTTTGTATATTTCCTTCTGGGAAATTTTAGAATCAATTACACCTGTACAGCTGGTGGATCTGAGCTTGTCTATTTTTATTTAAATGATCTTAAAGTTTAGCTATCTGGGAGTGAAAGTTGCTCCATGGTGGAAGTCATCAGGAGCTCTGTCAACACGGAGGCTCTTCTCTGCAGTAACTTAGGTGTGCGCGCTGCCCTCTGTAAGAAGCGCCCTGGGTCCCCTCCCGCCGGCAGCGAGGCGGTGCCCGCACCGAGGCCCTCCCGCGGGAGGCGCGGGCGTGGAGGGCGTGGGCCGGGGGCGGGGCGAGCCCCGCAGCCTGGGTGCAGGGGAGCTGTCAGTGTCAGGCTCCAGAGAGGAAGTGATTGCTCCGGGAGGAGCGGCCGCTCAGCGTGAGACAGCACATCCTGCCCGCGCCGCGTCCACGGTCCGCAGTCCTCCCGCGCCTCCTCCGCAGCTGCCGGGAGCCGCCGCCGCGGACCGAGTCCAGGTAACCTGCAGGCAGGAGGTCGCGTCCCCGCGCCGCCGCCTCCGCGTCCCCCTCAGCCCTCAGCCTGGGTGACATCCGCAGGGCACTCGGAGCCGCGCAGCAGCGGCGACCGCGGCAGCCACCGCTGCCCACTGCCCGGGCCCTTTCCGCAGGCTCCCGCCGCGTACTCCGCGGCGCCCCGGGCTGCCAGAGCCCCCCAGCGGCAGCCCCGGCTGCTGTTCCCTAGAGCCAGAGGTGGCGGCAGAGGAAGGGTCATGGGTGTCACCACCTTGTCGCCCACCTAGTGCACTGGGAGGAGCGAGCCAGGGTCTCTGCCTCGCCCATCTCCCCGGAGGCAGAAGGTCAGCCGCCTTTCCGTCCACACCCCTGTGGGCTACCAGCTGATGGCCCGGGAAGGGAGAGCTGCGGAGTGAGGGAAAAGACGCTGTTTGATTACATTTCTGAGCTGTCTGCAAAGCTCTTAGATGCTGTCACTACCCGCCAAGTCGGAGGGAGCGAATGCACTTCCAACAGAGCTTTAATTAAACACTCACGCAAGGTGCCAGTTTTTCTGTCTACTGAAGAAAAAAAAAAGTGGCTGGGGGATGTGTTTTGGTAAACACCTTCGGGGCTGCCTGGCTCGCCTCCCCCACTACCACCCAGAATTGCTTTGGCCATATGAAGCTGTGCATCGTCATCACAAGAGCGGTGATCCTGGCAGCCCTGATGGGAACTGAGTGTGTCTGAGTCTCATGACTTGTACCTTGGCTAAGGTTAAACGGAGGCGGAGGACCAGGACAGGAAATCGCTTAGGCCATCAGAGGCTCAAGGAAAGCAGAAAACGAAATAGATAGGTTATGCCGGACTCTACCACCCCTAAATAAGGGGCAGGAACAAATAGCCAGCCATTTTCTTGCCTGGAGTTGCCTTTCAAATGAACATTTCAGATTTGTAGTTCAGAGTTGTGGAAAACATTGCTTCTGCACACAGCAGATTAGCAGGACGGGTAGCTGACAGTGAGGCAGAGCTGTGACTGCGGGAGGCAGTCTTGGCTAATAGCCTACACATGGGTGACTGTCTCTTATAATATTTTTGTGCAATTGTGGAAGTTATTGGAAAAACATGTTGATCAGTATGAGAGTAATGGTAGCTCTGAAATGGGAACATCCCATGCAAATTGCATCCTCTGGGTCCTAGTGAGAATGGGTGTTAATACCTTCTTCTGATTTTTACAGTGCCAAGTCTGCTCCTGAAGACTTGCTGTAGGCAAATGGCTTTAACTGCTCTTCTAACTCTGGTTCTTAGTATAACAAAATCCAGCACCTCTAGCACTAAGGCTTTATGTTCTCTTCGTTGACACAAACTCTGCAGGACCTCTTAAGATCTGAAGATCCGGTCCTCTAGGAGACAACACAATGCGGTAGAGGCCCCAAAGCATACCTTTGCAAACTACTCAGATTTGGGCCCTATTTTTAGTCAGGAACATTTTGTGCATCTCTCTCTTGGTCCGGGATTCAGGCATCCATGCACCTGCTTGGCTCCCGATTGCTGCCGCCTTTTGTGCACTGCTTCTCCGAGGTGGAGACTTCAGAGCCTCTCCAATTGCCAGTCCTAACCCTTCCCTCTGAACACATGCCATGGGTTGTTTGTACACTTACTTAGACCATTTTGTATGATCATGGTTAGGGAAATGGGCAGAGAAGAGAAACTCAGTACACAGGAAGAAAGGGGCAGGGTTCTTAAGCTGCTGGCCTGCGGTGCCTGTTTTCTGGCCAGCTTTTCAGATGTCAAAAGGGCCTTTTTGCTGTCAGGCTTTCTGCTGAAAGAGGAAGCACTTGCCTTTTCTAAAAATATCAATTCCCAAGTCCACATTTACAGAAAGAGTTTTTCCCTAGAGTCCAGTGTTGATCTGAAGTTCCCAGGGAATCCATGCCCCCTGCACATGCTCAGAAAGCATTTCATGCATACAAGCCTTTCATCTCCAGGCCTGTCTGTCTCTTGGCATAGGCTTTATTTACCCTCCACCCTTGTGGGCCACTCATCCTTCCCAGTTTCTTTCTGGCATTTACCTAGAATCAATGAAGAGGTACCACAAACCTCCAATGAAACACAAGTATCTTCTCTTCTTACTTTGTTCCCCCTTCACGTTATCCACTAAAAGAAGCCAAGGTTGGGGCTGGAGAGATGGCCTAGCGGTTAAGAGCGCTGACCACTCTTACAGAGGACTCGGGTTTGATCCCCAGCACCCACATGGCAGCCGAGAACCGTCTGAAACTCCAATTCCAGGAGAGCTCCAGTTCCAGGGGAATCCGACACCCTCTCTGACCTCAGCGGCATTGCACAACACGGGTGCACAAACCTACATGCAGACAGTACACTCATACACATACAAAAATAAATAAAAAAAAAAAAGCCAAGGTTGATAACAGCCACTAAAACATATTGAAAATTTCTTCATGTAACTCATTTTAAGATCTTTCTACATTCATATTTAAATTTTCACAAAAAAGTGTCACAAGGAAGACATTGTTTATAATCCTATTTTATAGTTGAAGGTTGAAGAAATTGTGACATAAAGATGTCAAGTAACTCACTGAAGTTTGCTGAAGTAGTACCACCAGGATTTTGATCTAGAAGTTCAGCCTTTAATTTGCAACCACTGACCTAGACTATAAAGCAATCCTGAGTGGTTTATTTTCAGATACTGAGTAGTAGGCTTTTATCTTGAGTTATTTCTTTCTTTTTTTTTAATATTTTTTTATTTTTTTTTCATGTATGAATGTACTGTCTGCATGTTGTGCAATGCCGAGGAAGTCAGAAGAGGGCGTCAGATTCCCCTGGGACTGGAGTTAAAGACGGTTCTCAGCTGCCATGTGGGTGCTGGGGATCGAACCCGGGACCTCTGCAAGAGCTGTCAGCACTCTTAACCGCTAGGCTATCTCTCCAGCCCCCGGGGTTATTTCTTTCTAATCCCTAGGTTAATCCTATGGTGTAGAAAACACTTTATCATGAAACTGACTTAAATATATACAAAAGCACATAGTAAAAATTGTCAGAGGTAGAATTCAAACCAGGCCTGACAACTGTAACCTAGAACTCCCCTCCATTTTGGTTACAGCTCTGTGACAAACACAAAAAGCAGAATGTGCCTATTCTGGCAGGAGAGGTGACATTTTAAAGATACTCTTGTGCTGTCAGACAATTGAAATAATGGACACCAAAGAATTCAAGTTTCTCCAGGAATTTTATGCTGGGGGAAGGGAAAGGATGAAGCCCTGGTGCTGGTGAAGGAGGAACTTGCCTCCCAGGAAGAGACTTCACATGGCTCTGACAATTTGTCATACCAACTTAAGGAGAGACTGGAGCCCAGGCAGAATTGGGATGGGCTGCTTCGTTGGACACACCTCTTGCTCCTTCTTTAAACCCAACTCATGTTAGTACCTCCAAGACAGTCTCGGGGGTCACCTGATCCCTTTTTTTGTTCCTCTTTCCAACATGGCAACACTGAATAACTCTCTGCTTTTCATTATTACCTCTTCCATTGGTGTATTAGGGATGAGTGTTTATCACAGCGTGTTGGGGCTGCCCTCTTAGAGGCCAGGCTTTGACTCCAAAAACTCCCCCGACAAAACTGTATCTATTCCTGTTAGACCAACTGCGCAGTTTGTGAATAGTTACTACTTCCTTGAAGCCACAAGTGTAGTCATATTTTTGTCACCTAATTGCTAACTGTAGATGATATGACAAATGCAAGCTCCATTCATTGTCCCTTTGAAATAAAGTATTGGTTCTATTATTACCCTTGTACATCTTAAAAACCATATAAAAAGTTGCTCCCTTGATCACAGATCCCCTTTATTAGAAACTTGTGGCTTCTACTTGTAGAAAATATGGGAACATATATTAGTTTGGGAACTTTCCTGGGATGATGATCTTCTAGTGTTGACATATTGGGGGTTAGCTCACGTTAATTCAACTTTCCTTTTTGGCAATATATATTCTGGGCTTAGTCCCTTTGCTTTTCTGTCTATGCAGCCTGCCAAATGCCAGAGTGAGGTGTACCATAGTAGACACCACTGTTTAGATGCTAATCCAGAAGAATACGCAGGTACATCGCATCCCTCATTGTTTTTGAAGTTGACCCCATAGTCACTGGGGAACTGCCACATGAATTTTTGCGTGGGCATTGAATCCAATAAGGTTCATGCAATGTTTTGTGCATGCTGCATAGATAGTTTTTAAAGAAAAAGTTAAGATATTTGTAAGTAAAAGAAGATTAAGAGCCACTGGTTTTTAAAAAATTATTTTATTTTTATTTTATGTGTATGAGCATATTGCCTGTGAGATCACCTGCACTGTGCAATGCCTATGAAGGTAAGAAGAGGGTGTTAGATCCCCTGGAACTGGAGTTACAAATGGTTGCTAGCCGCTATGTGGATGCTGTGAATTGAACCCAGGTCCTCTACAAGATCAGTCAGTGCTCTTACCTTTGGAGCCATCTCTCCAGCCCCAGAACCAATGGTTCTTAAGTGGGGAAAGCATAGAAGTTACTCCACTGAAATGTACTGAAGAACTGAACCAAGCTGACCTAAGAGAGGCCACCAAGACTATTCTAGGCACATAATGCCTAGAATAGTCTTGGAGCTTTATTAGTCAATCAAATCACCCCACTATCATGGTGAAGTAGATCCTCTTATCTTCTTACACACAAAAAAGGAGATACTTGGAAAGTTCACATTCTTGTCCCAGGTCACATGAGGCCAGCTAAGGAAGCACTAGATTTCACATACAGATCAGGCCCTTCTCACTGTATCTCATTGCTTCCCTTTCTATGTGGGTTGCTAAGAAGTACTGTTTAATGTAGCTTTTTCTCAAGAACATGCTCACACACTGATAGGAATAGCCAAAAAGTATTATCAAAGAGAACACAAAAATTAGACACTTCTCAGCATGGCAGAGGAGAGGCCAGTCCTGTTTTCCTTGACAGGAGATGAAGCCCCACTGATCTGACTCTCAAATGTCACTGTGCACCTTGAAGAGCTCCAAATGTACAGCCACCCTCAACCACCAAGGCTGAAAGACCAACTGTCTCCGGTAGTGGGGCTCCCAGCTCTTCATTTCCAAGATGCATTTCCTTCCAGGCTGCTGGCCCGTGGAGCTTACTGATAACAGTGATGGTGCTATGATCTGGAACACAGCTCCTCACTAGGTCCTGGAGGCCTTGTTCTTAACCACTGATCCTCCGTGCTCTGTTTGCTGTTCCTATCAATCCTGAAGCCCTCTCAGGTAGCTGCTCCTCCTTCCAAGATACGATTGAAAGCATAACACATTTACACATTCCTGTTTTCTTGCATTACTCATAGCACGTCTCATTAATTCATTTTGGGGCACAGAATAGGTAATGCCTTCACTATGGCAAATCCACAAAGCATTTCTGTGAGCGTTGAGGGTATTCACAAGGAAATGCACAGTTCTGAGACACTAGAGAGCATGGCTGTGTCCTTAGCCAACAGATCTGTATGGCCATGGTACCAGCACAGGGACCCCCCCCCAAAAAAAATACTGTTAACTGTCAAAATTTCTTGCCATCATATTTTTTGATAAACCATTAACATTTTCATCATGAATTTTAAGAATTACAATGAGGGCTGGGGTGAGCTGAGAGGAAGAGTGCTTAGTATGAGGACCTGAGTTCAGATCCCCAGAAACCATGGGAGGGTCAAGGGCTCTTCCTGGCCACCAGCTCAGCTCTGGGTTCAGTGAGAAACCTTGTCTCAAAGGAATAAGAGAGAGCATAATAGAAGACGATACCAGCCATCCTTCTCTGGGCTCTGCACGGAACACACACACACACACACACACACACACACACACACACACACATCATGTGCCCAAACACCACACAAATATATCACACACGTAAAAGCAAAAGAAAAACACTTAAAATTACAGTTAATGTGATTTTCAGAATATAATAAACTTTGACATTTAAACACAAAATGATGATGTCATAAATGAATTCGATTAAAATCTGAATACTATACTAACTGTAATGTGAAAAGTATATGAAGTAGCTTTTTAACAAGGGGCATTTTTACATCTTACGGTCCAAATCATTAAAATTTACATCTGCCTTTCTCTCCGACTTCCTTTTCCCTCCGTTCCTCTCCTCCTTCCCTCCTTCCTGTGTTTCCTTCTCCAATAGCATGGGAGAAAGGCCTTTGTGGAAATGAAGGTAAGAATGGAGTCCCACCTGGGCACACTCTGTGGCAGGAAAGCAGGTCTGGGAATCAGTGCTGTTCACTTCTCCCACTCCAGCACTCTGTTTAGATGTCTGGACAATTTTGCTCATCCCAGTTGGGCAGGGGCTACATCTGCCAACCAGTGGGGAGAAGCAAGGGCAGTGGGCTGACATCTTACACTGCATAAGACAGACCCCACAACAAAGCGTTATCTGGCTCAAACACTTGAAGATGCCAGGGTTGAAAACCCCTTTTTGAGACATTCTACTTTTCTCACTAAAATTGTCCCTGTATAATCTTAGTCTATTTCTATGGCCTTTTACAAGAGAATGACATCTAAAAAGCAGCAAAAAGTGATAAGAAGAAAAGGTGAGATATTCTACTGACTCTCTGTGTGAGCCTCAGTTTATTCATCTGGAAAATGAGGATGATCATGCCAGGCTCACAGAGTTATGGTGAAGATCACTGACAGTCAGTGCACAAGGCCCAGTGGATGTTGCATACCCCAACCATGGGAGATGCTCTTTATCTAGCAGCAGTTATAACCCTCCAAACTTCTTTTCTGTAAGACAGATATGATCTTGCCCTCCTCAAACATAAGCTTTTTATGAAAACAATTATTTATTTTTTATAGTTTTATTGATATTTTGTGTATTCAGACATCATTTTTCAGTTCAATTTACCACCCCACCCCAGTTCAAGCACTCTGCCATACATGTCCTACATCTTTCTCTCAGTCTCTCCAAAGTTTTTCTCTGCAAAAGTTTATTGTCCTAGGCAGAATTCAACCACAGCAGTCTGTTCCTTGGCCCAGTCCTCATGCTGCGGTGGTTCCCTCCCAACTGTGCCACTCCAAAGTGTGCCCATGTACAGGTCATATATGTACCAGAATTATGTCATCCAGGAATAAACTGTATGTTAATTCCAATATATGTCCAGGAGTTCATTTTTTTCCTTTTAATTTTATATTGCTCTAAAATATGTATCTTCTGCCCATATACATTAATTACCATGACTGAAAGTAAGTGGTAAGCTAATTCTGGGGATCATTACGAGATTCACATTATAAGATTACAGTTACTTTCGGATAGAAAGAAATATAGCAGTAACACTGCTCAGCTTGCCACTGGAAGCCATTATGCTAAGTGAAGTAACACAGTCCCAAGGAAACAAACGGGGAATTTGTGGATGCTAGTACCAAATCCCCCAATTGAAAACAATTATTTTGGTTTATGCATTCAACTGCTTCTTTTCTAGACTCCAGGGTCCTGACACATCCTTCGGTCTCCCAGCAGAGAGTCTGACATATAAACAGTCTACAATAGGCTTCAGTTGATTGGAGATAGTAGGCAGAATAAATTTTACATAATTTTCTTGTAATATTGAACCTTTTCTCTTTAGGCCATTTAAATGTGCTTAATAAAAACATTTACTCCCTGAAATATGGCACCCATTGTGAGGTTTGTTTGTTTTTTTTTTTTTTTTTTTTTTCTCTTTTGGAAAAGGGTCTCCCTGTAGCCCCAGCTGTCCTGGAACTCACCTTGTAGACCAGGCTGGCCTTGAACTCACAAATCATGAGTTTGATCCATTCATGCAGGCTTCATAAGCCTAGAATTTTGAAGAGACTCTCACAATTTTGAAGAGACTCTCACAGTTTTCAAGAGAGTCTCACCGAGACTCACAGTCATGTGGAGCATCTCTGTTAAGGCAAGGAGAGTCTGGGGGAATGTTCAGGAAATGACAGACAAGATGGTTTCTTTCCTGTGTATATGCACATGTTTGTATATTTGCACATGTATATTTCTATTTGCCAGTGGTCAGTGTGTTTGTGTTTTGGGTGCATGTGTGCTTGTGTGTGTGGAGGCCAGAGGTCAATGCCACTGGGTGTCTTCCTCAGTCTCTCACTGAACATAAAGCCCATTATCTCATCTAGATATCCTCCTGTCTCTGTCTCCCCCAGCACTGAGATTACAGGCACATACCACCACACTGGGCTTGTTAGGTGAGTGCTGGGATCCATAGTCAAATCCTTGTTCTTAGGCAGCTGGCACTTTACAGACCAAACCTTCTTAGACTAACTCTTTTGATCTGGCTTTCATCTGATACTCCCTGTTGAACAGTACAGCCATCTGATTCCTTTCTAATGTAAGAAAGAACATTATCAGATTTATAGTTTATTCTAATGTCCAGAGAGAGGCTACAGATAATGAGAGCATTTGAAATAGTGTTAATGGTTAAATGATGCCACAACACTAAATCTCCTTTTTCTACAATCTGTTTCCTTTTGGAATGCAAATGAGATGGTCTGCTCAGGCTTGAAATTGTGCCCATTTCTTTGTTGGGCAAGATGTAGATTTCACTAATTGAATTGGAACAAGTTTTCTCTTTTGGAATGCTGTTTAAATTCTATGGCACACAATATGGAAGTGTTTAAATATTTATCAAGTTGTTAAATGTTAAAATGTGTCTGAGTGCAGATGACCCCAGAGCCTGGTCTCAGAATGTCAGTAGTTGGTGGGTTTGGAAGGCTGAAAGGGCAGCAGGCCCAGAGGGAATGTGTGTTTAGACAGTGTCCTCTTTTTAAATGACCTGCCTCTCCTGTTACACCATCCTCCCCACTAGTATCAAAATAGCAAGGGGTTGTGGGAATTGGTGTGTATTTTGTTGAAGAAGAATAACAGAAACCTTCTTTGCTCCTTTATAAGTGTGACCTTGTTCACTCTCAGAAAGGTATAGGTTTCTCCCATTTGGAAAGAGGATCCTCCCTGTTTGAATGCTTCCAGGCTCAAAGGGAAGCAGGAATTCTATTTACCTAAGTTAAAATGCCAAACTGAATCTCCACATGTAAATATAGACCACCCAGGGACAGCACAAGGGCCAGATTTGGGGTTTTGAAGAGTTACAGATTTTCTTCTTTCCTCTTTCAATCTTTATAATATTTTTCAAATCCTGCTGAAAAGCAATTGACACCTCAGGCAAGGGTGAACCCCCCCCCACATCTCTCACATCATATAATATAGAGGGGAACTGTGCTCAGTTCCATTGAAGTTTTCTAAAATTAAGAAATATGAATACCTGCCTACAAGAACCAACAAATTAGAGAATTGTGTTTCAAGTGGGGAGGAAAGCCTTTGCAGGGGAAGAAAAAAGTATTCTCTTCTAATGTCTTCTTTCCTTGGTCCATTCTGCCCAGGGTAAGCCATGTACTTAAGAAACTTTAGCTAAACTTTAGCAAAACTTTACTTAAAAAAAAAAAATAATGAGTCAGGACACTGGAAATATGTTGTCAACTTCATGATTACCTTCCAGAACACTGAGCAGGTAGATGTGAGAGGCATGTGGAAAGAGCTTTCTAAGCTCTCTGAGGGAAAATGTAAAATGCAACCTCCTTTAACCAGAGCATGTGTCCTGGTTATTGTGTGGTTCATAAGAACTTCTGGTGCTTTTTTATATTTACACCCTTCTCACAGGACATTCCACACCCAGAAACGGGGAGGTAACCTGCTTGGCAGGTGGCAACAGGAACTCCAGGAAGGTGAGAGTAACCACAGCACTGGCTCCCTGGGGTGGGCAATGGCCTGCCAGATCAGGTCAGGTGATGTAATAGAAACAAACCCCATTCCTCAACAGAACAAGGCAATGAAAGGTTTTTCCTACTCATGCTCCATGCACACTGTGAATCAACCTAGGCCTCTGTCTTTGTATTCACTGAAAGCCCTAAGCTTGGAGAGTTTTCATCTTGAACTACCCTTCTCCCATCCCTGAAGCACCTTTGTGAAGTTGCTCATGACACGCTGCTCTGAGCAATTTCATTGGCTAAAGCCAGTCACATGTCCTTACCTTATTTCAAAGGCATTCTTTTTTTTTTTAATTTAATTTTTATTGATGGTTTGTGCATTTTGTACATCATTTTCCAATTCAGATCAGGCATATTTCCCTTTCCCTTCCCCCCCACCCCCACCCCATCCCAGATCATGTATTCTGCCCTAAAACTGTCCTGCTCTTTCAGGTTTTTTTTTTTTCATTTTTTTAGCTATAAGTGATAATCCATGAGTATAAGCATCTCGTTTGCAAAACCAATCTACAGACTGTTGTGCCCAAAACCCCACAGTCCCACCATTCAGTGGGGGGGGGGGTGACAGGTTGTTTGTTCAATCAAGTTTGACAAATGAGTGTCCAGGGACTACATCGCTGTAGTTTCACCGTTCACCCCAATCGCAGCCTCAAAGGCATTCTTAAATGTACTCCTATGTACTCTTAGAATGTTTGTGATTGGCACAAATGACTCTGGAAGGGTTAGGGGTTTAGGTGAGATCCACCTGTAGCTGATGGTACCCACTTCCTTGAAGCACCTCTGAGATTGTCATCTAACTTGGGTACACCTATAAAAGTGCCTCTTTATATGTTAGAATATAAAATACACAGAATGCTTTCAGCATCGTGAGAATGGTTCCTGGAAGGCTGAGCTCACAAACCTTGATTTCTATTGATAAAACAAATAAGTGTAGTTGTACGGGGTGTTGTGGTGCACGCATTTAATCCCAGCACTATATAAAACATGAAATGCAGATTAGTATGGTGAAAGGTGATAAGTGCCTGATAGAAGTTAAAACAGCACAGAGGCATTCAAAGAAAGGAAGTGATTGATAATTAAGTGATCATCACTTCTTTGAATTTGGCAGCTGAGTAGCCTTCAGTGTTATTGAAGCAAAATCATTCCCACTGATAGTTTAATGTGTATCCTCCTCCTTTGCTCTGAGATTTGGTATGATACAAGAAAAATCATAAAGTGATTATGATTAAGAGGCAACAGATTAATATGACTGCCACGACCGAGGTTCAAATACAAGTTTGACCACTTGCCAGATACTCAACCTTGACAAATCACTTGTCTGGCCTTAAACTCATTTTCTTCATCTGTAAGACAGAACAGAAATAAGAATATGCACTTCTTAGTGCTTTGGCAAGATGTAAAACAGAATAAATCTTACTAAGTTTCTATTTCCTATATGATTTACTTTTTCACTTAGTTATTTTAGCATGTTTTTTTAAATTTTTATTTATTTTTTATGTGTTTGAATGTACTGTCTGCATGTAGGTCGGTGCACCCGTGTCGTGCAATGCTGCGGAGGTCAGAAGAGGGTGCTGGATTCCCCTGAAACTGGAGTTAAAGAAGGTTCTCAGCCGCCATGTGGGTACTGGGAATCGAACCCAGGTCCTCTGTAAGAGCAGTCGGCACTCTTAACCATTAGGCCATCTCTCCAGCCCCTATTTTAGCATGTTTAATACAAACACTGACTTCCTGAGATTCAGGAAGTGATCCTTTGGACATTTGGGCTTCACCTGAACACCAATGTGGTAATTCTTGGCATTCTGCATTCTAGAAAACCAACCTCTTTTTTATTTTCCTTTTGAGACAGAATGTTATATTTCCCACACTGGGAGGCCAACTCCATATACAGCTGAAGATGACCTTGAACATCTTGTTTTCTTGCCTTCTCCTCTAAAGTGCTAGGGTTACAGCTTTATGTGGTGCTGGGGATTAAACCCAATACTCCATGCATGCTAGACAAGCATTTTATCTTATGTAAATACATTGTAAGGATGAAACATTTGGTCAGCATTCTTCCTGGATTGCGAGGTGACCTGAGTCTAAAGATCTCTAGAGTGTCAAGCTGCCTTCCGTTCTGCTCTAATAATACATGCCTGTTGAGAGCGTGTTAAATTAGAATCTGGTGGGGCATAAATTCATTGTGGCCAAATCATGGGCACATTTTGCTTATGGATTCCAGGAAGCTGAACTCTCCGTATATTTGTAGTTAGTATCACAGGCAAAGGTTGAGAGTAAAGGTCTGTGTAGGATGGAGGGAGGACTGGGAAACTCCACCAGTAGATAGCCATGCTCTGTGTTCAGGGTCTCCCTGTGATTTCCCTTCCTATACCATTCTTTTTCTTTTTTTGTTTTTCTTATATTTTGTGTTTGTTTGTTCAGAGTTCATGTTAATATCATGGAGACCCTCTGTCTCAAGCTATTTTAGAAGATGACTGGCCTGACTGTGTGGAGCGAGTTCCCATGACTAGAGCATATTTTTTTGGGGGGTCTTTTTGAGACGAGGTCTCCCTTTAGTCTCAACTGGCCTAGAGTTTGCTGTGTAGACCAAGCTGGCCTTGAACTCACAGAAATCCGCCTGCCTCTGCCTCCCGAGTGCTGGGATTAAAGGCGTGTGCCACCGCGCCCAGCAACTCCTCCAGTGAGGACTTGCTGATGACAGGTCAGATCAGTATTTGGTAATTTCTACACTGCTTTGTTCCCAATTTAAGAATCTATCATTCTTAATTCTGTGAAGCAGACAGTCTCACATTACTCTTTCCTCTGGTCAGGTTCTGCAGTGAACTTGGAGTCAACCTAAACAAGGTGGCCAGCACCAAACTGAAGAAAGAAATGTAATGATCTGTGTCTAGTTCCTTTCCCCTCTGATCATCAGGCTATAACATTCATTCATTCATTCATTCATTTCCTATCAGAACATGAGAACGGTGAAGAAGCATCAGGTGTTATTGAAGAGAGTTTAACAGTTTGTGGCAGTCATGAAAACCAAATAAGAATCTGGATGTGGTGACACATCCAGAATAACTTGGGAGGAACATGAGTTCAATCTTTGCCTGAAAATTAAAGGCTACCCTGGGCTATGTGACAAGACCCTGGATCCAAAAAAAAAAATCAACAAACAGAAACAAGAAAGATTAGAGTCAACTTCACTCTTAACTGTTCATGACTGGCCTCACCATCATAGAATCGAGGGCTCATTCTGTCATTGATTTCTTTATTTCTTCATTCAGTAATCACTAGTTTTGCAATGTACCCTAGTGATTTTTTCACCTGATCTACCTTATACAAAGCAGGGGCCAGGCCAACATACCATTTCAAAGGCATATAGCAGAACCAGTCTTCCACATCTTTACTCATCTATTTTTTTTTTTTTACCATATGAGAAACAGAAAACTAAGAGATAACTTTGGAGATAGAGCTTCCACCCTGAATGCTTATATTATGCAAATAATGTATATTAGATGTGCCAGGGTGTCTATTTTGAAACTTAATTTCTCACATTTTCATGCTGTAAAGTAAAGGTGTGATAGGGAACGGAAGTGTTAGTTCAAGTTGTTGGCATTAGTTAATTCCCTGAAGTAGATTCAGTTGATTAATGTGGAAATGCTTGGTTTTTTTTTTTTCAAAGATATTAAATGTTTAAAAATAAATAATTTTCTTCTGCATCGAAGCAGGCTCAAAAGGCAAAAACAGTTACCCAAGATCAGTTATGGCTTGAGTATACAGCACCAAATACTCCTCCTAGTTTGTTGCCCACAGACCTTCTCTTCCCTGAAGC
This sequence comes from Rhizomys pruinosus, assembly GCA_009823505.1. Lineage (NCBI taxonomy): Eukaryota > Metazoa > Chordata > Mammalia > Rodentia > Spalacidae > Rhizomys > Rhizomys pruinosus. Next base: position 3,169,143 of record VZQC01014082.1, read on the forward strand.
CATTCAGCCATATGCTGCAGTCTGTTGAACTGTTATGCACACACAGTCCCCCTGTCTGTCACTTACTCACGCTGCTTTCCTTCCATGGGAGGTGTTTGTTTCCCAGTTCACATCCTAAGCAAACCCCAGTGTCAGGTTTCTGCAGCTCCTTCTTCACAAGGCCTACTCCCTGTTCCAGCTATAGCATGCTGCCCTCAGCGAGCTGTGCTTTCTTCTATGCTTGTCCCACTGTCCGTTGCTATGTTGCTAGTGCTTTCCAACTCAACCATGTCACAGCTTTCTGAGACAGACTTTATATTGATCATTTGTGTAATACCCACCGCAGACTCAGAACAGTACTTTTTACTTTATAGGGCCTTAGTAAATTCTCATTTAGTGGAATTGACATAGAGATAAATTTAACATCATGGACCCAACATCCTAGTTTTCCTAAGTCTTTGGAACTAATAAAAAAGTTTGATTCATGAAGTATTGTGGAAGCTGGTTTAAAATTTTTAATTTCTTTTTTTTTAATTTTTTTTTATTATTATTTATCTTTGTATGTGTATGAATGTACTGTCTGCATGCAGGTCTGTGCACCTGTGTCATGCAATGCCGCGGAGGTCAGAAGAGGGTCTCAGATTCCCCTGGAACTGGAGTTCTCCTGGAATTGGAGTTACAGACGGTTCTTAGCCGCCATGTGGGTGCTGGGGATCGACCCTGGGTCCTCTGCAAGAGCGTCGGTGCTCTTAACCGCTAGGCTATCTCTCCAGTCCCAAAATTTTTAATTTCTTTGTAAAGCCATGTGACTCTTCTTGCCCTATGGGGAAGGGGAGCATGTGTGTGGGACCATGCTCAGCTACTCCAGGTGCTCTCTTGGGTTGACAAAGTCATCCCACCTTCCTCTTGACCCACACTCCCTTCCTACAAATAGTTACTGTACAGCAGGCATTGGAACTGTGGGGAGAAGTGTGTTCTGAGTTCCCAGGGTGTCATGGTTGGCTTCGGTTGTCAACTTGACATACCTGGGAAAGGGGAACCTCATCTGGAGAGCTTTCTCTATCGGACTGGTCTCTGGGCATGTCTGTGAGGCTTTTTCTTGGTTGTTGAGTGAGGTGGGAGGGGCCAGACAATTGTGAATGGTGCCACCCTGGGCAGACGATCCCGAGTTGTATAAGAAAGCAGGCCAAGCATGGCCCAGGGGGGCAAATCAGTAAAGCAGTGTCCCCTCATGATCTGTTCTTCAGTTCCCGCCTCTAGGTTCATGCCCTGAGTTTGGAAGTGTAAGATAAAATTAATCTTTTATCTCCCAACTTAGTTTTGGTGTTTTATCACAGCAACAGAAAAGTAAACTAATACAGAGATGAACTTGGGGTTAGGTGAGTGTGTGTACACCTGTGTGGATGTATGCTTAGAGGAGAGGACCAGGCCGTGATTCTTAGACATTGGTATTCTCATATGTGGTAATCTGTCATGTTGTAGCAATTGATGCAGGTGACATCTGAGCCACAGTTACTATGCACAAACACTATTCAGTTATTATTTTTAGTCTTGAAATACTAGAGTCTTCTTATGTAGTCCAAATATCTCTTGCACCTTGGTGATGAATAAACACACAATCCAACCTGCCTATGTTATGTATTAGGTCACAAACATACTATGCTAACTTTTAACTTGCCAGGAGTAACCCAATCTCTTATTGGATTGGATAACAATGCTTCACGTTTATGTTTTTAATTTTAAAGTAAAATTTTACTTTATTTTTATTTCACGTGTATGAGTGTCTTGCCTGCATGTGTGCAAGAGCAACCATGTCATGCAATGCCCATGAAAGCCTCAAGGGGGCATCTGATCCCCTGGAACCTGAGTTATGGATAGTTCTTAGTTGCCATGTGGGTGCCAAGAACTGAACCTGTGTCCTCTGCAAGAGGAGCCAGTGCTCTTAACTACTGAGCTATCTCCCCAACCCCTCTTTGTTTATGTTTTAACAAAAGATCTAGTTTACTTCTCAGAAAGTGACCACGTGCTATTTTCATTATTTATGAATTCTTGAAGAGTACAGTACTGTCCAATTCTTGGACAGTATCATCAACTGTCACTCAAATTAGACAAGTTATACCTCCATCTCTATTCTGCTATTTTACAACACTGGTTGGGAAATGTCTACTTGCAGGGATATTCGGTCAAGGAATAATCTAGAATAAGGCAACCTAACAGAGAGAAAAGAAGCTAGAAGTGCTCTGTCGATTGCTACTTTGCATATTTTATCACTCCTTAACATGATATAATTCTTCTTCCTCTTTAAAATTCTTTCTGCCAAAATCAGTTCTCTTTTAAAATCTAATATATACAATCCTATTTTCACTCAGAGAGACAGATGGTTGAAAATGACTGTAGCTAAATTAAAGTTTTTCAAATTAAAAAAAAAATGCATGTAGTATCAGACAGGTTTAAGCTTTTCTAGAACAAGTGAGGAAAGCTGTTCTGAATGCTGTCTCATACCATGGAATTATCCATTCAAGTACAGCATGCTGTGCAGGGCCGGGCAGAGAAATTTGCAGCCAAGCTTTTCTGATGGCTATTTGCTTTCTAAAAGAGATATAAAGACTGTGCTGATGAGACAAATAACCAATGCCCAAAGCTTAGAGTGTCACTCGGCATTTGTGCTGACATGGTCTGCAGGATATGCATGCTGCTCCAGCATGTCTGGCTTTTCTATACTTCTGTGGACATAGTTGGAACAGCTACAAAAGTGGGTTAATCTTTGTAAGGGCAGCTGCCTCAGTGAGTTTGTGTCCTGTGTTTTTTTCAGGGATTTATTTTATGCCTTCTCATTTTCATTTGCTGGTAGATTTAAACAAGTAGACATGCTTGCTTTGGTGATTCTCTAGATTTTTCCTGCCAAGGATCTGTGAGTAGGTTGCATGTTACATGTATACACAGATAGGGACCTCTTACCCCTCAGGATAGTCAGAGGCTGATCAGTCTCCTGCGTGATGAGCAGCATTCTCCACCCACCCTGACATTCTGTGCAAATGTCATGGTCCGCGACTATCACCACATAAAAATCATTGAGGAAAAACGAAGATAGGAGGAAATTTAGATTAAATTTAAAATTGCCAATTGTAGAAATGATAGAGATTTTTAATTTTAACCTCAACTAACAATATTAAATTATATTTATGTGTTTGTGTATCCAATACCACCAACCCCGTGAATCAATATTTGACTTTAGCATGTGTGGTATACTGTAATAATTCTAATCAATATTCATAACAAAGACTGATGCCTGTGACCACTAATTTGATTCCATAACTTACCAATGAAATGAAACTTCTGTTTTAAAAGGATTATGTAGTATGTATTTAGTGATAGAAGTAAAATATCTCCTCTTGTACTTGGTGAAATGTTTCTGTCTTCCCTTCTGCCCTAAAGCACGGCATAGCAGAACTCTGGCTGTTGGGTGACCACTTTCCTGGGTTCAGTGTTGAAAGACCTTTTTCAGATTATCTCTGCATGTCTGTGCAAACTAAGAGTGGTAGGTAACTTAACCTCGGGGATCTAATTTGGGACTGCATTTCTACCCTTACCTGTGCCCATTTCTTTTAGACTTAGTGTTCTATCCATATCCAATTTCTTATCCTCTGACTGATCGCTTGCTTCCCTACCTCTTTTGTCCACACTTCCTCTACCACTTCCCTGGGCTTTCTCATGTCTTATTGCTCTATAATGGTCTAGTACATGAGCTCTATGAGCATTTCCCTCTATAGACAAAGGAGTAATCACGGACCCCTGAGCTGTGTGGTCCTTGGTAGCTCTAGAGTGTTATTTGTAGCTGTCTCATGCTTTATCACCTGCAGAACAAACACTGGGAGAAAAACAGCTGACAGGAGGGGGTGTCTACAGCAAAGAGACAAGAAAGGAAGGAGAATAAGCCAGGTAAATGCTAAGACCATAAGAATGGCATCAAGGAACAAAGAAAAACATAACCTTAGGCACACACAGTAGTTAGAAGCTTGTGCTAATGCAGGGGTTATTTACTTTGGACACATTGTCTACACATCCCTCTTTTACTTGTGTCTCTCCCTGACTTATAAGATCTGCAAGGTTGGGTAGTCTTCATTATAAATTCAAAGTATTCTGTAGTGGGTTTGTGAGGATATTAGTTAAGATGTGGAAATATCTTCATGGTTTCTATTTTTAGAACATTAAAAGAAACTGACATTTATTGTGTTACTTAAACATGAACTTTTTTCCTTCTCTAATTTTTATCAATGCCTCTTGATGTATGTAACCTTCTTTACTGCAATAGTTTAAATTTGCTCTTATTTGTGAGATGCAAGGGCATCCTGCAGCTGGATTTGCCCACATCCTGTACCAGGAGAAAGGACCATGATAGACAGCCCTACTGGTGAATACTGTCACGATTTAACTCCCTTCAAAGAAAGTCTGGCCAGTTTCTAAGAAACAGCAAGGACTCCTAGTCATAGCTAAAGCTAGTATTGTCTAATGATTTGCTTATCAGTTCCATTAAAGATTGGATGCCAGGTTGCTTGAGAGCCATTTATTTTTAGACACATTCATTTATCATCTTAGCAACTAAGAAAAACATCTCTAAGTGAAATACAGTGTTCTTTTCAGAAGCAGGTATGATCTTCACTTCAGTTTTAAAAAGAGCTGGGCATGGTGGTGTATGCCTTTAATCCTAGCACTTGGGAGGCAGAGCCAGGCGGATCTTTGTGAGTTCAAGGCCANATTTTGTTTTATTTTGTATGTGTATGAATGTACTGTCTGCATGCAGGTCTGTGCACCCGTGTCTTGCAACATCGCAGAGGTCAGAAGAGGGTGACGGATTCCCCTGGAACTGCAGTTAAAGATGGTTCTCAGCCGCCATGTAGGTGCTGGGAATCAAACCCGGGTCCTCTGCATGAGCAGTCGGCACTCTTAACCGCTAGGCCATCTCTCCAGCCCTGTCCCTGGTATGTTTTTTATAAGGACATCAAAGTAGATGCCTAAAGGGAAGAGAGAGAAAGAAAAGCTCCCAGTGAGTGGGAAGGACTGAGTCGGCCTGATGACAGCCAACGGCATGGACCAAGGGCAGAATTTACTCAGTTTTCTGGACCTGCAGAAATCCGAGCTGTGGCAGATTTTCTGGCCCACAACACAGCCTGTGTTTCTTTGGGACTCAGCATATTCTCATCAACTGTGAGTGCATCTGTGACAGTCCCCTGAGCATTTGGCTCCTGGTTACCCAGTACCTTGCACAGTAGATCTATGCCATCATTTGTGCTTGCTTTGTCTCTTCATTTTCTCCTTTTGTTTTTTGTTGGGGGGGGTGTATTTCTGAGACAGGGTCTCCCTGTAGCTCTGGCTTGCCACCACACCCGGCAAGGCACATGCCTTTAATCCCAGCATTTGGGAGGCAGAGGCAGGCAGATCTCTGTGAGTTCGAGGCCAGCCTGGTCTACAGAGGGAGTTCCAGGAAAGCCAGAGCTAAAGGGAGACCCTGTCTCAAAAAAACAAAAAAAAAAAAAAAAAAGAAGTGATTTTACCTGTGCCCAGAAGAAAGGCACATCCTTATTTCTCACCAAGGGCATAGAGCAGAATCTGAGCAAGGAGGTTCCCCTATTTTATTTTTTTTTTGTAATAACAAATTTATTCATTAATCAAATTCCACACAGCTAAAAGCAGGGGACAGTTCTTTTCAATACAGGAATTCAAGAAGGTAGCATGTCACTTCATCTAAAATTGCAAATTAGTTTCTTTTTTAGAAGTGGGTGAGAGTCGCTATCATTAAACCTCATTCCAACTTCCCAAATTTGTACAGAAGGCATGTTACATCTTTAGTGCTGAACACTCACTGCAGAAATTCCAAATCCTTTCTCTACTGAGGAATGACTGGCTCGACTCCTTCTCTCCCACATCTGTAACAGTCAGATTAGTGGGGACTGGATATTCCAACAATAACCACCTGAATTCCAGAGTGCCAGAGAACTGGTGGCTCACAATCCACAAAGCTAGATCCCTCAAAAGGACCAAAGTGGTTCTGGAGGCCTGGAGCTCCTGGGAGAGCTGCTGGTCTTCGGTCGATGTTGGAAGGGCTGGCTGCACTGAAGGAACAGCTTCCTTGTCTCTTGTATGCGTTGTCAAGTCTATACACCATTCAGGGGGATTGCCAGTGAAACTCCCTCTACATTCAGCTTCACATATGAGAGGACATCGACTGTGCAGGATACAGGACAGACTCATCTCAGCTCTCAAGGTATTGTTTTTTGAAATGTACTTGATCTTAGTTTGAAGCAGAATAACATCATGAATAACTTTATTGATGATGCCACAGGAATAAGTATAATAGGTAAACTCATAGAAACCATTAGGCCAAACACTCGTCACCATGCAGCCAGCTCCCAGAAACACTTCATTGAGTTCCATAGTTATATTGGGAAATAATGTGGACCTGATCCTGAGATAAAACCAGTGGTTGGTGCATTGAAGCTGATAGGCTTATGTGTCAGAGTTTTGAGTATCCCTAAATCAACTCACAGAATATCAAACGTGTCATCCATTCAAGCTTCCAAGGACCTGGACAGCTCCATAATGTATGGTCACGTACACGTTATATAATGTAATACTTTCCTATGCACAGATGATAAAGACAGGCTCAGGATCGAGGGCTGGAGCTTCGAACGTAAGGCTTTTCTTGTCTCCACTCTCGATTTCCCTAATTATTCGTTCATTATACTCTTAAATATTTTTCAATTACATTTATTGGTTTAGTGTGTGTGTGTGTGTGTGTGTGTGTCTCTGTGTGTGTATGTGTGTGTACATATGTGGGTGCATATGCCATAATATGTGTGTGGAGGTCAAAGGACAATTTATGAAAATTAGTTATCTCTTTCCACCATACGGGAGCTGGGGAATCGATCTCAGGTTGTCAAATTTGGCAGCAAGCACTCTAACTGGCTGAGCTCTCTTGCAGGCCCTGGCCATAGTCCTTTTACGCTATCATATTTTTCTCATGATTCTTCATTCCTCACCAAACCCCTAAGTTTTAGGTATTTATTCATGTCTTCTCTCCTTGTGAAGTCTTCTATGCCACATAAAACTTGTGTAAGTAGGGCCAGGTGTGGTAGCAGATGCCTTTAATCCCAGCACTTGAGAGAGGTGGATCTCTGTGAGTTCAAGGCCAGCCTGGTCTACATAGTGAGTATCAAGTCAGGTGGGGCTACATGGAGACTCTGTCTCAAAAAGACACACACACACACACACACACACACACAAAATTGATGTAAGTAAAACTATATAATTTTTCTCTCATTAATCTACCTTTGGTAAAGGTGCCTCAGACACTAATTCAAGATAGATGGAAGGAAAAGATATTTTTCATCGCTTATACTCAATGGCCTAGGAAGGCCTTCTGGTGGGGTCTGGATGAGCTGAGATAAAAACTAACTGGGAGTCATCAGGTGATGAATAATCAAACATGTACTTGTGACATTTACAGGGTTATAAAAGTAGGGAATAATTTGGTATGTGAAATCAAATCCAGAACTAGGAAATGGAGGGCTAAGGCTAAAAATGGAGAGGGGGAAATAAGAGTACATTGTGCACGATGATATGGAATTTGAGTATATGCTGTGATCAAAGGGCAATCACAGGGGTGCTGTAAAGGAGGGGTGCATTCTGTTGGATTTGGATGACTACGGAGGATGTACCATCAGGGAGCAAAGTGAGCACCAAGAAAATACAAGATTAAAAGACTGTTGCCATCTCCAGAGGAACAATGAAGAGATACCAGGCTTGGAAATATTAGATAGTAAAAATGGAAGGGCTGTGGGAACTTGGCTGAGGAATGCGGTGAGTTTGAGGATTTGGGGGCTGGTTAAGGAAAATACAAGACTATGAGATAGTAAGTGTACAGCGAGCTTTATGGGTGGCTTAGATAGAATTGCATACAATAGGAAGTCCCTCATAAAAGCCTTATGCCACTTGGCCACCAAGATGAGACGAAAGCAAAGGAATTTCCAAAAATGGAAGAAGAAGCCTTTGTGTGCTATTGAGCTGCTCAACAACAAGGTGGGGAGATTTTGGTTAGGGAAGTCTGGAAAGTCTTTGATAGCCAGGGCTAGCAGAGGTGGCTGAGGTTTTGCAAGGCAGGCCATGGATGTGCAAGAATTTATGTTTGTGACCTCTGGGGTGGCTACTGGTGCCGCTCCACTCCAAAGAAGAAGAGAAGGTGGGAACCAGAAGACAGAAGCTATATTCACCCCATTCAGCACAGCCAGTGTTTACTGGATGCCTATAGTGGGTCTAATGTGATGCTGAGATGCCAAGTCCAAAGGAGGCTGGTATCATGGTACACAAAGAAGCCACCCCTTCCCATGTGTTCCTTGAGACTACTTAGACTGAGAAGCTCCTGTATTTACACTGACGTGCTTTAGCACCTCTGGGAACATAAATATTCAATTTTCTTTTGTGTAAAATGTAGGGGTGCCAGTCTCCCTGGTTGGGCTATCTGGCCAGACACTTGGCCTAGACAGATGACTCATTCTTCACATCTATTTTGATCCAATGATTATTTTTCAAAATCCTTTATCTTTCTTTTCTCTGCTTTTTCTTGGGATATTTCCCCCAGAGGGCTCCTTTCTCCTTGCTTGTGATTCCATTTTCTCATTCCTCTTCTGCCCTAATTTTTGAAGACTAAATTCCAAAATACTTCCCCTTAGTTGTCCAAACTGTTCCATCTCTGGTTTTATGCTCATTCAAGTATTCTACTTGAAATTCTTGTCTCCTAAGGACTCTTGATATCATCTAAGCATTTCCTGTGGGGAGATACTCTAAGATACGAATGACTGATTCTCTTAATGGAAGACAGTTCCTTTTTCCAAAAGAGAAGCATGTTGAATCTCTAAATTAATGAAATGCACTGTAGGGGTCAGAAACAAGACAAAGATTTTTTACAACTTTTTTGGCAAAGATAACAATGGCTTTGGATTTAAGGTTTAAGAGCTCTCATTCCTACTCTGTTAACTAGATGAGAGGCCAGATTCCCTATGGATTGATTTTGCTCTCTAGTATAATGGGCCTCTGTGCTGAGTGCTTGAGTCTCGCCTGTTTAACATACTGCAATTACCAACATTCAAGTTATAGCTTAAGCAGTGCAATTTGGGCTGCCTAGAATCATGAAGCAAAGAAAGTAGGATTCGTGTCAGTATATACACACAACAATCTTTTTTTAAAAATTTTATTTATTTCTGTATGTGTATGAATGTACTGTCTGCGTGCAGGTCTGTACACCCATGTCGTGCAATGCTGTGGAGGTCAGAAGAGGGTCTCGGATTCCCCTGGAACCGGAGTTCTCCTGGAATTGGAGTTTCAGACGGTTCTCGGCCGCCATGTGGGTGCTGGGGATCGAACCTGGGTCCTCTGCAAGAGCAGTCGGCGCTCTTAACCTCTAGGCCATCTCTCCAGCCCCACACAACAATCTTAAGCATGTCTCAGAAATTCGGCATGAGCAAAACGAAAGGCTTACTTTTAGGAATATTAGGAATATTGCCTGATTTCCTAGTTAAGACCTTAATATGAATAAAATTAAAGGCATACAGAAACTCAATATACTTGCTTAAAATTGTGTATATATGTGAGGTTAAATAGGTGTTACTCTAAAACAGCAGTTGTCTACTGATGAAAATAGATTCTTTCTAGGCAGATGTGGCTCTTGTAGTCCTTGAGACCTTGAGTCTTTGAGAATTTCATAGGGAAAGGCTTTCCTTGTAATTTACATGTTCTGCCAGTAGGGGGTGGTAAAAAGTGTCAGTAAGACTAGACTGAAAGTAGGTGGAAGAGGGTGCATTCTGAAGGCCTTTTGTTTAAGAGGAGCTTTCTCTGGTTTACTGGGGGGGGTGTCTGTGTGTGTGTGTGTCTGTCTGTCTGTCTGTCTGTGTGACTGTGTGTCTGTGTCTTTTGTGTGTGTGCCCACGCGTGCAGGTGCACTGGTACTGTCTGGGCATGGCTCCTGTGCATGCTAGGCAAGAGCTCTGCCACTGGGTTACATTCTTAGCCCCTGTAAAGGTTTCTGGATTCATCTTCCTTACCTCTGAGCTGGGTAGGCAATGAGACATCTTTCACATGCAGTTCTATGAGATTGTTTTTCCAAGGCTGTATTCTCCCTAATTATTGTTCTTCATGTTAACTGTCTGAGATAGTAAACCATCCTGGCATTTTTAAATTATCTTAGATTGTAGTATTTAGCCCAACCTAATTTTCTATGTTTAGTAATTTTACTACTGTGTCTTTAACTTATTCTTTTCCTCAAAAGAAAGAGCTGAAATTTGCTTTCTTTAGGATATATATATATATATATATATATATATATATATATATATAAAATCATTTTCTTAAGTAAATGTGCAAGCTTTAGAATCAACTCCGTCTTACCAGAAGCAGATTAAATAGGAGTGCAATGTGGGGAGTCATACAGGATAGTGAGTTCCAGGACAGCTGGAGCCCCAGCTGTCTCAAAAAGATTAAAAAAAAAAAAAAAAACTAATATCCTTCATGAAACATAGCAAATATTGACAATATTAAACCTCAAGAGTAAACCACACTGTTCAGCAAACAACACAAACCTTTTTTGTTACCTACCAGAATTTTCTTAAGCAAAACCCTCTATGTAATAGGTTGAACTGTGAGTTCAATTGGCTGCCCTTTTTTCGTAAATATTACTTTTTGTTTGAAACAGCAATTGACAAACTATGGATTTTTTTATTTCAGAGTTAAACAATCTAAAATGATGTAGAAATATAAGGAAAAATCTATGATCTCAGAACATAGCATGAAGAACAGTAAGGAAGACAGTAAGGCCCTTGAGGAAAATAACTACATGTGAAGATTTCTTACTTGCCTACCCCAGCTAAGACATAGGGAAGATGAATCAAGATGGCTTTCACGGGCTGGGGATGTGGCTTAGTAGCAGAGCTCTTGCCTAGCCTAGGCAATATGCACACAGGGCATATGCAGGGCCTTGGGTTCCATCCCTAGGGCCACAAACATTCAACTTCAGTTTTTGGTAGATATTTGTCTCAAAATTCAATGCATGAGATTGTCATAACAAGAACAAAGCTGACAATAGGTTTTGCTAGTGATAAAAATGAGCTTTAAAACAAAAACACAAGGAGCCTTGATCTGCCAGCCTGGAGGCTTTTCCGAGGCTATTGGTAGAAATATTCCTCAATATGATTTTTGGACTTTGTATAATGAAATGTGTCAACAGTCGGAAGGGTAGCATAATTCAATATTTTCCAGTGATTGATTTTTTTCCCCTATAACCACTGTATTACATTATAAAATCATACACAGGTAAAAGATTATTTCAAAGTGCAAGATATACCAGTGGATTTTTTTAGGTAACAAAAGTTTAATGCATACAAATTTCCCTAATTTGTGTGATTTTATATGAACATTGCAATTGGACCGTTAAGGAACTGCCATTTGTTGACTTTGGGTATAAAAGAAAGTTCACAATTACCTGAAAAGGCTATTTAGCTCCTTCCTCAGACTGCATAAGGCCAGATTTTCTTCATATCACAACAAAGTGAGCACAGAAGTAGTGGTGAGACCTCACCCAGCTTCTGTTAGGCCAGATATTAAAGAGATGTGGGAAAATGTAAAAGAGTTACATTCTTTGAACTATTTTTGTATCTTGAAAGAGATGAGTTTTAAAAATAAAAATATCATGTTAAGATGCTTGTTATAAAATTAATTATTAAACATTTAAATTTTAATAGCTTTCATTATTAACATGGTTCTTGTTAATAGATATGACCCACAAAACCAAAAGCTTTTTGAGGTCCTTGACAATTCTAGGAGTGTAAAAAGAATGTAAACAGGTGTGGAGACCAAAATGCTTGAGAACCTCTCTTCTTGTACAGCATAAATAAGCTTGGACATGGTTCTACTCTGAATTACATTTTTTTAAAGATTGTTTTTATCATCTAATGATGCCTGTAAAGATGTGGAAAATAAGAGGCTAGGGAGATGACTCAAGCCATCTTATAAGCATGAGGACCTGAGTCTGATTCTCTGAACCCACATTAAAAAATAATAAAAATACAGGCATGGTGTCATGTGCTTGAATCCCAATTCAACAAATGAAGACAGCCAGATCCCTAGGGCTCCTTGGGGTCACCAGCCTAGCCTACCTGGTGAATTCCAGGCATGTGATAGATCCTGTCTCTGACAAAATGTGGACATTGCCTAGACAATAAGAGCAGAGGTTATCCTCCAGCCGCCACAGGCCCGCATGTGCATTTGCATGCACACATTTAACTTAGAAAACAGGACTCGGCATTTAGCTCCATAGTAGAGCACTTGCCCAGCATGCAAAATGCCCTGAGTTCCATCCCCTGGACTACAAGGGTGGAAAGATAGCTGATATCCTTATGCACCTTTTGCCAGCCCACTTCCATCTGAGGCAGCTGTGTTTTTCAACTGAGATGAACCTGTAAAAATGAGTTAACGATTATGGTCGGTATCGTCTCTTAGTTTCTCATCCAAGTAGAAGGAAGAAGCCGTATTTCATGAGAAACCAGGCACATGAAATGAGCCTGTGAGTTATCAGATTTCTTATGCATACGTGGTTGCAAATGAAAAGTCCAATAGCTGACAGTGAAGAGCTGATGAAAGCAACTGTTTCCAGGCAGGAAAGGAGGACTTATTCCCGTGTATTTTTTTCAATAAGTTTGGCAACAGCCAGGCAATGACTTAAACCTTGAAATATTCTGACTTTAAGCTTAAAAACACATTTGTGTATGCCAGCATTAGAAATGGAATCTCAAGCTGCTGCCAACATGAACAGCCAAAGGAAATAGAGATCTATATTGTTCAAAAGCTCAGCCTTGGGAGGTGCTGTGAGGCGGCGGCAGCTGTGTAAACAGAGCTAACCCCTGGCTTCTTCCTGGTTGGGAATGGGACTAAACCATGAGGACATGCACAAAAGTGAACATGAATGGAATAAATCTCTCTTCGAATCCAGATGAGCTAAGGGGTGTAGATGGACATAAGAAATGAGCAGGCGACGCCAGGGAAGGCAGAAGGTTCAGTGGGACCTGACCTCTGCTGCCTTCCTCCGTCCCTCCTCAGGGTTCACCTTCCCCTATCACACGCATATTTCCCAGTTCCCTCCTCTCCCATTCTCTCTATTGAAACTCACTCTCCTTTGGAGCAAGTGGATAGGATAGAACAGATTGCCTGCCCAGCTTGTTCCGTAATTCCTATGTTCAACACAAAATTGAGAAGAATTTTATTAGATTAAGTTACTGCATTTAATATTTTAAATAGTTTTTTTTTTAACTCACACCTCCCTCTCCCCATGCGTTCACTTCAGTTTGTAGGTAGATAATGTTGTTCTATTCTTTCTGAATCTCAGGTACATGGATTGGCTTTTCTGGCTCTAGGGCTTCTACTTACTATGCCTATAATGTAATTCTCACAAAAACACTTTCCAAGTGATGGTTGTGAGCTCTAAGGGATAAATTAGAGAGAAAATGATGATGTGGGAAAGGACGGACAGAGTAAATGAATACTATTAATAAATGATAATAGAAATAGAGACAAGTGCAGGAAGAGGTGAGGAAGGATGGTAGAAGAGAACTTGTATTCTGGGGGTGTTGAATATTTGCCAGGCACCATTCTAAGCTCTTACACAGATTCATTTATCAGGATCAAAAAGATGACAGCTTGCTGTAATCATAGACCAGCTGAAGCCAAAATGACCAGAACTGAGGCCTTCAAGACAGTGCATGGCATTGAGTGATAGCGACATGTGAGGCAGGGCTTAAAGGGCGACCAGGAGACAGAAGAATCAGGAGCAGAGGGCTGGAATCTTAAAACTGTGAGGCTGATTGCAGATTAGTGTCTGGAATACAGAGTAAATGAAGCGGCCAATTTGAATTTTGAGTTTCCTGTTTTGGAGTGGGTATTTGATGAAAAAGAAAAAGAAGAGCTGAAATGAGTTTGTGTTCCTTGGTATTAGAGCTGGAGGGTTTGGAGATGAGCACTTGGATGTGGGGGGTTGAGGAAGATGGAAGGGTGAATTTGGCAATGGATTTAGGTCAGGGGTCAGATCATGGAACTCCGCTGTGGAGGAGCAGGCAGCAGAATGTGGCTTGAGTGATCCCAAAGGGGAGGGGATTAGATGAGACGCAGCTGCTATTCATCCTAAACGCAGGTGGAGGCAAGACGGGAACTGAGCGATGAGTAGGAGAATCTGCCATGATTAGACAGGAGAAGCCCTGTCCTCAGAGCTACCTCTGATTTATCTCCCTGACCCTCTCTCATATGTAAATGAAAGAGCCCAGCTTTTCCTGTGTGAGAAGGGAGCAGTACTTAGCACTGGGTGGCTTGGGTTTGTTTTCTTAAACCAAGAGCATTAGAATTGCCTCTGCCTTAACCTGCACTAGTCATGGGACTGTTTAACTCACACCTCTCTTGCTTTGTGCCTCCCTTACCCCTTTTGCTCTGTTTGATGCTTGGGGAGATTCAGTGGGTGGAGCCCGCACTGACACTGCACTTAATGCTACTGCGTAAGCCATCATACTATGTGTAAAGGCCCATTCATTTTTCCAAACCGTGTACTTCCCAAACCCTTTATGAGGCATTGTCTTGAGATTTCTTATTCCCCTGGGGGTTGATGCTAAGTGTCTCATTTGGAATAGATCCAAAAGTCAATAAATGGATAGGCTTTCTAGAACTGTGTTCTTCCACAGTGTAGCTCTAGTACATTTAAAAAGAAATGAGCTTTCAAACATGTCTACCTAATGTTCTCTTTCTTTTTAAGTTTCTTCAGTGTTTTGTTTTTTATCTTAAAAGTATTAGCTCTATGGCTGAGAATACTAACATTAATAATTAGCATCATCAGACATATTTATCTGTCTGCCTGTCACTGTTCTGCCTTTGTACTCTGCAGAAATGGGCTGAGAAGACATTTTAATTCCTCTTGTGATTGAAGTGTGCAGATGTAATGACCTGGACTAGGCCTGCCCAAGACTGGATCTGTCAACAGTCAATCATGGATTGGGGATGGACTCATGCGGCCCTTCTCCCCTGATGAATTCTGGGAGAAAACAGCAATTGTCTTTAGTTATATAACCAATAGTGAATCCACCAGTTCCAGTGGATAGTGCCAAACTCTTTGTTACAAAGATGGCCCTGGCTAAAATCAGTGGGTCACAAAAGAAAACAAAAAATGCATGGATGTGAGGAGAGTTGTAGGAAAGAGGAAGGATTGATGGGGTAGGAGGGAGATAGGAGAGGACAGGAGGGTGATGGTAATCAAAAGTATTAATATGTGTATGAAATTGTCAAGGAAGAAATTTAATAGAGAACATTGCATCCAATGTAGATATTCGCAGATTGTGGTTTGCTTCCTATTACCACAATATGTAGCTGAAATGATATCAGACAGTTTTGAAAAGAAGGGGAAGAGGAAAAACAGAAATGTTTCTAAGGTTTCTCCGACTGTGTCTCAACTTAGAACACAGCCTATTACTTGAACATGATTTTCTTGTATATATATATATATATATATATATATATATATATATATATGATACTTTGACCCCAGAAAAATTTCAGCTACGTCAGTTACAATAGACCAGTTCCATTGGCTGTGGAACTTCTCAGACAGCTTTTGTGAATAATGTCGACTTTTTTCTGCCAGACATTTTACATATTGTTGTTAAATATTATAAGCTACCAATATTTTATAAATTGAACTTTTGTCAATTCTGTTACTTCTTTTGAAAAATAGAAGGAAAGAGAAAAGATCGGGAAAGCTAACTGCTTAGGTCCATGTTTCCAGGATCGGCTCCTGGAGGTAGGGAGAGCAGTGTCCCTTGGGCCAGCTCTTCTCTGCTCTTCTTCTCATGCTATCTGCCTGACTATGAGTTTGCGGCTCAGATTTTCCTTATTTGCAGGTGGGGGCATCAAGCTGTGTTCCAGAGTCCAGCTGCTAGCCACCATTTTGCTGCATCTGGAGTTGTCTGGTTGTGCATCTGCTCCAAAGTTCCATCCAACAAATGATGGTGTGCTCAAAGGTTTCTGATATTTCCATTTAGGCCTTCTCTTCCCAGTATCTGGGCCCTTTCAAGGTCAGATTGTTGCAGAATCTTCCTCTTTGCACTTCATATCTCAGGGTTCCTAAGGGCCCTTCTAGCTCTGCAGGCCACATTCTTGACTGCTGCCCTAATTCTGCTCCTCTCCATGAAGGTACAGTTGTTTGAGATCAAGGCTGGCACCAGCCTCCCGGTAGCTGGCCTGGTTTCTAGTTTCTGCTCCTATTTGTTATTCAAGCAGGGACAAGAACGATTTTTAAGGAAATTCCATTTTCATTTTGTCTTTCCCTTTCGGAAAGCTGCTGTGATCGCTCATTTCCCATTATATCAAATACAACTTCCTTTTCTCTTTCTCTCGGTCTTTGCCCTTTGCCTCTACACATACATTCTTTATCTAAAGTTAAAGTTTCTGCTTCATTTGGATTCCTCATGCCCTCTAGCCAGCCTCCTGACTGCTTTTCTCCACACATCTTTGCATATCCAATCTTCCCTTCATTTGTGAGTTCCTGACCTAGTAAAACATTCAGTTCAAATTCTATTGACTCGACCGCTCACCTTGGCCTGCTCCCCAAGATCTTAATTATTCTTTTGGTGCACATTCCTGCTGAGTTGAGTCTCAATTCTTGGCTGTGTGGAATGGACCACTGCACTTGCAAGTTTAGATTCAGATTCTGCCACGTGATGCCTACGCAGCCTCAAGTCTTGCTGAACTTCCTTTATTTAATTGTGGAAGAGGCATTGGCTAAGCCAGTCTACTTGGGGTGTAGATTAAGCATAATGATGGGTGCAAAAGGTCCAACACTCTGTAATTCAAAAAAACAGTATGTCAGAGAAATTTCGAGACATACCATGTGTTCACAAATTCTGGTGGAACATTCCACTCCTTAACTCTGTGCCCTGTACATTCTCCCATGGCCAGCGCAGACTGAATACTCAGCAAATGTTTGCTGGACAGCAAAGGCCAGGTATGGTCAGGAAAGGCAGTGACTGGTTATGCTGATCGGGATTGCTCTTTCCCAAGTCTTTGCCATCGGCCTGAGAGCAGAAATGTGTAGAGTAGGAACACTTCGTAACTGTGTGTCTGTCTGAAAGTGTGTGTTACAGTGACAGCAGGTTTATGGTCACCTTTGAAGGACAATAACAATAAATTTGAGGATTTTTTTCATTGTTTTACATTCTTCAGTACTTATTTGGCCTTTGTCCCTTTGTCGTCTATCACAATTACGTACAATTCTGTAGACAAATTCACATAACACTTATAATTACTCACTGGTTTTTAATTTCCTTTATTTTAGAGATGCTGGTCAGGGGGAATTCTTTATTTCTCAGGGCTCCCGCCTTGTTTGCTTCTGGGATGTAAGGGGCATGTGTATAATCATTGGTAATTGATAAGAGTCTTTTCCAAATTATTTGAAAATACTTCTGACCCTATTTTCATGAACATTGTTATCACAACTAACAATAAAATTAAACCTCATTTGGATAAATTTTCCCAAGAATGCACCACAAGATTATCTCAGATTTCTTGTGTACATAAACACTTTGAAAAAAGTAAATGCCAAAAAAGGAATATTGCATTCAGTATGCAAATGAAAATGTTATAGAAATAGTGTTGTATGGGAGATGGGATTAAGTGTGACACTTCAATGGGTATTTACAGAAAAAGATTAACATGTTGAGTCTTGGGCAGCTGTCTGCTGTGATGCATACAAGGTTAGGCAAGGTAGAATCTCCACGAGCTAAAGCTCAGTGGAGAGCTGTTTATCCAGTCCGCAGAACTCTGAGCAGGCACCTCGCTAAGGGTTCATGACAGCCTATTTTCTTTGTGCAGTGTGGAGATGAATTGCTCCATTAGCATCTAAACTCAAGTCATCATGATGATTCTTTTTGGATCCTCTCTCTTTTTGTTTATTTGTGAAGAAACTTGTATAGAAAATGCCTTGCTTACTCAAGTGAGTTGCTATTCTTTTGCAAACCAGATGATAACATTGTATTTTTCTAGTCACTTACGAAAGCATAATAGGAAAGGAATCATGTAGAGTTAGACCAAATCGAATTTCTTTCTCTGAATCCTCAACAGAGACTAAATAATACAATCTATTATTATCCAAAAGTCACATTTTCAAGCTGCATTTCCTTTTGAACAATTTTTGCAATGATAATACAAAAAGATTACTTATATATCCTCACTTTTCTCTCTCTTCTTCTCCCAGGAAACAAACATGTCTGATAAAAGTGACCTAAAGGCTGAGCTTGAGCGCAAAAAGCAGCGCTTAGCACAGATAAGAGAAGAGAAGAGAAGGAAGGAAGAGGAGAGGAAAAAGAAAGAGGTAAGACCAGGTGTTGGGGTGTTGTGGGGTCAAAGGATCATTTGACTTGGAGGAGCTTGTTAGAAGGATAGTCAGGATGCCCTTTGAAAACTCTTTTATGAAATTTGAATAAAATGCGTGAATATCAGCACATTTTGAAGAACAAGGCCATTTTCACCTGGCAAGTGCCACCAGGCTTCGCCTAAGTGGTGGTTAGCAGCACCAGTTCCAAAACTGTCAGCCCAGGCTGACCCCAGACTTTAATGGAACTCTGAAAGTGGTCCTTGATCTCTTTACTGGTGGATATTCTTTTTTTTAATTTTTTAATTATTTTTTATGTGTGTGAGTGTACTATCTGCATGTAGGTTGGTGCACCCGTGTCGTGCAATGCCTCGGAGATCAGAAGAGGGTGTTGGATTCCCTTGGAACTGGAGTTAAAGACAGTTCTTAGCCGCCATGTGGATGCTGGGAGTCGAACCCGGGTCCTCTGCAAGAGCAGTCAGCACTCTTAACCACTGAGCCATCTCTCCAGCCCCTGGCTATTCTTTAATCTTTTGGGGCCTTTGTTTCCTGTTCTTGTTCTGGCAACAGTGATCTGGTTATTTTGTAGGGTTGTGGAGATTAAGAAAATATTTTACACCACTTCCTAGGACCTAGGATATAGTTAGCATTTGTGTTAGCTTTAAGAAAAAACAACTCTTTTCTATTTATTTGTTTGTTTGTTTACAAATATTACCAATAAAAACATTTTAGAAGAAAAGCAGGAAACAATGTCAACGGATTTTCCTTGATTTCTAGATCACATATATTGTTCCATGGTAAATAAGAATCCTGGGCTTGGTTAAGTAGGAAGCAGGTAAGAAGGTGGGTGGGGCCATTTAAAAGATAATCTTTTTTTTTTAATTTTTTTTATTAATTTTATTTATTTATGTATGTGTATGAATGTACTGTCTGCATGCATATCTGTGCACCCGTGTCGTGCAATGCCGCGGAGGTCAGAAGAGGGTGTAGGATTCCCCTGGAACTGGAGTTCTCCTGGAATTGGAGCTTCAGACGGCTCTCGGCCGCCATGTGGGTGCTGGGGATCGAACCGGAGACATGCTAGGCCATCTCTCCAGCCCCCAAAATTAGGAGTCACGGCAGCAGGGAATTTAGGGACCCTCTATTGTTGCTCCTCTTTATGTCAGCTAAACACAAGGGCCCAGAGATAGGCAAGTTTTCTCCAGATAGACCCAAAATTCAAGACTCTTGACTGCAAACAGAAAAGCTGCAAGCCTGTCCTATCATGTTTTCTTCTACCAAGAAGTAACTTCTTTATAATTCTCCAGTTTGTTGTGACAGTGTAGAAATAGCCCATATCATATACAAAAAAAAAAAAAAAAACAGATGCCAAAGATATTTTTGAATAATCTTCTAGGAAGAAAACTTCATAGTGTGATATGCTTGCATAAATAGTACTTGCTTACCCCTAAAGTGATTTTCTGGATTTTTTTTTCAAGAAAATATATTTTGATGCCTTGATCTGAATAACTGCTGTTTCATCCTACAAGGATGAGAGTAAAGGAACAGATTTACAACAATTATGATTTTCTGATAAAGTAAGGCATAACTGTAGTTGGGTTTCAGCCTTCTGGCATCTCCCATCTCCTGGTGCCTTACACTTTGATTGGCATGATAGTCTGTTTGTCCTTGCTGTTCTATATAATCGTTTTCTCTTGGACATCTTTGCTGTTATGTATGCAGGTTTGGGTGAAGGAGAGGTGAGAACTGACAAGGAATGGCTATTCCTTTCTATGGAAAACAAAAAAAAGGCATTATGTGATTATGTTTCCTTTCCTTCAAATGTCAGCATTTACTGTAGTTTTAAAGCACCTGTTATCCGTTACTAATAATCAGTTTTGTTTTAAACTGACATTCTAATATTCAACGTGAATTTCACAGAACTACAATGAAACGTGATGTGATATAATAAATCTGCCTCCAAATTATGCTGTCTGCTTCATCTTTTCCATTTTATACATTGTGAGGAAATTACAGGCCAACCAGACAGACTCAGGCTAGCTACCCTTTTTGCCAGTGCAGAAGTGCACCTCAACTAGCACACTGCCCAGCAGAGCCTGGGAGCCCAAGTCTGGCAACTGATGATGAACACCTGGAAATCTAGGTGTTTCTCAGCCTCCACACAGTTCTGGAATCCAAGTCACGGAAAGTCTTATCTTCATTTCTTAACTGACACGGCATCTCACACCGGTGACTGCTCCACAGTCACATGGCAATTCAAAGTCCTATCCTCAGTTTCTTGGATTCTGAAGATTCAGCTCAAGTCCCAGTATTAGGCTGCACTGGTGAGATCATATTTAAGATCTCTCCTGGGTTTGAGTTTCCTTTCTGCAGTCCTTCAAGAAGCTCTTTCCCCTGTGTTGCTGAAGCATCTCTTTTTAAATTTTTTCTCTTATTATTTCTTTATTTGTTCCTTTATTGTGTATATGCATACTATATGCAAGTATGCGCTATAGCACTCATGTAGAAGTCCAAGAACAGCTTGCCAGAGTCGTTTCTTTCCATCTATCATGTGAGTCCCAGCAATTGAACTCAGACTCACTCGTCAAGCTTGGCTGGTGGTTACTCCCAGCGGCTTTTGCATTGTTTGTGGCCCAGAAACATGGCTGTCTCCTGCGCAGAATGGTCTTTAATGAATGTGACTCTGTTTCTTCTTCAATACAATAGAGAAAATGATGTGTCTTCCTCACATATAGAAGATACTGGAGAGCAATGGACAACACAGAGAAATGGGTTGATGGGTTTATTAGTTACTTTTCGCATTGCTATGACCAAATTCCTGACAAAAGCAACTTGAGGAAGGGTTTATCTGGCCTCAGAATTTGAGGGACACAGTCTTTGTGGTGGAAAAGACATGTAGTGAGAGCTGTGGCAGCAGGATCGTGAGGCATCTGGTCCCAGTGTGTCCACAGTCACGAAGCAGAGAGCGATCAATGCTGCACATCCTTTGCCTTCCCATCACCTGGAACCCAGCACGTGGGATGGTGCCCACACACTGTGAATGCATTCCCCTCTCTGGACACACTATTACAGACATGCTCATAGATGGCGATTCTAAACTGCATCTATCAAGTTGACAATCAAGATTAATCATCACAGTGAGTTTTTTTTTTTTCTTGAGACAGGGTCACCCTGTAGCTATAGCTGGCCTAGAACTCATTATTGAGACCAGGCTGGCCTCAATCTCACAGTTATCTGTCTACCTCTGCCTCCAGCGGGCTGAGATTAAAGACTAAGAAATAGTTCTTGTTGTGCTTCCTGAGATCAGTGACCAGCACAGGTGAAGGACCTTATAAGATGGATGCATAGGTTGATAAGGATAGAGTCTTATAATCCAAGGACCTTATGAGTTTCTACAATTTTTAAATGATTTATTGCTTTCAATTCTGGGTGTGAGTGCAGATCCCCATGGATATGAGAGCTGTGGTCTCCTGGAGCTGGAATTATAGGTGGTTGTGAACTGCCCAGTTTGGGTTCTGGGAACCACACCTGAGTCTTCTGAATGAGCAGTAGGCACTCTTAACTTCTGAGCCAATCTCTGCAGCCATAGGTTATATATGTAATCTATTTTGATCTCTTTTTCAAATGAAGACATAAGATCTGTGCATTAGGAATAGCCCGTTTGATCTCTAATCTTAAGGACCCTGTAATTCAACTCAGATCCTGTGTGTAACTCAGAAACCTGGGGGTCGTTCTTTCCACAAAATTTATAAAGATCATCATGGTTTGGACAAGTATGGCAGGATTCTCTTCTCCTCCCTTCTTCTTTTCTCTCCAAAAACCCCTATTCCAGCCAGATTCACGAGCAGTTTAAGTATCTGAAAGGCTTGAGACCATGAAATTAATTTGTTTCCTAAACATTGTCTAGACAGAGCCACAGCTATTTTAAGTAATACTTTAAATAAATTTTCATGAAACATAATTTCATGGTGTGGAATCCTCCATTCTGGCATCATGCTGGCACTAAGAAACTTTGAGATACTGGAGCATTTTGCATTTCAGATAGAGGATGTACTTACCCATCCCTCTGTGGACCACACTCCCTTGACAGCAAATCCATAAAACTGCCCCCACTGCTTCGTCACTTGTTCTATTTCTCCTGTTGTCCTTCACCTGGATTGGTAACTGCTCATATTTTCAGTTCTCATCTGTGATGTAATTACCTCTTGAAAATTACCTCCTGATGCCTCTGGCCCCCAGTGAGGTCTGTTTAGCACAGAGTTGTATCTTTGCCCCAACATGTGCCTTTCTCTCCCAAGAGACTGGATGTTTTTGAGGGTAAGACTAGAGATTGATTTTTCTTTTGCTTTGTTTGGGTTTTATTTTTAAATCACTGCATCAGTGTCTAGCATGAGTTGTACCACGTAGATGTCCAATAAGAGAACAGAGTCAATAAATAAACGTGAAAGCTCTTTAGGGCAGATACGGGAGGCACTGATTCCAGACATTATTTCTAAGCATCTGGAGTTAGTTGCATCTCACAGACTTCTTTGTACTCTTTGACCGGAGGTAATGTAATGCTCCACTCAAAGGACACTGTCATTGAATCCTGTGGTTAAGATGTTCTGATTTTTGTGCTGTTTGTAAAGATTTTAAGAATTTAGGTTTGATTTGTGTAAATTTTCTTTAGAATTGTACTTTAAAGGAAATAAATAGATTTAAAAAAAGAAGAAACAAAATGTTCTTTGATGCTAAATCCAATGATTTCGTGTTCATGACTCTGGAAAGTAGAGAGAATTAAGACCACCCAGGTGGATTATTTCCAGACAACCCAGGAAATTGTGTGTGTGTGTGTGTGTGTGTGTGTGTGTATGTGTGTATGTGTAAAGTTGCCACCACTCTGCTCCTTGGATGCCAATTCTTTTTTCTTGGCTGTGGTCTTATGGCTGAAATCTGAATTTAAAATAAATATAGTGGTCACCATTTAAGACACAGGCCCAATTTCATAAAAATGTGGCTTAGGTGCTGTGAGGTGAACTCTTTGGGGGCCACCCTGAAGTTTTGGCCTGTCCCTGGCCTTACACTGCGTTGCTGGGAGTAAGGATGTTTCCAGCTCCTGCCCTGCTCTGACCCGTTCCTCTGATAAATGCTGAACTATCTTCAAAAAGTTATTGCTACTTCTCAGCTGGCCAGTTTTCTTTCTTTGCTCATCTTCTCTGGATCCCACCTGTGACTATACTTCAAAATCCAAACTATCACTTGCTGGAAAAGACACCTCCTGGGTTTTTAATTACTAATATTGTCAAATCAGTCCACGGTGAGTCATTAAAATATGCCAGGATTCTGAAGTCACTTGGGGAAAATCAGAAGGTCCCTCACTAAGATGCTTATTTTGTTTAGCATGCTAAGGTGCTAAGTGGTAGCTTTCCTTGTTCCCAGGAAGTTCCAGTTATCTAATTTTACATGTCTTAGTTTTGAGTGTTGGTAGCTTTTCTAACCTTCTGTAACTTCTAAATGAAGAGTTATCTTTATCAGTATGTGCCACTATGTTGATTTGATTCGTTCCTTAATAACTACAAAATGCAAAAGACAGACTTAGTGAAATAATTCAGAGGGTAAAAACACTTGTCACAGAAGCCTGACAACTTGAGCGCAAGCTGTGGAACCCACTTATAAATGCTGGATGTGACAGAAGCCTGCCATGCACAGGACGACAGAAACAGGAGAGACCTTGCCTCACTAAGGTCGAGGGACCAAACTCCTGAAAGTTTTCCTCTGACCTCCATACTGTGACACACAGGCACCCCACCTCATTCTCTCTCTCTCTCTCTCTCTCTCTCTCTCTCTCTCTCTCTCTCTCCATACACACAAATAGATGCACAATAATAAGAAATAAATAATGCGCCGCGCGTGGTGGCGCCCGCCTTTAATCCTAGCACTTGGGAGGCAGAGGCAGGCGGATCTTTGTGAGTTCAAGGCCACCCTGGTCCACAGAGTGAGTTCCAGGTCAGCTGGGGCTAAAGGGAGACCCTGTCTCGAAAAGACCAAAAAAAAAAAGAAAGGAATAATGAAACATTGGAAGCTAGTGAGATGACTCAATAGGTAAGGTGCTCGCCACCAAACCTGACAACTTGAGTTCAATCCTGGAATCTACATGAGTGGAAGGAGAGAACTGACTCCTTTAAGTTGCTTTCTGATGTCTACACACATGCCGTGCCCTCCCCATCTAAAACAACACGTGTAAAAAAAGAGTAATTTTTAAAAGAAAACAAGACACTGAGTTGCATAAGTATATCTTGTACTGTGGGAATCAAATTTGGGGGATGGCTTTAGAGGTATGTTTGGCACAGTGTGTATTTATACATGTTGACATATAATTTGGCCTCTATTCTCTCTTTAGTTCCAAAATGACAGTTTTCTCACTAATGACAGAGACTTCCAAAGTGCAAGTTCACTTTAAGGCCAAGGTGAATAATAGCAATAGTGGTGACCCCAGAGCTGTGTGCAAATGTGCAGTTGCCTTCTAATCATGCTGTGGGGCACAGATTTCTGGAGACAACCTTCTTTTTCATCCAGATTTTAGCAACTCCTATTTCTAGAATCCCAAACATGAAGAATGAGTGATACAAACACATGCCCCCCAAGATCCAATGTCCCAGAAAGAACAAGAGGCTAAAAAAGGTAGATAAGATTTACTTTTGAAATTTTACTCAATGAGTTTTTAAAAATGAAAAAGAGCACATGAAGTTGGGGGGGGCATATTGGGGTGGTAGGGAAGTTGGGGATCTGGGAGGAGTTAGAGGAAAGGGTGTGTGGTGAATAGGATCAAAATGGATTGTATGAAATTTTCAAAGAATTAATAAAACATATGAAAATATTTCATAGGGCCAAATGTGGTAGTACACACCTTTAACCCTGGCAGGCAGGAGGATCTCTCTGAGAGTAAGGCTACAGTTCTACTCAGAGACGTCCAGGCAACCTGAGGCTACAGGGAAACCCTGTCTCCAAAAAAAAACAACAACAACAATAAAAAACCAATTTCTTTGTCTTGATGGCTTCTTTCTTTTAATTTTTTAACATTTTATTGAACTTTTGTACATTTCATATAACAGTTCTTAATCAAATTTAGACCCCCTCCCCATCCATGCCCCCTTTAACCCACCTCACCGTGCCTGATTTATTCTGCCATATAGATTAAGTCCCATCTGGTCAAGCATTTTGCTCAAATGTCCCTCATTGCAACTTCGTCCACTGACATCTGTTCAGCCTGTCTAGACATCCTAAGGAAGGTCCACTCTCCCTCACCCAGCCATAATCAGTTTCCAGCAGTTCTCAGGCTACCACCCGCCAGCTGCCCATTTCCTTCCCACCACTCAGCCCTTTGCCTGACTGAGTTGGCATGGGTCTTGTGCTTGACACCACCATTGCCAGGCGTCTTTTAAAAAAGTTCTCACGTTTTAGTGGTTTGTGGGGAGAGAAGGGTAGAAGAGGCTAGCTTGCTGCAGTCAGTTCTTTCCTACCATCATTTGGATCCTGCCGATCCAATCGACGTAGGGGTTTTGCCTGGTCTTCACTGACAGGCATTTTCCGCTTCAGCAAGGAAAGCCTCACAGTTGGTTATGTTACTAACTTTTCTCCCCTACATCTATTCTTTTAGGCAGATATGCAGCAGAAGAAAGAACCTGTTCAAGATGATTCGGATCTGGATCGCAAACGACGAGAGACGGAGGCTTTGTTGCAAAGCATTGGCATATCTCCAGAGCCCCCTCTAGGTACTTATTCATGCTTTCATGAATGATTCCTCTAAAGGACTTATGTGGGATATACCATGTCCAGTGTTAGTGTTCTCTTAAGTCCTTAGCTTTATTATTGTCTTTTATTTTAAAGAAATTCTTGTGGTTCCAGATGCATGTCTCTTTTGGAAGTGAGGGGCTGGAAGGAGATGGGAACAATGCTTGTACAATCATCGTAGTTGGTCATTGTAGCTGATTATATGGTCAAAATTTCCATTGTATTCCCAGCAGATTATTTTAGACTTGCCAAGTGTGTTACCACTTGGTAAACAGAAGGAATCTTGAAACTTTTAAGAATCAAATTGTTCTCCATTTCTATTTCTGAATCTCAAGCTCTCTTTGCTTATGTAAGTACTCTGAATATGGATATAAATTCCATGACCACCACAGGCAAAGAGTTATTCCATAATGAAAATCGACCGGTGGGAAATTTTCAGGAAACTTTAACATAGTGGTGGATTACTAGCTACGATGTGTTTAAATTTATTTGGTTTGTATGTATCTTGATTTCATTGTTAATTGGCATTTTCACAGCAACATCTCTCTTCCAACTCATTCATTACCACTTGATTGTTCATGAGCCCTTTTATCACTGAGGTTTGGGTATGGAATAAGTTGTTTTATCAGTGTTAAAGGTAGCTATGCATGTGCTTATTCTGCCACTATGTATCTTTCATGTGTTTATTTTTTATCTTTTAAATGTTTCTTTATTTTCCATATTTAAGACTAATCCCAGGGTGTCTGTAAAACTACACAATATCCATTACACTAAAAATAAATGTTTAAAATAGTACATAGAAATAAATACAATACCAGTTCTACTTTAAATGATTCATCTTGTAATTCCATTCTTGACTTCTACATTAATATAAAATTTCTTTATTCCTATAGCTACTTAAATTAAGAAAAAATATCCATGTAAAAACAACTATTCCTATCTATAAAAATAAGAAAAAGATAACCCTAGGCATGGTGGTGAGAGCCTTTAATCCCAAACTTTGGGAGGCAGAGGCAGGCAGATCTCTTTGAGATCAAAACTGGCTTGGTCCACATAATGAGTTCCAGGTGGGCTAGGACCAAGAAGACCAGAGAGAGAGAGAGAGAGAGAGAGAGACAGAGACAGAGAGACAGAGAGAGAGACAGAGAGACAGAGAGACAGAGAGACAGAGAGAGACAGAGACAGAGAGAGACAGAGAGAGACAGAGAGAGAGAATATATCTGACTACAAATTAAGTGTGGCTAGATATAATTTG
Source organism: Rhizomys pruinosus (assembly GCA_009823505.1). Taxonomy (NCBI): domain Eukaryota; kingdom Metazoa; phylum Chordata; class Mammalia; order Rodentia; family Spalacidae; genus Rhizomys; species Rhizomys pruinosus. The sequence goes on from VZQC01014082.1 coordinate 3,196,589, forward strand.
ATATATAAACGTGAAGCCAAACTGCTACTAAAAGACATTTTTATTCCATCTTAGTTTTTCATAGGCAAAATCCTATGTCTAATGATATAATAAACCTCTGAAAGACTAGATTATTTTGTTTAACTTCTTCATATCTAAGATGTAACTTACAAGGTATTAGACCAATGGATCTTTGTGGAGAAGTTGGCAAACTTTTTTGCATTTGGCTGACATTTTATATAAATTAGATATCTTATGATCAATTATATTTATACTTCAAAACAGTCTTTGAAGTGTGGTTACAATGGCAACACTATTTAAACACAACTGTGGTGTGTCCTATTAGTCCTCACCCTGCATAAAGCTGGTGATTAAACTTTAAAAACAAAGCACTGAGTATCCATAGTCAGAACCAGGTTCTCCACTGTCCCAGAAGCCTTTCCAGTGGGCCCAGCAAAGGATGGACCCCATTTTTATTTTTCATCCATCTCCCCAACTTAACACTCTGCCTTAACAGGGAGGAAAACTGGGGGATTCATTGAGAAGCCATGTGAAAATGCCAGCCTCTTGACAGCTCTGCCATTGTGGTGCAGGATTTGGACAAAACAGTTAAGCCCTTTACTCTATTAAATAAATAAAAGGAAATTGCACATGATTGAAACCAAATGGAAATCTGCACTTGTACTGAGGTTTCTTTCTGCACATGGCTTCCTTGGCATGTGTGATATGGAGAACCCCCACATCGGCTGGCCTGGGGCCATCTTGGCTATTTGTTGCAGCTTCTGGTTGAAGGACACTTGGCTTGGATCTCAAGGTTAGAGAAGAAAAATCCATTTGTGTTTCCTTTTTTTTTTTGCTTTGGTTTCTCCCTTATTATCCTTGCTCACATTTCCAGCTCACACCAACCTGGATCTTTGAACTCATTTCTCCTGCCTTACGAATGGCAGTGTACATCTGTGAGGGCGTCAGCGACTACCAGGGCTGCCAGAGACACAGGAAAACAAGTCCCAAACAAAGTAGAAAGCAGGATGGGATGCAACCATTAATTAAATGTAAAAATAAAGCAGCCTGGCATTTTCCTTTGTTTTGAAAGAGATTTTTTTAATTAGCAGGTTCAACGTTTATCCTAACCCCTCTGTCACTTAGTCTTATGGCGAACTAGCTTACATGCCATGAGCCATACATTTCCTTCCAAGTACAGATGTACAAAGATTTTCCTCCCCTCCTGGACATTTCAAATTGCTCAGGATCATCTATTTTATAATCTTTAAGGTTTTATCGACACCCATTTTTAAATAGGTCACTTCTATACTAACAAAATAAAGTGAAGAATTAAAAGTATCTAGACAGCTCCTGTCAGAGAGATCTGGATAATCCTTTTGGTTCTCCATTTTACTTCGTTAGGTGGACATGGCCACAGAATCCCTAAGTTAATTCTGTCTAAATTCATTTCAGAATTTAATTTCCAAAATATAAAAAATTCACTTGACTTTCTTCCTTTTCTTTCCTTTCTTTTCCTTATCCCATCTCAATCTCTCCTGGCCACACAACCACTTTGATTTGGGCCCATTGGTTTTGATTTGTCTGACACTGCTCTTCTCCAGTGCAGCCGCTGCATTTTTTAACATGGGATACCTGTTATTTTCATTATTTAGTCCCAACCCCTATGTCTCCCTCTTCGAAATCAGTGAGCACTCCCAGTGAAGCTGGAAGCCAAGACTCGGGCGATCTGGGGCCATTAACAAGGTAAGAATTGTCCCTTTAAAAGGCCATGGTGGGATGTCAATCACACAGAAGAACTCTTATAACACCATTAAATGTGCATGCACCTGCTTCTGTACTCACTGTGTAGAATTCATGCTGACTGGAGATTCTCAGTGGCATAGCAGTGATTATGAACACTAGAAATAATATCACCCCTTCCTTGATTCGGGACATTGAGGACTGTAAATCTTGCTTAACAAATGTAAACATGGGCATTAGATTAGGTTTAAAGGAAGCATGGGAGGACCAAAGATACAGTGAATATATTTCTAGCTTTTTATTGTTCAACTTTGGTTTGGGTTTCTAACCCTGCTTTTAATTTCTCAAGTGTTCGTTTCCTTTCAATTGCTGTGACAAAACCAACTTAGGGAGGAAAAGGTTTATTTGGCTCACATTTCCTGAGTCATAGTTAAATCACTTAGGGTGGCCAAAGTAGGAATTCAGGGCAGGAACCTGGAGGCAGGAGTTGAAGCACCAGCCATGGAGGAGTGCTGCTTACTGGCTTGTTCCCCTGGCCCATGCTCCAACTGCTTCTTTATACAATACAGGACCACCTGCCTCGGGGTGGCTGGGCCCTCCCACATCACTCAACAATCAGGAAAATACTACAGGCCAGTCCAATGGAGGCAATTCCCCAACTGAGGCTCCCTCAACCCAGGTCTGTCAAATTGACACTAAAGCTACTGGCATCTCAAGCATGTGGTTCATTTGCCTAATAGAACAGAATAAGTTAAGAACTCAGTCTCCAAAGTATTGTTAGTGTTTTGATTATCAATCAGTGTTGACCACTGTTGTTTAGTGAGTTGGTTACCAAACTTTTATTACACCCTCTATATTCATAGAGTGTGTATGTAACCCCAAGAGAATATGTGGGTATACTCTAAGTTGATCATTGAAGGCATATCTGAAAGTTAAAGAGGTGAAAAGACTCCTTAATGAGAGTAAAGAGGGGGAAAAAAAGAGGTGAAAAGATGAAAGAGGATACTGTGGATGAAGTCACAGTAGTTCTCTAGTTGACTGTCTTCTCTAGGATCCAGTCTCTATGGATGAGTGTGGGGTGGAGGCTTGTGGCACCTGGTTTTCCAAGCACCCATTTGTTTAAAAGCCAGATGGTCTTCCTCCTAGCTCAAGGTGCTTAACTCATGCCACAACACAAACCCAATTTTTCCACATCTCCCAGTTAGTTACAAGAAGCCAGAAATTTATATTTTTCCAATCATCTCCTAAGTATTGAACATTAAAAGCTGATATGAGGGGCTGGAGAGATAACTCAGCTGTTAAGAGCACTGACTGCTCTTGCAGAAGACCAAGGTTCGATTCCCAGCACCCACATGGCGGCTAAGAACCATCTTTAACTCCAGTTTCAGGGGAATCCGATGCCCTCTTCTGACCTCTGCAGCATTGCACAGCATGGGTGCACCAACCTACAGGCAGACAGTACACTCATACACATTAAAAAGTAATAAATAAAAAAGAAACTGATATGAGCCTGTTGCCTATATATTGGCAATTCATGATCTCTAGCTTTGATTCTTAATTTGGGGGGACAAGATCATAAAATACTTGAGTCAAGCTTCAAAGAAAATAAACAGCCATCTTCAGCTTTGTGCTTTAATGACAAATCAGCCTTTTGGTTGTCTGTGCACCTTTTACACCTTTGCCTACCTGAGTACCTGTCTGATTACCATCTGCATTGCTGGAAAAGAAATCCAAGATTTTGCATTTTATTTTTTTCCATGTAAGCCATGCCATATGCATTCTTTTCTGAAAGTACACTATTTCCATAGAGATTAGAGAATTTGATTGCCAGAACTTGCAGAACAGGAAAGCACATTCTTGTAAGTCCAAGCATTTGGGAGGCTGAGTCTGGAGGATCACGACTTCAAGCCAGTTTGTGGTACATAGTGAGACTCTGTCTCAAACACACACACACACACACACACACACACACACACACACACACACACACACACAGAAAACACCCTATGAACATGAGGACCTTCCAGCACTGCCTCAAGCTGCAGTCTTTTTTTTTTTTCTTTTGAAAGTGAAATTATAAGACTAGAATCATGCCACCCATATCCTGCCGTTGGTGTGCTGCACACTTGAGTATTTTGGTTTGGTAGGTCCTTTGCAAGCTGTGGACACTGCTTCCAAGTTTACAAAAATGGAAGTAGAGTCTTTCATGAGTACAAAGCTGGTTTACTTTAGTGAATCACCTTTGTGATTTGGGGCAGCATACATCATCTGTCGCTTTTTTGCTTTAAACACTTCAAAAAGTCTTTACGGGGGAATGGTAATAACAGCAGAGTTGTATAAGAACTAACATTTATTCAAGAGCTGGCATAATAAGATCACACTCCTTAGGGGTTCCACTGGCCTCTTGTTAAGTGAATATATTTGACCATTTCTGTACAAAGATGTTGTTGTGTCATACAGCTCAGCTTCAAGGGGTGCAGTTGACAGCATTCAAGTCTATTACAGACTTCACAATTGAGGAGCCCCTTTGAAACTTTCTGGAGAAGACTGGCCTATGCTGTTACTACTCTGGGGACAGTGGCAATTACTTCTTCTGATAAAACATCACTCTACATTTCTCTCACCTTCTTAATGATTGTGGTTTTTTGTTTTTTTTTTAACTTAGTGAATAGCTTTGGAAGTGGGGCAGATCACTCCCACCCATTCAAACTCCAGTGACTTTCACTTTGTTATAGGAAAGTTCTGAGAGGGGAGGTAACTACAAGCCAGTTAGTAACTCCTTGCTAAGGGCAGGTTTTATAAGAATGTAAGAAAATTGGCAATGGGAAAATAATCATTTTCAGAAAAACTGAGCGTGAAGTGAAGTGTGTTCCAGAAGAACAAATTAGGAATAATTTAGGAAACCCTGACCTTGTTTTAAACTTAGAGGAAATCCAGATAAATTTATATTTTTACTTTAATAAAATAGAGAGTTACAATGTAGAAGAATATCATATTTTGCTTTTTAGGGGATAGTGAGGGTTTTGGACAGGGCCTCTCTAATCCAAGCCCCACCTGGAAGTCACTATGTGGATCAAGCTGGCCGTGATCTCTCAGAGATCTTCCTGCCTCTGCTTCCCAAGGGCTAGGATCAAAAGCATGTGCTACCACAGCTGGTATATTTTGGCTTTTAAAATTCGACTGAATTTTTTATATAGATGCAGCATCTATGAAAACAGTTACTATTGACTTTAATATTTCATAAAACCTCAGGCTAGGAAAAGAGCCAATAATATAACCTTGTATGTGTAAATTTGTCCGTTTGCTTAGAATATGGAATCTTTCCAAGATAATTTGGGAATCCAATGAACACATCTGTTCTTACCTAAAGGTACACATAAATTCTCTTATTCATTTGCCAGGACTTAAAATTCAAACTAAAAATTTCTCTAGAGTCAAAAGAAAACTGTCATACTTGATGTCTCTTATTGAAATAGTGTTTTATAAATAGAAAATTTGCAAAAGTTCTTTTTAATGAATTTAAGTACAACCAGTGTTTCAAATAGAAATGTATAATAATTTCTAATTATACCAGTATGATTTGAATATTTTAAAACGTTGAGTGTTACATTTTGTTTTACAACATCTGCTTCTGTTTGTAGTCCATTTGGCATTTCACAGTTTCTATTTGTGGCCATTGTTTTCTTTCTTTTGGTGAGTTTTGGTATAATCAATTAAAAATTTCTCAATTGATCATAATGAGCAGAGGACAAGCTATCAGAAATTTTAAATTAATGGTATTAAAATATTCAAAAGGTTAATTTTATTTATAAACATGTATTTTGTTTACAAAAGCCTTTATATTTGCAATTCAAATCCAACCCAGTACGCGGGGGATGCTAAGCTATGATTATTATTGAATAAAAATGCAAGGATATTCTAGCATATAAAAAGGTCAAAGGGGGAATATAATCATTGCATCATGTAGTAAGGGGCAATCAAGAGTTCATCCGCCTATTCTTATGCTTTAAAACCAAGGAATTTTCTCAATATGATAAAGAATGTTAATCTGAAGCCAATAGCCTATACTCTCTATACATAACAATGAATAAAAGACACTTTATAGTCTTTGAAGGTGAATGGCTTTTGTTTACTTGAATACATGTCTCCTTCAGAAAATGACAGATTCCTTGAGAGTAGGACCTGATATTTGAGTTTGAATCCATGGAGTAGGCATTTGCAAAATGTTGTTAAATGAGTGAATTACTACCCCACTTTTTGAATGGATGAAGTTGTTGAAGCATAGTCAGAATTGGTCATGTTCTCAAGTTCACTCAGAACACACTGCAGTTTTGGTTTTTAACACAGGCCAATTTCCTCACATTAGTTGTCATAATATAGCACTACCCTACATTAGCTCAAGCAAGCAACTAATACAAATGTTCCAGAGGACGGGGCTGAAAATCAAACAGATTAATGTTTGAAAAGCACTTGGACAGGAGCATGGCAGAGTTAAGAAATTGTGACTTTTGATTATTGTCCTTATAGTAATGTGCTTTTCTCATTCTTTGATTTAGATCTTTTTCCAATAAGAGTTTGTTTTACATTTTTCTTATGGACCTTTGATAATCATGTTTATACTTTTCAGTCAAGCAGTTATGTAAAAATTTTTAACCTGAGGCCAAGGCTAGATTATAGTTTGTGTCACTAGAGCTACCCAAGCCACATTCAGGAATCTTTAGATGATGAACTAGAAATGTTCGATGCACGTGACAGTCACTCAGCCCACACTGATGATCTTCTTGTGTGTGGCTGGCTCACAAAGAACTCCACACTTGTTCTCTTCTCATGTTTTGCTGTGGGACCATACGGTTCTCAAGAAAAGAGCCAAACCAGAAGCTGCTCTGGCCTGCAGAAGCCTAGAAGTGTATACTGACCTCACAAAGTTCACTTGGACACTGGGAAACACACTACACTGTGTCCTAAGCTGGAATTATAAAGAAACATGTCAAAATTATTCCACAGATATTCTCGCAAGTGAAGGCATGCTGTTCAGTCTCCTATTATAATAATAATACCATCCCCTGGCATGCCAACAAAAGAGGCAAATAGAAAGGGTGCACTTTTTATGCGTGGCATGCAGAATAATAGCATGCATATGTATTGCTACCTTGTGTTTTTTGACCATCTGTAGTCTTTCTTCAAGTTTTATTTATTATTTACATTTTATGTGTATGAGTGCATTGCCTATATGTGTGTAAGTGCACCCATGTTGTACACTGACTGGGAGGTCAGAAGAGTCCATTGGCTTTCCTCAAACTGGAGTTACAGACAGTTGTTAGCCACTGTGTGGATGCTGGAATTTGAACTCAGGTCCTCTGCAAGAGCAGTCAGTGCTCTTAACTGCTGAGCCATCTCTCCAGCCCCCTGACCATCTATAGCCCTACCATCCATAAGTAGAGACATTGTAGTCTACCCAATATTCTATTTAAAATTTTAATTAAAATTAATTAATAAACTTACTTATTGGTATGTCTGTGTGTGATGTATGCATGTATGTATGTTGGGTGCACACACACATGCATATGCATGTGTAGGTCAGAGGGTGACATCAGGTGCCTTCCTCACTTGCTTTCCACTTTTTTGTTTGAGACACGCTCTCTCACTGATCCTGAAGCTCACCAATTCTGCTAGGCTGACTGGCCAGTGAGCTTCAGTGATTGTCTGCCTGTCTCTACTCTCCAGCCATGCACTGGGTTACAGATGTGCACCACTACATGGCTTTCATGTGGATGCTGGGATCCAAACTTTGCTCTTCATATTGTGTAGCAGGTACTTTACTGACTGAGCCATCTCCCTAGTTCCCCAATATTTTTATTTTAAGTAATTATTATGGAAATATTCTTGCTCATTTTACAGTTAGAAAGTATAAATGAATCGAAAATATATAAAAACATCATATTCCTACCATCAGAAGTTAATACTTAAATCACCCTACTATATATTTTTATGTCATATACATGTCATCACATAATCAGTCAGTGTCCTCTGGCTATGATAACTGATTCGTCTACTTTTCTAATCAAGAACCTTTATCTTTCTATTTCAATATATCTTTACTCAGATACCAACATCATCTTCAAATGTTCTCAATCACCTCCAACATAATCCCATAGTGCTTTCAATCAACACCCATCTGTCCAGTTATCGACATCTGTTAGCCAAAGCCCCTTATATCTATGGAATTTGTCTAGGAATGTGAAGCACCTCCCCAGGTGACCCCAAATGCAGCAGGAGAAATGTCCACTGAAGTACTAGAAGGGGACAAAGCTCCCAAAGGGCATGAGGGTGTACTGGCTTCCAGCTCTGCATGCACTGCAGATGGAATCTAGGGGCAAGGACAGATTTCTGCTACAGAACATTAGTCTTCCATACAGGTAATAACCTACTTCTTGTTGACAGAATACTTGCATAAAATCCAGATATGTGATATAGTCTAGTACTTCCCCGGTTTACCAGCAAGTGAACGCTCATCTAAGGACATTAGAGTAGCTTAGAGAGTAATTGTGGGAACTTTTACTGACTGCATGTGGACACCACTTTGTTCTGTGAGTGGCCTCGGGTAAAAAAAAAATAATAATAAGGATTTGTGCCTAACACTCAAAAGAAAACCATCAGGACTTTAATTCATATTTGTAATCAGATCCTGCAGGACCCTCTGGAACTACATAAGCCTTATTTGATGAAAACACTGTCATTTTATAGTGATCTGGTGAGTTAGAGGTTAAAAGAAAAGCCTTAAGGAGTTCATAAGCATGCAAAACAAAATAACCCAAAAGCATGGAGAAATTTGATAAGATATACAAACATTGTTTACTCAAACAATGTTACAGTGAGAAATTTGATAAGACTATCAAACATTGTCATTATCTAAGGAGAGTTGCAGGATGATACCAGTCTATTGGATGTCAGGAAGACTGAAGACATCTACCCAAAACTAATTAAAAATCAGTCTTGATGCTGGAGAGATGACTCAGCAGTTAGTAGCACTGATTACTCTTCTCCAGGACGCAGGTTCAATTCCCAGCATCCAGGTGGTGGCTAAAAACTGTCTGTAACTCCAGTTCCAGAGGATCTAACATCCTCTTCTGACCTCTGTGGACATTGCACAACATGGGTGCACTTATATACATGCAGGCAATACACTCATGTACACAAAATAAAAATAATAAATAAAATATGTTTAGAAAGAAATTAAAGTCTCCTTAGAAACTAAAATCAGATTACAAAATGAGATTTTTTTGTCCTTATGTAGTACATAAAGATTAGTTCAAAATGTTAATGTCTTATCATTGCGTCTTCAGGCAGAATGCACTGCGTTCTCATATGGTGCTACTTACAAATGGAGCATCTGTTTCAGTAAAGGACGCTGTGCCTCCTTCCAGAGAATCACTAGCTTGGCAGCAGGCTTCTGTGTAAGACTGGAGAGAACATGTTCTTGTGCTGTGACAAAAGTCCTGCACTGCATCTTGAATCTAGCTCAGATGGACTCCCTAGAGGCTCTACGTGACTTGGCTGAAGCCACATAGGGCTCAGGATGTTGGAGGATTCTTACACTGAAAATTAATACAAGAGGGTTTTTTTTAAACCCTGATATAAGTATGCATTACAGTGTTCCAGTGTTATTTCTAACATTGGAAAATCTTTATCGACATCATTGCCAGTCCTGAATAAGGAAATAATTGGGACTGGAAAGTAAAATGTTAACTCATTATTTAAATACCATCCTTCCTTGACATCATTTTAATGACTATGACAGATTGGGTGATATGATGGATTTTAAAAATATCCTTAATTATTTAGCGTTTTACTTTTGGAAATGGCATTTCTAAAAAATTAAATATCTGGGAAGGACATTGACAAGAAATTTTGATTAGCAGCTAGCGATTTATTTGACAGTGAAGACATGTAGACCAAGAATTCAGAGAAACTGTGCGACTCCAGAGGGTTCTGTATTCTGCCCCTGACCTGTTTTGCTATCATAGAGAAAGTGAAGACCATGGAAATGTGGGCCCCAACGCTGCAGGAATTCACTGAGGTTGCTTTTAGTAGAGAAGATGGCTATATTTCATTTGATCCTCAGCACAAAATGCCAACATGGCCAGAATTTTAAAGACAGGCTTTCCTTCTTCAGTATGAAAGTGAGTGTGAAATCTCTTCTGAAAGCATGCGCTGATAGTTAATTCTTTAACTCCTTGGAAGAGCAGAGAGAGAGAGAGAGAGAGAGAGAGAGAGAGAGAGAGAGAGGAAAGTTGAAGGGTGACCTAGGAAGGAAGACAAGAGAGTGTAATAGAAGATGAATATGATCATAGCATATTATATACATGTATGAAAATGGCACAGTGAAACAATATATACTAATAGAACCCAAAACCCCGACCAAATAATATGACAAGAAAACACATTGAATCTTCAGGATTGCTTTGGTAAGGTATTTAGGAAGTCAAGCAGATGGGCTCTGATTTATTATTTAAATTTTTAATGAAGAAAATGAAAAATATTCAGTAGACTAGTATTCTAATTACTTTCTATTGTTGTGATGAAAACACTGACCAAAAACAACTTGGGAAGGAAAAGATTTATTTGATTTATAGCTCATGGTCCATCATCAAAGGAAGCCAAGGTAGAAGCTCAAGGCAGGAACTTAGAGGCAAGAACCAAAGCAGAGACCACACACAGATTAATGCTATGTACTGGCTTGCTTCTCTGGCCTGTGCTCAGCCCTCTTTCTTAAATAAGGCTGAACTACCTGCCCAGGGGCACCATCACCCACAGTAGACTGGGAAAATGCCTCACAGACATGTCCATAGTGCAGTCTGATGAAGGAAATTTCCCAGTTGAAGTTCCTCTTCACGAGTATGTCAACATGCTAAGTTTAATATCATTCTTCACACCCATCTATAAGAAGCAGATAAAAGCCAGTCATTGGTTCATTAATTAATCAGTTCATATAATAAACTGTTGAAGCTTTATGTTCTATAAAATACTATGCCAGATCTTCAGGAAACAAAGATGATTCTTACTTATTGAGAGCCTCCATCTAGTAGATGGATAGACTTCATCTAAACCTGCCTGATGAGATGCTGTTCTATAGTTATACTTCTTCAAATACACGTACTTAAGGAGATGAGCAATAATGTCATAAACCACTATTCCTAAATCACATATAATTAATTTTTATTATATTGAGACAAGTAATTTTAATTCATTTCTACTGTCCATAGTGCCTTGACATATGTTAGATACTTAAATGTTTATTACTCTGTGTGTGTGTGTGTTGCATAGCTTGCAAAAAATATGAATGAGCTGAGGATAGTATGGAACAAGGTAAGGATTTTTTTTCTAAAATAAGACAGAAATCCAGTTTCTGGGTTCAGACCAAAAGGCAGAGCAGGAGTAACAGAATATTTTCTTAGACCTGACCTTTACTTTCTTAATAGCATTCTGTTGTAAAGGCCTGATACAGAACTACTAAGAAGGTCAAATATACCACAGATTGACCAAGAGAACTACAAAGTAAAAGGCGAGGTGCCTCTCTAACTTGTGTCTCATGGAAACACAAATTATTTCTAAATGATGTTATTAGGGACAAATTATCTTGAGTTGGACCTGGAATAATGCATGTATTTTGGAAAGGTTAAGCTAGAAGGAAGACAGGATGCAGACTGTGCATTCAACAGCAGATAAGTATCAGACTATAGAAGACTATTGTGACCACTGAGATCATTTAGATCAGGCTCCCATATGTGGCCTCCAGTCACTGAATTTACCTTGGAACTTGTTAAACTCTACTCAAGCCACAGGTCTGAGGTGAGTCCTGGGGCACTGCATTTTTATAAACTTTTTTGATCTGACCATTAATTTGGGGAACCACTGATCAGATAAGAAAAGTTGAAAGTCTAAACTAAGGTTGTAGAAGTGAATAAAGACAGAGAGGTAAAGAAAAGGTAATGTGTACCAATGGACAAGCCCAAAAGATGTTTGAAAAAGTGGGATTTGGAGTTCAGTGGCGATGAGGATTTGGGGGCTCTATTTTGCATAAGATACATAGCTTTCTATACAATGGGCTAGGGTGAAGAGAGCAATCTGAGAGATGGCATAATCTTGATTAGACAGTAACTATGCTTGCAAGATGGAAAGAGGAAGTGCCTTGTCAAAATCACAGTGAGAGAACGAGCAGAATAAACAAGATTTTCAGGAAAGAGAAACCAAAATAAAGAGCCATTGAAGAGCCAATAGCCACTAGGGTGTGAGAGATGAGAATGAAGAGCAGAACGAGTGTGGGATTTGATGATGTGGCAATTGCTATTGTCATCATCACCACAACCACTGGCATTGCATTCACTACCTCCTCCTCCTCCTCCTCTTCTTCCTCCTCCTCTTCCTTCTCTTCCTCCTCATCCTCCTCCTCCTCCTTTTCCTCCTCCTCCTCCTCTTCCTTCTACTACTATTATTTTTGCTGATGCTTTTTTACTTTACATACTGAGTTCCTGGAAATAAAACCCATCCAACAGTAATTAAATTATGGATCTTGCTACACATTAACATATTGCTTTAAAAATAATACTAATTTAAATGTCACCAGTAGTCTGTGACAGTGGCTCAGCCACTCTGAATGTTAGCTTCACAAATGAAATTTCTTATCTGCTGTTTTCTGAATAGAGTTACTGGATATGCTCTTATTAACACACCCCCAAATGGTAAGATCAAAGGCACTTGGGGGAAAGAGTTTTACAGCTTTCTACTCTGATATATAACAAAGATGTGAAGAAGAATGGAAGGCACCATTCTTGGTGAAAACTGAAAGAAAAAAAAGGAAATACACATCCAGATGGACACCTTTCACCTAAGTTATACTTTTTCAACAGATGCCCAAGGATTATTATTTTCTTTTTCATTTTAACCTCTTTCTGGTAAACTGAGAGTAAATAAATAAAATTAGACCAATGAAGGAATAATTTTATCAGAAACTGGTTAGTAGTAGATTAGTAAAAGTTTAGAAGATGAAGTTTTGTCAGTTTTTACTCATTTTTAACTTGAAGATGTTAATGTTTTGTCTATTCTTTTTCTAAAAAGGAAATATGAAAAAAACAAATGACCTTCTAATTATAAACTGTTTCACGGTGGGCTTTTTATGATTAGATGTGAGTGGCTACATTATCTGACATGCTTGCAGTCAAATAAGTGTGATTATTTTACATGATGCAGGAGGCTTTGTGTCAAGTATTTTAAACAAAGCTGATAAATGTGGCCTTAATTGGTATGTGTATAGCTGCCAACCCCAAAATGGGAGCATAGGACCACCACAATGTCCCATCGTGCAGAGTAGGTAAGGGGTTATTCAGCAGATGTGCAAGTGGCAGGTCCCTGTGAAGGAAATGAGAGTTCCTCTCAGATGCTAAGAGATTTCATCTAAGAAATCTAAAAATTTTCAGACAAATGCATGTCATCAAGGCAAGTAAACAAAACCAGGAAGGTTTTCTAGGCAGGAATATGGGACAGAAATCTAATTGACTTAGTTTACTTTTTTTAATGGAGAAGAGGAGAAGGAGGTTCTCAATGAGAAAGGGCCGGTTTTGTCAGAGACAGGGGCAGCAGAGGCAGGTACGTGTAGTCTCAGTGACAGATGAGTATGTTGTGGAGGGCAGGCCATGGGAAGCTACAGCATTTAAACATCTAGCTTCCCCTATACTAAATTTGAACCCTGGGCTGGCTATCTGGTTTTCTAGGAAGCTGGTCCTTAAGGTGAGAAGACAGTCAAGCTTGTCTGATTACTCTGACTTCAGGTTATTGTTCTCATGATAAATTGCTAAGTTGGCATCTATAGACTAATAGGGCCTATAGAATAACTCAGCCACCAAAGTCCAGTAAACTAGACACTGTCAAAAAGAGTTCCTTAATTTAAAAGTACATTTTGTGTAAATGTGACCTGTCCACAGATGATAATAGAAAACATGAAATGAAAATAAAAGTTTCTTTGGCTTTATCCCTTGCCCCATAGCTTGCTACTAATGGTAATTGTGGTTTCTCTTGCTGAATAATATATTTGATGGAGTTGGACACAGCTGTTGCTCACATACTTGTATGTATCACCTCTGTTGCTCTAGTTTAAAATGCAAATATTTGGGGCTGGAGAGATGGCCTAGCAGTTAAGAGCTCATACTGCTTTTGTAGAGGACCTGAGTTCGATTCCCAATACCCACCTTGGGTAGCTCACAACCACCTGTAACTCCAGCTCCATGAGACCCAAATCCCTCTTCTGGGCTCCATACATATCTACGGTCTCACACACATGCCCACATACAGAAACATACATAAAAATATGATTAAAAATCAAATTAATCTTTTAAAAATGCAAACATAAAACTACTAGTCTTTGAAAATCTTAAGTAGGTAATTCTGATAGAAGTGCAATGATTAGTAAGCCTTCTTGAGGGTGCAGTGAGTCCAGGTAATGTGTTCAAGAGGTAAACAACCAGCTAGACCTCTTGGGAGCTGCTGTATTTTTTCTTGCCTGGGAAAAGTGGAAAACATCAAGAAAGGTCATCCCATCTAAAACCTCAACACATGCTGAGAGCCATTACATGATCCCATCCTGACACGGGAATGTTTCTCATAGTAAGAGCCAGAGGCTGCATTTCTATCTGTACCAGAAACAATACCCTTAAATTAGACCTCCCCCAAGGATGTGAAGAGTAAGAAGGAGCTGTTGCATTACTGCCAGCATTTGAACTGAAGTGAAATTGGCATCCAGAACAGGAATGGCTGCTTTCTTTGAGCAGAGAATGAGCCCAGAGCACTGATTCTTACCCTTGGCTACACAGGGAGAAGCATCTGGAAAGATTTCAAAAACATGGATGCCTGGAACCTGCCCCAGGCATTCTGGTTCCTTGGCCTAGAAGTGGTCAGATTTAAGCTAGTTGCACTTTAGTTGCTGATGGAATTGAGAATGAGTGATGCTTTCTGTTTGCTGACAACTGAAAGGTCTAGCCCAGTCAGTCTCTGAATATTAGTCCACAATCAACCTTACACTTATCACCTGGAAACTTATTATTACAAACTCTCCGGATCAGTCTGGGGATCTGCATTTTTATATTTTACTAAGCCTTCACTAGTGTGTTACTGTGATACAAGACCTTGACACTCAGTGTGGTTCACAAACTAGCAGCATCTGAATTTCTTGAAATTTGTCAAAATGTAACATCCTAGGCCACCACAGCTCGACTCAACCAGAAACTGCATTTTAACCATATTTTCAAGCATCTGAATGTGTCTTAGAGTTGCAGAAGTGCTGGTCTGAGAAACAGTGGCCAGTCATGTTTCCACTGGATTTCAATGATCATCTTTGAGCACAGGTAAGGAGTCAAGAGTTCGGCTAGAGCTGAGGAAGGAGGGTGTGCAAGTTCATCCTCTGTCTCTGCAGGTAGAAGTAATGGAACTCCCAGGCAAGTAGGGCACTGAATCAAACACACACACAGACACACACACACACACACTCATGCACACACACTCGCACACAGACTCACATACACACATGTTCACACTCACACACATATACACACACACATACATACTCTACTGGTAGAAATAAGAACAGATACTAATTATCATATGGTTGGTTGTTATATATTTTCCAGTTTAGAATAGCATTTGATTCATGAGGAAAATTAGAGAGGGATTCATTTTTCCATTCCACAGATATTTTATTATAGAAGCACCTATGCCAAGATCAACTCTGGGTACATCCCTGCAATCTAAGGATGCAGTTTGGCCTGCCATTCTGAGGCTTGAGTCCAAAAATCAAATATCAGTAATCAGTCAATAGCTATATAATAAAATCTCAGGAAATATGAAAACCATGATGAAAGTAAAACAGGATAAAGGAGAGAAATGAGAATGATACGGAAGTACCACTGAAGAGCAGTTATTGAAAGAGGGGAAGAATCTCTGTGGAAGTGATATTTGAGCCAAGACAAGCAAGAAGCAAGTTCCTGAGCCATACAGATCTCTGTGGGAGAGAATCATGCATACAGATTGGCCTGAACTGAGAGAGAGAGAAGAACAGATATAAACAGGTTTAGAGGATAGATGCGAGCAGAGTGTAAACAATCATATAAACCAGGGTAAGTCTTTATACCCAAGGGAACTGAGTGGGACTCCTTAAGATGCCCACAAGTCACCTGAGAACCTTGGGAACCTGTGGTATGGAGCCAGTAAGTCCGATGTCTACATTTTCAAGAAGCTCCCAAGAGATGCTGAGGCCATCTCTCAGCATTTTAATGTACATTCTGAGTGAGAGAAAGGGGACTGGGCTGAAGGACTGAACAGCATGCCCAGTTGGTAAGTCACTGAGGCCAGTTCACAAGTGCCTGACAGCAAAGACTGGGTGGTCCATCAGTCATCTCCCAGATAACCTTATCATGTCTGGTTCATTCTAACAGATTCTGTACTGTAAAATGTAAAGATCCTGCCTAAAGAAGATCCTTGTATGTACTCTGTTTATTATAAAAAAGCTAATCCTTCTTATTAATAACAAGGGAAATTAGATGCCTTGACAATTACTGATATTCTATGCTGTGTGTTATAAAATGCTTAAGAGACATAAAATGTAATTAATCCCTGGCACCTTAGAGACAAATGACAGTGTCGGAAACCATTTGGGTGTAATCTGTATGGATAAAAAGATGTGAAGTTACTCCCCTGTGTCAACGTGCAATGACACTAGATCTGTATTAACTGACCAGAGGAGGCCAGCTCACCGTGCAGGTGCTCCTGGCCCATTTGTATTTAACTCTCTTTACTCCATGGAAGAGCTTGAGGCTCCTAAAAGTGTTTGAGCACTGAAGTGTCAGAGAAGTGTGCCACAGTTTATACACTCGAGTCAATCAACCCTTAGTGCAAACCAAAGACAGTAAGGTGTGTGTGTGTGTGTGTGTGTGTGTGTGTGTGTGTGTGTGTGTGTAGCCACAGCTTCAATATTAAGGAGGTACTCAGAGGAAAGGGCAACTCCTCACTTTCTCTTGTCGTCATCACTGCGGGTGAGAGGGATGTTCTCTGTGTGTACTGTATATGCCATTGCCTTGAAGAATGACATGGGTTGGTTTGTTTTGTTGCCCTCCCCCTTTGTTAATTCTCTGTGTTCTTTTTCCTTTGTGCTGCACGATTAGGACCCTGCAGTGGGACACAGACCCCTCAGTGCTCCAGCTGCAGTCAGACTCAGAACTTGGGTATATGTCTGCTCTTTTGTTAATCCTTTTTATGGTTTCTGTGCTACGGTTGTGTTGAAATGCTAGAGCCCTTGCTCTTGGTCCCCTCCCCTTTTGTTGAAACTTCCAGTTTGATAAGTTTCTTTCCTTCTGCTAGTTTTCCTTATCAAGCTTTGGAGAAAGTCTCTCTTTGTGGAAAATACCACAAAAAGATGTCTTTTGCTCTCCCCTTATTAATTTGTATCATTGCATACTAACAATGCCCCAAAGAATATAACACACCCAAACCCACACCTCCACTTAGAAGTCCGGTTACAAATTCTGGGATGGGAGATACGTTTGGCTTAATGCTGACCATTCTCCCCTTCCACTAACAAGTAATCTTGTCTAAGATTGACATCAAAATGTTGAGTCTTGTTTGTGCTGTTTCTTTTTTCCAATACACTCTTAATTTCAATTAAATTTTGAACAGATATATTTCTGTGAAAGAAAAAGCCAATTTGCTTAATACTTCAAATATTTGGTCTTGGGTTCTGTCTCCTAAAGATGATGTTTTCAGATGGAACTTTATCAGAGGTTGAAAGGTAGCTTCAGGGTTGAAAAATCATCCAAAAATAGTAAAGGTTTTACTTTATTTCTCTTGTAAGATTGGTGTTAGCTATAGTCAGTCATGATATATTTCATTGGGCCTGCTCTTACAGCTTATTGTCAAGTTCGTTGTCAATACATTGAGTACACTGTGTACTGAACTTCTGTTCAAAGCAAGTTTCAAATTAAAGCAATTTGAAATCAGTGATGGTGGGAGTATTTTCAACACAGACACTGATAATTCCTGCCAGCAAGGGCTTGCCCTCCCCGCAAGCTTATCATGGCATTTACAATCATACTACTGGATGCCTCCAAAATGCAAATAGCAAATTTTATTTTATCACTTTGTAACACTATTTTTTTCTAAAAATAAACTACTATATCTCCAAGTGGGCATCTGTTACTTTATTATTTATCCTGAGTTCTTCAGATTCCTGGGCATATGTCTTTGGATTTCTATCCATTTCAGTGCCTAATGTTAATACACTTCAGGTTAAATGGCATCTGTTTGTGCCCCTTTGTGTAGACAAAAGTTCTTAGATGTGTTACTGTGATGCTAAACCAAGGTACCTACATTTTAGATAATGAACACATGGTTTTTTTCTAAGTTACTAAGTTTTCATCTATTTTGTTAGAGCATTTATTGTATATTTCAATTGTATTGTTTAAATAATCAAGAATTACAGCTATATAAAGCAGAGAAACAATAAATTCATAGTAAGTTACAGTTCCAGAAGATTTTGGAGTGCAGTTTTTCAATATGGATAGTATTTTTAAAAATTAAGTAGAGGGGGGCTGGAGAGATGGCCTAGAGGTTAAGAGCACCAACCGCTCTTACAGAGGACCCGGGTTCAATCCCCAGCACCCACATGGAGGCTGAGAACTGTCTGTAACTCCAATTCCAGGAGAACTCCAGTTCCAGGGGAATCCGAGACCCTCTTCTGACCTCCGCGGCATTGCACAACATGGGTGCACAAACCTACATGCAGACAGTACACTCATACATATACAGAAATAAAAAAAAAATTAAGAAGGGTAGACCGGGCGTGATGGCACACGCCTTTAATCCTAGCACTTGGGAGGCAGAGGCAGGCAGACCTTTGTGAGTTCAAGGCCAGCCTGGTCTACGTAGCGAGTTCCAGGACAGCCGGAGCTACAGGAGACACCCTGTCTCAAAAAAGGCAAAAACAGGAGGGAGGTGGGCAAGTGTGGTGGTACATGCCTTTAATCTCAGTTCTTGAGGAGCAAAGGCAGGCAGATCTCTGTGAGTTCAAGGTCAGTCTGGTGAGCTCCAAGCCAGCCAAGGCTACACTGTGAAAACTTTTCTCAAAAACAATAAATACATAAATATATAAGTCAATAAGTTAATAAATTAAAAGGGAGCTGCTAAAGGCTACTATATGTACTCAAAGTCATCATTTTAGGTGATTGCAGTATTGTTAAATTATACTTGCCAATATGGAACAGTTAGGAATTTTCCCATTTGTATCTGTTTTCCAGGCAGAAACTCACTGTGGACTATACAGAGTCAACCCCACTAGGGAGATGATATCTGTGGCTCTTGCCTCACCTGCCACACTTTACTTCATAGTGGAGTCAGAGAAAGAGAGAAAGAGAGAGAGAGAGAGAGAGAGAGAGAGAGAGAGAGAGAGAGAAGATATGAGACTTTTTGTTCATAGAGAGTGGTGTGCTTAGAAAGTTTTGAAGGAATGTTCAGAGAATATTTAAGAAAAATTATTTTAGCCATATTGGAATCTCAAAAATTGCATCCATGAAAAATTCCCTTTTGGGTACTTCTTATGTGCAAAGTACATGCAAAATTTTATAAAATACTCCCTATGCAGTAAGACTTTTCTTGAGGCCATTCTAGTTCTTCTTCTTAAGGTCAGGATGAAATTGACTCTAACCCACATTTTGCTCTGTAACTTCATTTAACAGCTGTATTGAAATATAACTGATATAGAACAAATGCCACATAAACTATTCAGATTGATATTTTGATATACATAGACTTTCACATAATTATCATCACAATCAGGAGGGTAGACATAGTCGATACCCCAAGAAGTCCTCCCAACCTCTACTTGGATTTTAATTATTTCTCTTCTTAGACTTATTTTGTGTATAATTTGCATTTGTTTCACTAGGTTATTAGAGGGGAATCAGAAGTTACATATATATTATTATTATCTTTATGCTGTTGGTGTTAAAATATTCACTTGTTTGGATTTTTCTTTTGTCATGTTGTTTGAAAGAGATGTAAGTGACAAAAAATAACATTTATTTGTAGAGTTACCAGTTTTCCTAATATTCTTATTCATTTGTGTAAGTTCATATTTCTACTTGATGTGATTCTAGTTCTGTTTGGTGGAAGTCCTGTAACATTTCTTATAGTGAAGGCCTTGGTGTCTTTATTTGTGAATTAATTACAAAAAAGTGACTAAATATAATTTAGTTCTATATGCCTTGTAAATCTTTATTGAATCTTTGTTTGCAGAATCTGTTTCAATAAGCATACGATTCGCTGTTGACCATCATTTTTCTCTTAACTCTTAAAAATGTTATTGTAAGATTTTCTCATCTCTATTATTAGTCGAAATCTGCAGGTGACCCTCTCTTAAATCCCCTGTTAGAAACATGTCCATGTTTCTGTTTTATGATGCCTTCCTTTTCATTTCTCTTAAGAATTTTAATTGTTACTATTATTATATATCTTTGTTTTCCTTCTTCCATGACCCCGGGGGTTAATGAAGATTCTCAGATAGTCAGGCTCAGAATTTTCAGCAAATTTTGGGAGAAAATGACTCATTATTTCCAATAAGCTTCTCTCTCCTCTTGTCCTTTGAGGATTCCAGTCATATATATATTGGGTGATGTGTAGTTTATTCACCATCCAGAGAATCTACTTACTCTTTTCCGTATGAGTTTATTTTGGATAGTTTATTTTAATTTGTTTTCAAGTTTGCTAATCTTTGGTTTTATCATTTCTAATCCATGAAGCCTATTCAGTGATTTTTTAAAAATTTCACTTTGTTCTAGTTTATCTTCCATTGCTGTGACAAAACACACTGACCACTACCAACTTGGGGAGGAAAGGGTTTATTCCGCTCACATCTCCCGGGTTCATCACTCAGGGAGCCCAAAGTAGGAACTCGGGGCAGGAACCTGGAGGCAGGAACTGAAGCATAGGCCATGGAGGAGTGCTGCTTACTGGCTTGCTCCGCTGGCCCTAGCTTGCTTTCTTATACTGTATATAACAACCTGCCCAGGGGTGGCACTACCCATACTGGGCTGGGTCCTCTCACATTCATCAACAATCAAGATAATTCATCACAGATGTGGCCACAGGCCACTCCAATGGAGCCAATTTCCCAATTGAGGCTCCCTCAACCCAGGTGTGTCAAGTTGACAGTAAAGCTATCCAGCACACACATTTTCATTTTTCATGTATATGAGTGTATTGCCTCCTTTGTGTAAATACATCCATGTTGTGCAATGCCCAAGAATTCCAGAAGAGGGCATTAGGTCCCCTGGAACTGGAGTTAGGATAGTTGCTTGCCACCATGTGGGTGCTGGGAATTGAACTCTGGTTGTCTGCAAGAGTAGTCAGTGCTCTTAACTACTGAGCCATCCCTCCAGTCCCACGTTTTTTTTAATTTTTATCTCTAGGAGTTTATCTTGGGTAGTTTTTCTATCTTCTTTGATGCTTTTTGAATCAGAAATACAACTTCAATATCCTTAGTTGGTATTCATTGTCTGTTAGTTCTAGATCCCTGCAGTGACTTACCTCTTCTGTATGGTCATGCTTTCTTCCTCAAATGATTGGTCACATTTAAAAGTGGTGCACACCTTTAATCCTAGCACTCAGGAGGCAGAGGCAGGTGGATCTTTGTGAGTTCAAGGCCAGTCTGGTCTACAGAGCAAGTTCCAGGCCAGCTGGGGTGACAGAGAGACCCTGTCTCAAAAAGACCAAAAAAAAAAAAATTAAAGTGCAGGGCTAGAGAGATGGCTCAGCAGTTAGAGCACTGACTGCTTTTTGTAGAGGACCTGGGTTCAGTTCCCAGCAGCCACATGTCAGCTAACAATTGTCTGAGACTCCAGTTCCAGAGGATCTAACAATACATTTACCTGCAAAAGGCTCATTTTATTTTTTAATTAATTTTTTATTACATTTTATTATTTATTTTTGTACGCATGCATATGTTCATGCTCATGCAAGCACGTGTGTGTCTCTTCTCTTTCTGCTGTTGGATGGTTCCCCTCTGCCCCCTTGTTTTGGCTTTCGTTCTTTTTGGTCCTGTGTCGTTTGCCCGCGCTGTGCCGCGTGCCCCCCCTCGCTTTCTAGTTGTCGCGTCCCCCGTTTTCCTCCTCTTCTCAATTCCTAGTTGTGTCACAGTTCCTCTTTCCCTCCCGTTTCTGTGCTTCCTCTTTCGGTTTGGTGGAATCCTGGAACCTTTCTTTATAGTGACCGCCTGGGTTTCTTTCGAGTATTTGTGCATTACTTCCCCCCACCGTGACTAAGATCAATTTCGTTCTCTATGCTTTTAAATCTTTCTTGCATCTGTGTACTTGTTGCCTCCTCGATGTGTTCAATCCGCACCGCGCCTGTGCTTGGTTGACCATCATTTTTTTTTCCTCTTAACTCTTAAAAATGTCATTGTAAGATTTTCTCATCTCTATTATTAGTCGAAATCTGCAGGTGACCCTCTCTTAAATCCCCTGTTAGAAACATGTCCATGTTTCTGTTTTATGATGCCTTCCTTTTCATTTCTCTTAAGAATTTTTAATAATTGGTAACTATTATTATATATCTTGGTGTCCCCTCTTCCATGACCCGGGGGTTAATGAAGATTCTCAGATAGTCAGGCTCAGAATTTTCAGCAAATTTTGGGAGAAAATGACTCATTATTTCCAATAAGCTTCTCTCTCCTCTTGTCCTTTGAGGATTCCAGTCATATATATATTGGGTGACGTGTAGTTTATTCACCATCCAGAGAATCTACTTACTCTTTTCCGTATGAGTTTATTTTGGATAGTTTATTTTAATTTGTTTTCAAGTTTGCTAATCTTTGGTTTTATCATTTCTAATCCATGAAGCCTATTCAGTGATTTTTTAAAAATTGTTCACTTTGTCCTAGTTTTTCCTTCCATTGCTGTGACAAACACACTGACCACATACCAACTTGGGGAGGAAAGAGTTTATTCTGCTCACATCTCCCGGGTTAGAGTTCATCACTTAGGGAGCCCCAAGTAGGAACTCGGGGCAGGAACCTAGGAGGCAGGAACTGAATGCATAGCCATTGAGGAGGCTTCTTACTCTCTGGCTTGCTTTGCTCCGCTGGCCCATGCCATAGCTTGCTTTCCTTTAGACGGTATATAAAAAAAGACAACTTGCCCAGTGTGGTACCACCCATATTGGGCTGGGTCCTCTCACATTCATCAACAATCAAGATAATTCATCACAGATGTGCCACAGCCACTCCAATGGAGCCAATTCCCATTGAGCTACCCCTCAACCCAGGTGTGTCCAGTTGACAGTAAAGCTATCCAGCACACAACATTTTCGTGTTTTTCAGGTATATGAGTGTTATTGCCATCCTTTGTGGTACATACATCCATGTTGTGCAATGCCCAAGAATTCCAGAAGAGGGGCGATTAGGAGGATCCCCTGGAACTGGATTAGGATGTTGCGTTACCAACCATGTGGATGCTGGGAATTGAACTCGGGTTGCTTGTCAAGAGTAGTCATTGTTCTTAACTACTGAGCCACATCCCTCCAGTCCCACGTTTTTTTTAATTTTTACTCTAGGAGAGTTATATCTTGGGGTAGTTTTTCTCTTCGTTGATGCTTTTTGAATCAAAAATACAACGTAAATATCCCGTAGTTTTGGTATTACGATTGTCTGTTTAGTTCTAGATTACCTGCAGTGACTTACCGCTCTGTATGGTCATCTTTCTTCCAAACAAATGAAGGGGTCACATTTAAAATGGCGCATGCCTTTAATCCTATGCACTGACAGGAGGCAGAGGCAGGCAGATCTTGTGAGTCAATGGCCAGTCCTGGTCTACAGAGCAAGTGCCAGGCAGCTTGGAGCTACAAGGCAGCCCTGTCTCAAGAAGACACAAAAAAAAAAAAATAAAGTGAATATAATGTATATGGATTGACTTTATGCTCCAACCTCTTAGTATTTCCTTTAATGCTATTTTGGTTGTGACAGAATGTGTTTACCGCCCACTCTGTAGTTCCACATGCTCTTGGATACAGAATGTAGTATTTCAGGTGCTATGGTTGGTTTTTGTACTAAATGTCTTAGTCCCATTTTTTCTGGTGATTAATTGGTTCTATTTCACTGTTTCTTCAATGACTTTTCTATCTGAAAGCTCTATCCATTACAAAAAGTGAGATATTAAAAATCCCTGCTGTTTTGACAATGCTGTCAGTTTCTCTATTAAGATCTAACAATTGCTCNCGCACATGTTGTGTGTGTGTGTGTGTGTGTTGGTGTGTGTGTGTATGTGTGTTGCCACATGTGTCTTAGGTCAGGGGGCACTAGAGGAAGTCGGTTTTCTACTTCCACCATCTGAGTGCCAAAGATTGAACTCCCGTTGTCCGGCTTGGTTGCAGGCCCCCTTGACCTACTGCGCCTTACCCCCGCTTTCGGCTCCCTCTTCGCTCCTCCACTGGGTTTCTGTTTCCGCTTTGTCTGGCCTCGGCCCCTGCCCCTTGTCTCCCCCCCCCCGCCCCCCCCCTGCTTTCCTACATACTTAGGTTCTTCAATGTCAAGTATGTATATATTTACAATTTAGAACTTATTTGACCTAAGGGACATTTTTTTGCTTAAAGTCTATTTTGCCTTATATAATAATAGCCTGGCTGGGCATGGTGGCACACGCCTTTAACCTCAGCACTCAGGAGGCAGAGGCAGGCAGATCTCTGTGAGTTCAAGGCTAGTCCATCTACATAGTGAGTTCCAGGCTAGCTGGGACCAAAGGGAGACCCTATCTCAAAAAGACCCCCCCAAAAAGAGAGGAAGAAGAGCCATTCCTTTTGACTATGTGAATCCTCTGCCCATCATTTTCAACCTGTGTGTGCTTTTGAATTACACATGTGTTTATTGTAGATACAATATATTTGAATAATGCTTTTCAAATTCATTCACTCACTTCATAACTCTTGGGTATTGATTTTAATCGATTTATAATTAGGTATCATTGTTAGGGAGGGATTTGTTGTTCTCAATGTGTTAATCATTTACTGTTTTTCATATTCCTTTGTCTGACTGTCTTTTGAGTGTTCTTGTTGATGTTTGCCTAACAGGCTTCTTTACCTTCTTTCCCTTTTTGTTTTTTTTTTTAATTACTCCCGGTAGCTCCAGCTGGCCTGGAACTTGCTTCTTGCTTTATGTAGACCAGGCTGGCCTCCATCTCATGGAGATCCCAGGTATTTGGTGCTACCCTCCATAAATGAGGGATACCATTTATCATTTGCTTTTCTGGGACTATATAACTTCACTTAGCATAATATCCTCTAGTACCATCCATTTACCTGCAAAGTTCATGATGTCATCTTTCTTTACCACTGCATAGAACTCCATTGCGTAGATGTAACACATTTTCTTTATCCATTAGTCTGTTGAGGGACACTTGGGTTGGTTCCAGCTCTTCACTAATATGAGGAGAACTGCAATAAACATGGCTGTGCATGTATCTCTGCAGTAGGATGAATCTTGTGGAATAGGAGTATGACTGGGTCAGGTGGTAGGCTCATTTTGAGTCTTTTAAGGGTTCTCCACACTGCTTTCCATAGTCAGTTGTACAAGTTTACATTCCCACCAGCAGTGGATGAGTGTTCCCCTTTCCCCACAACCTCTCCAGCATTTGGTATCTTTTGTTTTCTTGATCCTAGCCAGTCTTATTGGAGTGAGATGATACTTAAAGTGGTTTTAATTTGCATTTCCTTAATCATTAGCAATGTTTAACACTTTTTAAGATGTTTCTCAGCCATCTTTACTTCCTCACTTGTGGAGTCTCTGTTCAACTCTTTATTCCATCTTTTGAATAAGTCAT